>ONZH01010275.1:0-65987 GCA_900303285.1 Rhinella marina
TCATTAAGAAAATATCCAACATCTCTTTAAAGGGAACCAATTGTAACTTTTTCCCAACACCAATCTGCAAACACATTGCATAGGTCATGCTTTAATTATATTGAAAATACCACTTTATATTGCGATTAGAGATGAGCAAGAATACTCGTCCGAGCTTGGTGCTCGTTTGAATATTAGGGTACTCGTAAGTGCTCACTGCTCGGGCGATTATCTAGCCATGCTCGAGGAAATGGCAACTTCCGCATCGTGCATTTTTGGCGCCTATAAACTCAGCCAATCACAAGCCAGGAGACTCTACGGTACACCCAGCATCACGTGGGGCCCTTACATGTCGATAGCAGGGGTTGGCTGGCCTGATCAGGTGACCCTGGAATATACTAGTGACTGGCCGCGGTGCTCGGCTCAGATGCTGTCTGGATGTCGTTAGGGATAGAGCTGCTGCGTTTCAGGGAGAGTGTTAGGGCCTGCATTTAGTTCTCTGTTAGGCAGGAATCACCCACAAAGAACCCAACAGCCCTTCTAAGGGCTACAAGACATTTTTTTTGTCTCCTGGCTTGGCTGGCTGGCACTAGTAGTGCAGCTATCGCCATATATAACCCCCTTTTATTTTTAATGTTATATCTCAGTGATACAAATCCATTGCACACAGCAGTGTGGAACCATTCTGTCTGTCACAGTTCAGTACACTCACTCCAATCCGTATTTTCTGTCCAGGTGACACTTTCTGTACGTCACTTAATACAACCAAGTCTTTTGCTGCCTGTCACGTATATAGCTTGATCCCAAAAATCTCTGTGCAACATTTGTCTGGGTCGCAGTCTAAATAGCCACTGTCAGTAGGGTGTCAGTTAGCTCTACGATAGTTTCTGCACGTCACGTTCCCAAAAAAACAAAACTCCAAAAAAAATATATAAAAAAATAGTTTTTTAGTTGTTTTAGCTCAGTGATACAAATCCATTGCACACAGCTGCGTGGAACCATTCTGTGTGTCACAGTTCAGTACACTCACTCCAATCCGTATTTTCTGTCCAGGTGACACTCTCTGTACGTCACTTTATACAACCAAGTCTTTTGCTGCCTGTCACGTATATAGCTTGATCCCAAAAATCTCTGTGCGACATTTGTCTGGGTCGCAGTCAAAATAGCCACCGTCAGTAGTATGTCAGTTACCTCTACAATAGTTTCTGCACGTCACGTTCCCAAAAAAACAAAACTCCAAAAAAAATATATAAAAAAATAGTTTTTTAGTTGTTTTAGCTCAGTGATACAAATTCATTTCACACAGCTGCGTGGACCCATTCTGTGTGTCACAGTTCAGTACACTCACTCCAATCCATATTTTCTGTCCAGGTGACACTCTCTGTACGTCACTTAATACAACCAAGTCTTTTGCTGCCTGTCACGTATATAGCTTGATCCCAAAAATCTCTGTGCGACATTTGTCTGGGTCGCAGTCAAAATAGCCACTGTGAGTAGGGTGTCAGTTAGCTCTACAATAGTTTCTGCACGTCACGTTCCCAAAAAAACAAAACTCCAAAAAAAATATAAAAAAAAATTGTTTTTTAGTTGTTTTAGCTCAGTGATACAAATCCATTTCACACAGCTGCGTGGAACCATTCTGTGTGTCACAGTTCAGTACACTCACTCCAATCCGTATTTTCTGTCCAGGTGACACTTTCTGTACGTCACTTAATACAACCAAGTCTTTTGCTGCCTGTCACGTATATAGCTTGATCCCAAAAATCTCTGTGCGACATTTGTCTGGGTCGCAGTCAAAATAGCCACCGTCAGTAGGGTGTCAGTTAGCTCTACGATAGTTTCTGCACGTCACGTTCCCAAAAAAACAAAACTCCAAAACAATATATATAAAAAAATAGTTTTTTAGTTGTTTTAGCTCAGTGATACAAATTCATTTCACACAGCTGCGTGGAACCATTCTGTGTGTCACAGTTCAGTACACTCACTCCAATCCGTATTTTCTGTCCAGGTGACACTTTCTGTATGTCACTTAATACAACCAATTCTTTTGCTGCCTGTTACGTATATAGCTTGATCCCAAAAATCTCTGTGCGACATTTGTCTGGGTCACAGTCAAAATAGCCACCGTCAGTAGGGTGTCAGTTAGCTCTACGATAGTTTCTGCACGTCACGTTCCCAAAAAAACAAAACTCCAAAAAAATATATATAAAAAAAATAGTTTTTTAGTTGTTTTAGCTCAGTGATACAAATCCATTTCACACAGCTGCGTGGAACCATTCTGTGTTTCACAGTTCAGTACACTCACTCCAATCCGTATTTTCTGTCCAGGTGACACTTTCTGTATGTCACTTAATACAACCAAGTCTTTTGCTGCCTGTTACGTATATAGCTTGATCCCAAAAATCTCTGTGCGACATTTGTCTGGGTCGCAGTCAAAATAGCCACCGTCAGTAGGGTGTCAGTTAGCTCTACGATAGTTTCTGCACGTCACGTTCCCAAAAAAACAAAACTCCAAAAAAATATATAAAAAAAATTGTTTTTTAGTTGTTTTAGCTCAGTGATACAAATCCATTTCACACAGCTGCGTGGAACCATTCTGTGTGTCACAGTTCAGTCCACTTACTCCAATCCGTATTTTCTGTCCAGGTGACACTTTCTGTATGTCACTTAATTAAACCAATTCTTTTGCTGCCTGTCACGTATATAGCTTGATCCCAAAAATCTCGGTGCGACATTTGTCTGGTTCGTAGTCTAAATAGCCACCGTCAGTAGGGTGTCAGTTACCTCTACGATAGTTTCTGCACGTCACGTTCCCAAAAAAACAAAACTCAAAAAAAATATATAAAAAAAATTGTTTTTTAGTTGTTTTAGCTCAGTGATACAAATCCATTTAACACAGCTGCGTGGAACCATTCTGTGTGTCACAGTTCAGTACACTCACTCCAATCCGTATTTTCTGTCCAGGTGACACTTTCTGTACGTCACTTTGTGGGTTTCAGTACAGCAGGCCCATTTATTTTTTATTTTTTTATATAATACACTTATATACAGAAAATGTTGAACCCCAGGGCTAAGGGTCGAGGATGAGGGCGTGCATTCAATTACTGCAGGGGGCAGAGGCCGTGGTCCTGGGCAGGGTGAGACAGTACCTGCTGATGAGGGAGCAAGGGAACACCGCAGAGCTACACTCCCTAGCTTCATGTCTCAACTTACAGGGACACGTGGTAGAGGACTGTTGAAACCACAACAGTGCGAACAGCTGATGTCGTGGATTGCGGACAATGCTTCAAGTAATTTGTCCACCAGTCAGTCTTCCACGCAGTCCACCCACGTTAACCAAGGGAGCACTCCTCTGGCTTTCTCCACCTCAACCTCCTTCCCCCCAGTCTGCCCCCTCCCAGGAAAATTTGGAATGCGATCCGGCATACTCTCAGGAACTGTTTTCTGGACCCTTCCCAGAGTCACAAACCACTTCTCAGGTTGCTGCTGACCTCGTTCCCGATGCCCAAGTTTTCCAACTGTCGCAGTCTGTGGGTGATGATGATGATGATGATGACAATGTTGAGTTAGTGGAAGAAGTTTGTAAAGAGGTGTCGGACGATGAGGAGACACGGTTGTCAGACAGTGGTGAAGTTCTTGTCAGGGCAGGAAGTCCGAGGGGGGAGCAGACTGAGGAATCGGAGGATGATGAGGTGACTGACCCAAGCTGGGTTGATAAGCCGAGTGAAGACAGTGCTTCTGAGGCGGAGGCGAGTGCTGCACCAGAACAGGTTGGAAGAGGCAGTGGTGTGGCCAGAGGGAGAAGCAGGGCCAGTGCTGGTGCATCAGCAGCAACTGTTTCACGTAGTGAAGCTCCCGTGGCGAGGCCTAGATGTTCACAAGTCTGGAGGTTCTTTAAAGAAAGTGAGGATGACCGACGTACTGTGGTGTGCAACCTTTGCCACACCAGGATCAGCAGGGGTGCCACAACTACTAGCCTAACCACCACCAGCATGCGCAGGCATATGAGTGCTAAACACCCCACTCAATGGAACCAAGGCCGTTCACCACCTCCTGTGGGTCACACCACTGCTCCTTCCCCTGTGTCATTTGCTGTCTCTGCTAGTCAACCCCCTGCCTAGGACCCCGGCACGAACGCCTCCCGCCGGAAAACCACACCTTCGCCTCCACGATCCTCCACAGTGTCCACCAATGTGTCCCAGCGCAGCGTTCAGCTGTCTTTACAGCAGACGCTGGAGCGCAAGAGGAAATACAGTTCCACCCACCCACATGCCCAAGCCCTCAACGTCCACATCTCCAAATTGCTGAGCCTGGAGATGCTGCCCTATAGGCTGGTAGAGACCGAGGCCTTTCGCAATTTCATGGCGGTGGCTGCCCCTCGGTATTCGGTCCCCAGCCGCCACTAATTTTTCTGGATGTGCCGTCCCAGCCCTACACCAGCACGTGTCAGAGAACATCATCCGTGCCCTGACCAACGCTGTTTCTGAGAAGGTCCACCTAACCACGGACACGTGGACAAGTGCTGCAGGGCAGGGACACTACATCTCACTGACGGCACATTGGGTTAACTTAGTGGAGGCTGGGACCGAGACTGACCCTGGGGCTGCTCATGTACTGCCCACACCGAGGATTGCGGGGCCTACCTCAGTCACGGTCTCTCAGACGTACTATGCCTCCTCCTCCTCCGACCCCTCCTCCTCCTCCACCTCCTCCTCCGAATTACCATCCGTGGGCATGGCGCCTTCAGTCGGTAGCTCTAGGCGCAGCAGCAGTGCCGTGGGTAAGCGCCAGCAGGCGGTGCTCAAACTGCTGAGCTTAGGTGACAAAAGGCACACCGCCCAAGAGCTGTTACAGGGCATCACGGCGCAGACCGATCTGTGGCTGGCACCGCTGAACCTCAAGCCAGGCATGGTTGTGTGTGACAACGGGCGTAACCTGGTGGCGGCTCTGCAACTCAGCAGACTGACACATGTGCCATGCCTGGCCCACGTGTTCAATCTAATAGTTCAGTGGTTCCTCAAGACATACCCCAATCTGTCTGATTTGCTCACCAAGGTGCGCCGCATCTGTGCGCATTTCCGCAAGTCGACCACAGATGCTGCCACTCTAAGGGCAGTGCAGCGCCGCCTACAACTGCCCGCTCACCGACTGTTGTGCGACGTGCCCACGAGATGGAATTCGACATTAAACATGTTATCCAGAGTTTACCAGCAGCGCAGAGCGATTGTAGACTGCCAGATGTCAACTTCCACCAGAACTGGTAGTCAGGTCAGTCAGATTCTTCAAATCTACAATGAGAAGTGGATGTGGATGTCTGATATCTGTCAGGTGTTGAGTCAACACAGTTGGTCAGCGGCGATGCCGCCATTATCAACCTCACCATTCCGCTGCTTTGCCTGTTGAAAACTCACTGCTCAGCATCAAGTCGGGGTGCTTTGCGCTTGTCACAAGAGATGGTGGAGGAAGATATGTCGCTTGATAGCCAGAGCACCCTCCGGTCTGTTTGTCAGCGCGTATCGGAGGAGGGGGATGAGGATGAGGAGGAAGAGGAGGAGAATGTCGGCGAGACAGTAGAGGGTACCAGTGCTCAGTCCTTCTTAACTCTTGAGCGTGTATGGGCTGAAGAGGAGGACTTGGAGGAGGAGGAGGAAATGGAGAGTCAGGCCAGTGAGGAGAGGGAATTCTTACGTGTTGGGACTCTGGCGCACATGGCAGATTTTATGTTAGGCTTCCTATCCCGTGACCCTCACGTTAGAAGCATTTTTTCAAACACCGATTACTGGGTGTTCACTCTCCTGGACCCACGGTACAAGCAGAACCTTTCCACTCTCATCCCTGAAGAGGAAAGGAGTATGAGAGTGAATAGATATCAACAGGCCCTGGTGCACAAGCTGAAACAATCCTTCCCATCTGACGCTGCTAGCGGCAGAGGGCATGGTTCTGTGGGCCAAATAGCAGGGGAGAGGAGGCGAGCAGGCAGCTTGTCCAGCACTGGCAGGGGAACGCTCTCCAAGGCCTTTGCCAGTTTTATGTCACCCCAGTCACCTGTCCCCAGTCTAGGCAGAGTAGGGAGAGCTGTACATAAAGATGGTGAGGGAGTACCTAGCTGACCATATCAACTTCCTGCGTGATCACTCTGCTCCATACAACTACTGGTTTTCAAAGCTGGACACGTGGCCTGAACTGGCGCTGTATGCCTTGGAGGTGCTGGCCAGCCCTGCCGCTAGCGTGCTGTCAGAGCGGGTATTCAGTGCAGCTGGTGGCGTCATCACCGATAAGCGTACACGCCTGTCAACTGACAGCGCTGACAGGCTGACGCTTATTAAAATGAACAAAGCCTAAATTTCACTGGAATTCAAATCTCCTCCGGGGGAAAGCAGCTAAAGATTAACATTACTTATGTATCCGATTCCTCTTCTCTACTCCTCCTACTCCCCCTCCTTCTCCATATCGTCTTTGCCTAACGCTGACCAAAAAAACGCAATTTTTTAGAGGTCCAACTGGCACTCTTTTACCACAATTTTTCAGGAGGGCCCCCTACAGGCCCTTTCTTCAATTTTTCTGGAGGTCCACCTACAGGCCCTCTCTCCAAACAATTTTTCCGGAGGTCCACCTACAGGCCCTCTCTTCAAACTATTTTTCCGGAGGTCCACCTACAGCCCTCTGTCCAAACAATTTTTCCGGAGGTCCACCTACAGGCCCTCTGTCCAAACAATTTTTCCGGAGGTCCACCTACAGGCCCTCTCTCCAAACAATTTTTCCGGAGGTCCACCTACAGCCCTCTGTCCAAACAATTTTTCCGGAGGTCCACCTACAGGCCCTCTGTCCAAACAATTTTTCCGGAGGTCCACCTACAGGCCCTCTCTCCAAACAATTTTTCCGGAGGTCCACCTACAGGCCCTCTCTCCAAACAATTTTTCCAGAGGTCCACCTACAGGCCCTCTCTCCAAACAATTTTTTCCGGAGGTCCACCTACAGGCCCTCTCTCCAGTTCCAGTTTCCAGTTTTATTTGCGCAAACTGCGTAAATTTTTTTTTTGGGATAGGTGTGAAAAATAATATTACCTGCGTATCTATATTGCCCAACATTGGATACGGTAGCAACAAGAAGACCAAACACATGCTGCCCACAGGATTCCCCAAATTCCTGGTCCACAATGTCAAGGAGCTCGAGGTTCTGTTGATGAGCAACAAGTCCTTCTGTGTAGAAATCGCCTACAACGTCTCCTCAAAGAACCGAAAGACCATTGTGGAGAGAGCGGCACAGCTCGCCATCAAAGTGACGAACCCCAACGCCAGACTGCGCCGCGAAGGGAACGAATAAATATCTCTGTGGTTATTTGTGCTAAATAAAAGTTAAATAAACACACAAAAAAAAATTTGATCTGTTCCTGTGCCTGATCCACCCAAGTTGAATCTATCCCATCATGAGAAAGTCCCCCCAAGGAGTCCCCACTGTAACTTGCTTCCCATACAACTACCTCACCCCCCGACACCTGTGTCTCGCCATTGTCCACCACCTCCTCAGACAACACTGGTAAATCCCCACTGTCAGCACACGGAGACTGCAAAAGGTCTTGCGAATTGGGGCAGAGAATGTTCTGGGGTAGCACATCAGAGAAGGGGTGACTACGGGGTTCCAGGGAGTACGTGACCACATGCAATCTTCATCCAAAAAGTCATACTGAGGCTCACCACCATGCTTTACACTGCAATCTTATTACTGAGGCTCACCACCATGCTTTACACTACAATCTTATTGAAAGACAGACAATCAGGGGTTCACCGCCAGGTTGTCAGGCAGCATTTTTAAGTGGGTCACCATTACCGTGTCCCTGAAAATTGCCTTGGGGTCATTGCCAGACTATTTTTATGAAAGGCCATGGGGTTCTATGCACACAGTGCTGACGGAAGCCCATCAGCCTTTCTAAACACAATTGAATCTGTCCCATCATGAGAAAGTCCCCCCAAGGAGTCCCCAATGTAACTTGCTTCACTTTCAACTTCCTCACCCCCCGACACCTGTGTCTCGCCATTGTCCACCACCTCCTCAGACAACACTGGTAAATCCTCACTGTCAGCACACGGAGACTGCAAAAGGTCTTGCGAATTGGGGCAGAGAATGTTCTGGGGTAACACATCAGAGAAGGGGTGACTATGGGGTTCCAGGGAGTACGTGACCACATGCAATCTCCATCTAAAAAGTCATACTGAGGCTCACCACCATGCTTTACACTGCAATCTTATTACTGAGGCTCACCACCATGCTTTACACTGCAATCTTATTGAAAGACAGACAATCAGGGGTTCACCGTCAGGTTGTCAGGCAGCATTTTTAAGTGGGTCACCATTACCGTGTCCCTGAAAATTGCCTTGGGGTCATCCCCAGACTATTAACCAGATTTAGAAAAAATTGTGCAATTAGGGAGCCTCAGAGGCATCCCTACATGCTGCCCCTGCTGTTTCCTGTCCATTTCCGTGGTGTTTCCATCATTTTCCGAGGTTTCCAGGTTTTCACCCAGCCTTCCCTAGGCAGAGCCTTGGTCCCCTGCAAAAAATGCTCGAGTCTCCCATTAACTTCAATGGGGTTCGTTATTCGAAACGAGCACCCGAGCATCGGGAAAAGTTCGACTCGAATAATGAGCACCCGAGCATTTTAGTGCTCGCTCATCTCTAATTGCAATCTACAGATGCATCCATTCTTAAAGGGGTATTCCATTTTATTTTAATTTTTTTATATAAAAGAAAATTATACAATTTTTGACCTTTATATAAGTTGTTGACCTTATCTGCATAGTAGAATGTTATAGCCCATGAATCAACTGAAACATGGCATCCGTCATTTGACACCACTCTGAAAATCAGTAAGCAACAGCTCTACATGACATACATGTGCTGGGTGTCACGGGGAGCCGATGGCGCGAGATGTGTGTCCTCATCTCCATGACAACAGGGGTGAGGAGGACCTGGCGCGCGTTCAGTCTCAGCGAGGCCGGCGTCCTCCCCATACCCTTGACGACCGGCAGGACGAGCTTCTGAGCTCTGGCAGGAGGGTCAGTGCTCAGCTATTAATTTGTGTGCTATAGGTCACGTAATGCTGACCACGTCATGTGATCTACCTCTGAGTACTGGCAGGGAAGTCAGTACTTCCTGTTTCAGTTTGGGAATTAGGTTACGTGACGCCGCCCCGTCACGTGACCTACTAGGAGCCCTATTTAAACAGGCAGCCTGTCAGCCATAGGTTGCCTGTGATTAGTCTAACTACCAGTGCTTGTGTTTGTGATCCTCTGCAACTTTAGTACTTGACTCCAGCTTGTGTTTTTGACCTTGTACCTGCTCTTTCCCCTGGTTTTGACGTGACTTCCTGGTATGACTTTGGCTTGCTGACCTTCCGATATTGTGTTTGTGTTTTGTTTATTGTGTTCTTCTCTTGTTTCCCTTCCCTGTATGCCCCTGCACTTATCTAGGCTAGGGTTTGCCGACCAGTTACGCGCCGTTACCTAGAACGGGCCGTGTAAGTAGGTAGGGACAGAGGTGGGGCTCAAGTCAGGGCTCACTCCCCCCCACCTTGTGACTCTGGGTCAGCACACAGGACACTTCTATGGGATAACTACACAGGAATAACAGTGGAAACCATTGCGGCTACCACAACAACTACTTCATTGTATGAATGCATACATGGCTGACTGTTTCCAGGTGATATGTAAAATACAGTAGCTGCCTGCGTGTAGGTGATGCTGTCATGTTGTTAAAGTTAACTGTAAAAAAGTTAAAAACAAAACATGCACAAGGGAGACAGGGAGAACAATGTTATGCTTCTTCACTAATGCTGTCAGATATAATGAGTAAAGACAAGCAAAGGTTTGCAAAATTTGATTTGGACGATTTGCAGAAGTTCTTTAAAAAATTCGATCAGTTCCAAATCATGATAAATCTGGTCTACCCAGGCCACTGTGCTTAATCATATGCATCCCACTTGGTGGCCCGATCTCATTGTGAAGGCTTGAAACTTAAACTGCAGGGACAGTGCAGGGAGAGGGAATCACTGTGTGCTTTACTTTCTAGCGTACCCACATTCATAATTGATTTGCTCTATAAGTACTGTGCCGTCAGTATTACAGGCAGTTAAAATATATCGCCATATATCTCACTATGTAGGACACCAAAATTCATAGATAATCCCTTCTGTTAGTTGTGAAATTATGTGAGTCAGTATTACAGGTCAATAAAAGCATCAGGTCTAATTTATCGCCATGGGCTTAACCGTGCAGTGCCCCAAGATTCAAGTAATGGCCCCATGACAGAGTGGGGACGATGGCAGAAGCAAGGGTAGTAGTGGCCCCATGACAGAGTGGGGAGGTTGGTAGTAGCAGGGGTGGTAGTGGCAGAGTGGGGAGGTCCAGTGGCAGCAGCAGTGGCAATAAGACTGTCATCCATCAGAACATAAAACAAAAAAAAACATGTATTTTGCATCCATAAAGCTTCTGATGATCAGCATTTTGTCAGTGTTTTGCATAAATATTTGTTCAGTAATTGTAAGCCAAAAATAGGAACCAAAAATAGGTTCATTCCGATAACCAATGACACTCCTCCCGCATGGTAATAATCCAGCTTCCATGTTTGATCCATCTAGCAAGTTCGGCCCATCTGGTTTTAATCCTAATACATGTTGAAAGCAAAACACCTTTAAATTTATAGTATGGAGGGATTCCAAATCTTATGGAGGGGTCCGGATGGGCTAAAATTTTGTTAAACTACACAGTGACATAGCATTTGTTTCAAATTTCTTGTGGCTGTAAGAATCACACCAAATAAAATTTTCCTGAGCAGAATGTGGTAGCTACCAATGGAGTTTGGACCATAATCAATTGCAGTTAAGATGCAGACTAATTTTTTAGCTAAACGAACATAATAGCTTCGATGAATTTAGATCAAGTGGGTGACATGTTTGATCCATCCACCAAGTTCGGCCCAATTGTTTTTAATCCATAGTATGGAGGGATCCCGGACCTTATGGAGGGATCCACATGGGCTAAAATGTTGTTGCATTCAGCACTAACTGTTCTGTGATGCTTTTACATGACTGGGGCTGCACGTGCGCTGCACTGAAGGGATCGCGTGTGTCTACCCTTTGCTGACAGGTGTGGTTTACCCGTTCAATGTAGTTCATCATAGGAATCGGGAATTTTAATACTGGAGCAGACTAATTTATTTGGTAAAAGACTAATGCTTTTGCTTAAAGAATAACTTTTCAGATAAAAGATAATTTTTCTCACAAAAAATGTCGATCAACTCGTGGGCAATTTTGCAATGGAAAGAATCAATTTATTTGCGCTGCCCACAGGGTGTTAAATAAGACCACTCTGTAACTCTAAATTACAATAACTGTTTGGCTAACAGAAGTGGTTAAATATCAATGTGGAAATGCCAAAAACAAGAGAAGGAGACAGGTGTATCACCCTAATTTGTGAATCAGGGCCTAATAGAATTACTTATCTATTAATCACACAAACAGTAAAATGAGACAGGTATGTCACTGCAATTTGTGAATCAGGGCCTAATGGAATTGCTTGTCTATTAATCAATATGGACATGCGACAAACAATGCAATGAGAGGTTTGTCATTCGAATTTGAGAGTCAAGGCATGATAGAATTACCTATTAAACAAGGTGGACACCCCAATAACAGTTAAATTACACAGTTTATTCCAACCAATTTGGCATAAGAGAGAGAGGCCTAATAGAATTGTTAACCTATTAAACATGGTGGACACCCGACTAAAAGTAGAAGTAGACAGATTATTCACCCTAATTTGAGAATCAAGGCCTAATGGAATTGATTATCTATAAAACATGGTGGAAATAAGTATTAGACAGCTTATTCACCCCAATTTAAGAATCAAGTCCTAGTGGATTTGATTATCTATTAAACAAGGTGGACACCCGAATAACAGTATAACATGGAAGATAAACCACCACAATTTGAGAATCAAGGTCTAATGGAACAAGGTGGGACACCCCAATAATAGTTCAATGAGAAAGCTTATTCACACCAATTTGAGAATCAAGACATAATAGAATTTCTATTAAGCAAGGTGGGCATCCCAATAACTGTTAGATTACATAGTTTATTCAACCCAATTTGAGAATTAAGGCCTAATGGAATTGCGATGGCAAACAGTTGAGTGGCCAACATGTCAGTGACCAGGCACATTTTTTCAAAATCACATTCCAACAGCTATAACTTTTTTCTTTTTTCATCAATGTACCTGCTTATTTTTTGCAGGACTAGTTATAATTTTTAATGCACCATTTTGGGTACATATAAGCATTGATTAACACCAGCTATCTAGCTTAAACCCCATTTGGTTACATCGGTAAAAAGGCGTATTGGTTGTCATTAAGAGGTTAACAACAGGGATCTATCAAAATCCGCTCTTCACAACACGTTTGTGGAAGTGCATCATTGTACAAATAAATTAGAGTCACAAGGACATTAAAAGGACAGTTATTGAAGCTCATCCGGATAAAACAATATCTATAGATTTTAGACTCTACCAATCCACAGTAAGAGAGATTGTGTACAAATGGAGGAAACTCAGAACTATTATTAATCTCCCAAGGAATGGTCGACCAACAAAGATCATACCAAGGGCAAGGGCTGTAATAGTGCACAAGGTTGCAAAGTAACCCAGTGTAACTTCTTCCTCATTCTATCACAGAAGAGGCCTTTGCCCTGCACAGCATCACAGACAGTAGCATGGAGGTAACTATGTCAGTTTGTTATTTCGATTTGACAGCATACCGTTGGGCCACTTTTTTTATGAGAACATTAGTTCTAATTGGTGCACTACAGTATAAGGGGGCATATTCTTTTCAGTAGTGGCACACATAATATACATGTTTTTTTCTGTACTGGCACACATAAGGAAGCATATTTTTCTGTAGTGGCACACATAAGAGGGCATGTTTTTTTCTATAATGGCACACA
This sequence comes from Rhinella marina, assembly GCA_900303285.1. NCBI lineage: Eukaryota > Metazoa > Chordata > Amphibia > Anura > Bufonidae > Rhinella > Rhinella marina. The sequence goes on from ONZH01010275.1 coordinate 12,970, forward strand.
TAGGAGGACACATTTTTTCTATAGTGGCATGCATGAAGAGGCATATTTTCTATGTACTAGCACATATGCTAGGGCATATTTTTTCCATACTGGGCATGCATAAGGCACACATTCTTTGTACTGGCACAAATAAGGGACATTTTTGTACTGGTACACATTATAAGGGGGTATTTTGAACTGAAACTAATTATAACATACAGCAATTATTACTATTAGGGTGCATTATGGTAGACTTTATTTCTACTGGATGACTATTGGGAAAATGATGGCTAGTATGGGCACTATAAGGGCATTATTAATTCTGGGGCATGATGGAGACATTATTACTACTGGGGGCGCATTACGGGCCCTGTTAACACTAAGTGCACTCTTGGAGAGAATTATTGCTATTGGTTGGACTTTTGGGAGCACTATTACTTTGGAGGGAACCATTGCATCGTATCAGCATAGTATAATATTTTTTTGAGAGTCCTATATTTATGGCACTATTAGTGCCAGAGACACTAGTTATTTTTTGAAGGTACTGTGTGCCTATAATTGTTGGAGGTGGGCACTATTTGTGTGGTACTAGCATTCAGGGGCATTGTCTGTTTCTGCAGTATAGTATTGGGGAGTTGTGGGCACAGTATTGGAGTTGGCAGGAAGGGGTGCTCAGAAAGTGGGGAGGATGATAGAAAAGTAGGAAACTAAGAAATCTGTGTGTCAAACTCTGCAGCGACAAGACGTGGCTGAAAGAAATCATTATGGTGGTCTGGTCCACATGGACAATGTAAGGAAAAAGAATATCTACTGTACATCATTGCTGATCGTTAAGCTGAGGTGATAACTGCATTTACATGCAGTAATCGTCTCCTCTGTCTGGAAATGAACAATCTGTAATGCCATTGTTTGGTCCCATACAGAAACATTGCTTGACAGCAGTACATTTTACACAAAACATTTGGCTGCCTGAAAAACAATGATTTTATGTGCTGTATAAAAGATGTGATCATCAATGAAAAAGCAATTGTTCATTCATCAACACCATTTACGTAGGAAAATTATTAATTGTTCATTGCCCCAATCCTCAGCCCATGTAAAAGGGTTTTAAGTGGTATTCTTATGGCATCATAAGTAGCATCTTATCCTTTCAGTCATAAGGCGTAAATAACATAGAAGATAATAAATAGAGAGGATGTTTACAAGCAAGAAATTACTTATAATCGTGATTCGTGATGAAAGATTCTGCCTGTTTACCCTGTTTCTCAAAGGCCTGTCAGTCACCTTCCCTTAATAGTGCTTATGTCACCTTAATTCAACAATATGTGGAAAATGAACTGTATGAAGCCCTCACTTGGAAAACAGCATTATAATAGGTCAGTGTTTTAATATGCACTTATCACACCACACATTAATGGTTCCATCAGTGAGCACAATTTCTGAAAATATGGGTGCGGTCACACAACACTGCTCTCAACAGTAATTTCAAGATGATTCTGTTTTCCCTCTCTCATTTAAGTGCCATTATTACATTTTTTTTCTTAACAAAAGGCGAAAGGCCAAGATAATAAAGTGGAAAGAAATGGGTCAGGGGATTTTTTTTTAAATAAGCTCTAATGCACTGTAGGAAATAGAAAAAAAAATATGATAAACCCACTATGAGATATATCTAATCTTCTTATCTAAAATTATGGATGTGCCACAGGATTCTTCAGACAAGCAGTATTAGAGAAGCATGCAGCTGTTTCCATTAACTATACTTCTCTTTTTTATGTTATATTTCAGCAGGTGATTCTCGATGTCCAATATAAGACGTCACGTCACCTAAAAGGAAAAAAGCCTGCAAATGCTGTAAAAGTTGAAATATACCTGGCACTGCTCCCAAGCCTATCCCCTGTTGTCTGACAAGACAGTTAAACCATTGAGGATAACTGCATATGTATGAGGCCATTTGTTACTGTGGTGAGGGAAATTGTGCACTGACAAGATGATAATTCCCAACAGAGGTCCAATTCCACCCATGTTGATTTCCTGGTTTACACATTTATCTTCATTTTGTGCACATTGTGTTTTTTTTATCGTATCCCATAGTGCAATAATGTGAGCAAACTATTAAAAATAAATGACTAATAAGCCTAAAGCTGAAACTCCATGGCAAGGATGAACATTTACAGCTCATTCTCTTTATTATATTGACAATACATCTTTTACAAATGTATTCACATCAGAATGGAAAAATAGATTTGTGAGGTCATGAAAATAATTAGAGATGTTATGTTACATTATTTGCTTATGTAATTTATTACATGAAACCTTTTACATGAAACCTTTTACACTCTTTTACTTCTCCAGTTTTAACTACAGATGAGCAAAGTTTTCAAAAATATGATTTGGCAACTTTGCCATAGTTAGCCAAGAAATTTTATTATAACTTCTAACAAACAAATGTATATGGTATACGTCCCTATTACTTAGCCAACTTAATAACAACTTCGTCTGATTGGAACGCTTAAAAGAAAATAACAAATCTTTTATTAAATAACTAATTTAAAAGAGGTCTAAGTCATTACATATTCAGACATAAGCTCTAGACTGCTTTGTAAAAGCTATCAATACTACTTCAGTAGAGGCTAAATAAATATGCGCCTCCACTAAATAATCCCATATGATGAATTATGTGGGTATTACCTAGCCATTAATAGCAGCTAGTCTTGCGGCATTGAGTTGCAGTGATCGCATCTGCCAACTCTATACTACACTGATAGAAACAAAGTTCCCCTTTACAATTGTAGGAGAACAGAATGTCTGACTGGTAAGGTAGCCAGTAAGACTAATGGAGTGTGCTCTTATGTTGATTCATATAGGGCATGTATTGTCAGCTCAGATGCATAGGTGCTTCAGGTAAGGCACCTCACTCCTCGATGTCTAACTGGTAAGGTAGCCAGTAAAACTAATGGAGTGCGCTCTTGCGCTAATTCATATAGGGCATGTATTGTCAGCCCAGATATACAGGTGCTTCAGGTCAGGCACCTCACTCCTCACATGTATACACTACTACCCCCGCTCTATATTGTCCCCGTTCAACGCGTTTCCATACAGCAACCCATGCTGCATTTCATCAGGAACTGGACATTTTATAGTTAGGAGAGAACAGATAGAGGTGCACACCGCATCTTAGCGTGACAGCGTGGTAGTGAATCGGCGCTGTGATGGCCGAGAACGGCAGCTCAAACGCCGGGACTATAAGACCTAGGCTCTGCCTCCTGCAGGCGAGGTCACGGCCGACAGCCAACGGAAACGGAGGTGTGTCGATGTGCCAACCGCCCAGTCTCCTGACGTCAGCTATCCATCTGTATTTGCGGTGCTGGAGATTTACTTATTGGAGGAATCTCAGGCGATTTTTCTTCATACTAACATAAGGTATACCCATATAAAACAATATATATATATATATATATATATATATATATATATGATAGATCCAGCAGATAAGTATCCTTTTTATTTTACATAAGTGGAGAGCATATTGGAGAATATATATATATATATATATATATATATATATATATATATATTGGAGAAAATATTGATGAGACATCCTAAATAAATATGAATAGAGCAAACGTTAAAAGGAGGTACAGAAAGAGTATCTATGATAGCAGAATCCTATCCATACACTAATAGCAATTCATAATATACCGGGATACATAGTTATCAAATAAAACAGGCAAACAAGATAGTTTCATTTAGCCCTTGGGGCTTAACCGTTTTCATTCTGTATATCCATTGCGCTTCCTTCCTTAAAAGGGAGAGATCAATGTCTCCTCCCCGTGTGGAGCACTTGACATGTTCTATGGCTTGGAAAGTGACAGCATCTTCCTTTCCATCATGGTACTCACATACGTGTCTCGCAATGGGTGTATCCGCTTCCTTTCTGATGTCTGATAGGTGTTCTCCTATACGCCTTTGAAATTCGCGTATCGTCTTACCAATATACTGAATGCCGCACATGTCATCAGGTATACCACTCCCGTGGTTTTACAATTAATGAAAGATCTTATTCCATATGTCACTTCTGTGGATGTGCTTTTAAAGTACTTCCCTTTTGTGATATATTTACAGAAGGAACAAGTACCACAGGGAAAGGTTCCCATTAAATTACTGCTTAGCCATGATTTTTCCGGCTTTGGTGCCTTATATAGGCTATGCACAAGGTGGTCCCTCAGATTGTGGTTACGTCGATACGTAATCGACGGATAATCAGTAAGAAGGGGTCCTATATCTACATCCGTTTTTAGAATGTTCCAAGATTTGAAAAAAATCTCCTTGATCTCTTTGTGAGATCTATCAAAGTTGCCGATGACCCAGTATATATTATGACTAGCAAGACTAGCTGCTATTAATGGCTAGGTAATACCGACATAATTCATCATATGGTATTTAGAAGAAATTTTATTAGTTCCAAATTAATTTGTCATGAGTCACTATAATTCAGGTATACGCAGGCCACTAACTTAGGTTTCTGCCACATGGAGCGGTCGTGCTGCAGGCGGGTTGCTGTCATGCTGCGATGAAGAACCATGTTGCCAATTAGCCAGCAGCTGCTTTTCATTTAATAATGAAGACTGCTCAGTATAGTCCATCTTCATTGTTAATGGCAATGCGGCACCCTTAAAAAAGCGGCTGTTGCTGGTATGGAGTTTGACTGGTTAAGTGGGGGAAAAATATGCATATTATTGCTGTTCTTGCCTGCAATCTCCTGCAGGTTATTTGCTTTTCCCCCTTTTTCATTTCATCTGATGAGAATATGTCTTCAGAAACATCCAGCTTTGAAAGAATTGAAGCCAGCTAAAGATAAGGATGGTCATCATTAAGACCTGGCCCCCCTAAGGGGTGCAGACTGGATGGTATTTTTTGGCATGCTGGCAATGGAATAATAAAGGCTTCCATCATATTGGTAGTGAATTACATTTATGGCTGATGTAGGAATAAATAAATAAAACTGACAAAGCATAAATCTCCATGCAGTCTCTATGCACTCTCCCTCTCCAATATATTCTTCTATTAATGATTTTCAGCAACACTGTCCCTAGAGCATGAGTGCTTACCATGTCACTCCCTATGCTCAGTTCATAGGACAATGGTGGAGGTTAGGGTTTTAAAGGAGTGAGTCTAAAACAAAGATAAAATGTAATAGAAATATTTACATGTATTCTGTACTTTGGACTCACTCCTGCTTTTGGCTTTCAATTCATGATCAAATCCTGATTCAAACTACTCACCATGTGATAGTGGCCTCATGCTCAATTTGCATGAGTTTTGGCCATTTGCCTCTTAAATTGGCTTTATTCAGATGGAAAAGAAGTCATATATGCAGGACTTTGATGGCCTCTATCACACGGACAGTATTGGGTCAGTTTTTTTGCATTAGTATTTGATTACTAATGGAAAGGCAACATCAGCAGTGGGTCCAAAGCAGAGATAACATGTGATGGAAATATTTGCATGCCTTCTGTGTCTTAGACCCACTCCTGGTTTTGGCTCCCAAGTAATGATGAAATATTGATGCAAAATTACTGGTCGTGTAATAGACGCCTCTTGCTCAATTTGCTTGAATTTTGGCCCTTTGCCTCTGAAATCAGCTTTATTCAGATGGAAAATAAGTCCCTTGTGTAGGACTTTAATGGCCTCTATCACACAGTCAGTATTTGGTAAGTTTTTTGCATCAATATTTGCAATCACTATTGGTAAAGCAAAAACAGTAGTGGGTCCAAAAAGATAACTTGTGATGGAAATATTTGCATGTCTTCTGTGTGGCATTTGTGCAAGGGACTCCTCTCCATTGCATAATGCCATGGTGCAGCTTTTTTAGAGAAGTAATGATGGCTTGGGACTCTCCACCTTAGGTGGGCACAAGCCATCAGTTCTCTGAAATGTTCAGAGTCCATGAGATGGAAAGGGAGGGACTGGAGTACTAACAACTTGGCCAGGTGCACATTCAGCTTCTGTGCAGGTGGATGAGTGTATGCATACTGTTGTCTCTTTGTGATCGCCTGGTGATCAGTTGCTGGCAAAAAGTATGATGAGGAGGAGCATCAGGATAGGAGCAATAGAAGAAGGGAAGCAACGACAGCCTCCTTTTGCTGAGGTTGAGGAGCCCTGACTGCTAGAAAAGGTGTGTGGACCGCTGGGAGATGCAGCGGTTGCTGGGTCATGCTATACCTCTACATTTCTGCCACAGTTTTCCCTGGCCAATTTATGGTGACGTGCCATGTGTTAATGGGCTGTGGTGCCAACATTAACACCTTGACCGCACTTCATATTCTTTCCAGATATCCTGCATACCACCACACTAACATCTCCCAGCAACTTGATAAAAAGTTCCCATACGGCCAAGTATGGCATTTTACCCCCAAAACTCCCTGCTCACTGAATGCAGCTGCTTTTATGAACTAGTTCACTGCTGGTTGTTTCCTGACAGGTAGGATTCTGAGTAGCAGACAGTCTACACTGGGCATATTTGCTTCAGATCTCCCACTGCTTCCACCCTGCTGGCTCATGGGCACACTGCCACCCTGCAGCAAATGAACTATATGAATGTGCTTATATATTATACCGGCTGTTCACAATGAGTCTGATGCACAGTATGTATATGTATATCTAAAAAGATGAATTACTGATGGTGCAGCAGATGAACTAGGTACACACACCTATATATTCGACCGGCTGTTGAGAGTAAGTCTGATGCACAGTAAGTCTATGTATAACAGAATGATTAAGTATAAATGGCGCAGCCAATGACCTATAGAAACACGCCTATATATTACACCGCCTGTTGACAATGCATCTGATGCACAGTACGTCTATGTATAACAGAACACATTAAGAATGAATGGCACAGCAGTGGAACAAGATGCACAGGGCGACTACATTAAGCCTGCACTTTGTCTGCTCTGTCCTAGCAGTCTCCCTATGCTGTAGCTGAGTAGTGACCATTGGGTTTTTGGTCACCTCTTACCAAGTTCCTTTTTCCCCAATTACTTTGTTTTGTTGGCCAACCATCTCTAGGTAGAACCTTGGACTTCACTGTGTTCTTGTTAAATGTCAGTGCAGCAGAAGTTTTTTGATCCTGTGTGTAGATGAGAGTGTAGATCTTGTGTGTAGATGGGGGAAATGCCCAGAAGGTCAACCATCACTATAACAGTCCACCAACCTGGGCTCTATGGCAGAGTGGTTAGAAAGAATCCTCACCTCAGTAAAACCTAAATGACTCTCAGACTGTAAGCAAAGATTCTCTAGTCTGACAAACCAATATTGATTTCTTCGGCCTTAATTCTAAGTGTCATGTTTGCAGGAAACCAAGCACTGACCAATACATTCCCCTACAGTGAAGCACTGTGGTGCAGCATCGATATGTGGAGGGTTGTTTCAAGCAGCATTGGAGCAAGGAACTAGTCAGAGGTTTAAGGGGAAACCTGAATGGAGGCAAAGTATAGAAATAGTTCTCATTGAAAAAACTACCCAGAGCTCTGGACCTCAGAATGGGTTCACCTTCTCACAAGACAATAACCCAAAGTCAAGTCAACACAAGAGTGGCTTATGAACAAAGCCAAGACAACATAGGAGTGGCTTAGGGACAACTCTGTGAATGTCCATTAATGGCCCAGTCAGAGCTCTGACTTGAACCAAATTGAACATTTATGGACAGACCTGAACAGTGATGTAACTAGAGTTCTATAGACCCAAGGGCAAACTTTAGATCAGACCCCCCTCTCTCCTCCTGACAGGCCGGTTACAGTCACACCCTTTGAAATCACTGTTGTTACACCCTTGGTCTCTGGTAATAATATCTTCCCACTACCCATATTAATGCCCCTATAGCACCCTCAGAAATGTCTCTATACTGCCACCAGTAATGTCATTCCACTGGCCCCAGTAATGTCCCCCACTGCCCCCAGTAATTTCCCTCACTGCCCCCAGTAATGTCCCTAACTGCCCCCAGTAATATCCTTCCCATTTGACTCAGATTGGCGGAGCCTGACCGATGTTAGTCAGGCTCCACCCACTTAGTTTGTGAATACTACTAGTAGGGCAGTGCTTGGGACTGATAGATGCCAGACCAACTGCATGTGATGCTGCTGTGATGAGCACTCCGAGGGGGCCTACATGAAGTACAATGACAGTACCAGACCCCGTTACATGTGAGCTCAGTTGCCTCTCCACCCCCTTCCATCACCGGGCCTGTTATGCCTCTGGATCTGAAAATGGCTGTCCACCAAAGGTCCCCATTTAACCTAACAGAGCTTGAGAGAAATTCTGCAGAGAAGGACGTCAGAAAATCCCCAAATCCTGTAGAACGCTTTGTGGCTCATACCCAAGAAGACTGGAGGCTGTAATCACTGCCAAAGGTGCTTCAACTTTGGCAGAATACTTATGTCAATGCAATGTTTCAGTTTCCTTTTCAACAAAAAGGCTGCAACAGAGCAAAATATGGAAAAATAAAAAAGGTCTGAAGACTTTCTGAATGCACTGTATTTTCCTCTTTTCATCTGTAATATATATGTAGTACGTGAGAAGTAATTAAACCCTAAAGCATTTGTCATAAACATTTCAAATATTCCTGCGGCTTTCTTTTGGAATTCTGTTCCCTTTTATGTATTTTATTTGACATTATCTACATATGCCTGATTAATGTCAGTATTACCTAATTTTTGGTATTAAATTAGGCTTTATGGAACTAGAAATAGATAACAGTAAAAACGTAAAAGCCTCAAACAGTGATCTACGCCAATGGGATTAAAAAATGTTGCTCATATATGCAAGCCCAGTTATGTTATCATCAATAGCCAGACAGGGACTGCAAACCACATTAATTCTATTTATACATTTTATTTGCATATTAATTAAAAAAGAAAACAAAACCTTAAACATTTTGAACATGAAACAAATAATAATAATGAAAACTTTCATATATTCCTGCAATACAAAAGTTTGAAAATTACAAGGCAAAGTTTATTATACAGCATTATTAATTAAACTAGAGATTAACACAGCACAATATAATTGCAAATCTCAGCACATGCAATTATGTTATGAGTTGTGGGAATAATTATTCTGTTTGGGGATAGTTGTGTATTATGAAAGGAAACACACTGAGAATGTATTAACCATTCTATTTACCATCTTGATCGAACATCATCATGGGCAAAATCCGTTGAGACTGCATATCTTAAAAAAAAAAAAAAAAAAAAAGCTTCTTGAAAATTAAGTACACTCAGCATTTCTGAAAGCAGTAAAGATTGTTTAAAGATTATTAAAAGGAACAGTAGCATTACTTACAAGACTTGAAAGGCTTGAGATTATTCAGTGCACATTGTTAGACATGTTGCTGTAAATGGTTAAAGGGAATGCTTCATCAGAAATAACATATTATTTAAATTCTGTCACCTAAAAAATCAGTTTCAAATTAAACATACCACCATGCAGAGCATGTGCCCCAAAATATAACCATACCTTTCTTGTGAAAATTTGGTCCTCTAATCCTGAGAAATTTTTTTTTAATGAAAATAAGGTTTTTCAGTGCTATACTTTTTGGTGGCCTAACTTCATTTGTCATCACTATTAAGAAGTAAGAAGGGGGAGGCTCTATGATGGTGCATCAAACTGAGCCACCCCACCCACAGTATGCTGAAAATCTTATTTGCACATAAATAAAAAAGAATAAAATATATATTTATATTTTTTTCAGGATTAAAGGACTGGATGTTTACGACAAAGTTATGGTTATGCTCCAGGCACATATCCCACATGGTGGTTTGCTTACTTTTAGATGAGCTAGACTCCCTTTAAATTATATTTAATTGATAAACATTTAAAAAGTGTCTTAGACACTTTTTGAACTTCACTCAGCAAGTGAACATGATTGAGATAAAGGGATATACAGTCATGGCCAAAAGTTTTGAGAATGATACAAATATTGATTTTTACAAAGTCTACTGCTTCAGTTTTTATAATGGCAATTTGCATATACTCCAGAATGTTATAAAGAGTGATCAGCTTAAAAGCAATTACTTGCAAAGTCAATATTTGCCTAGAAAATGAACTTTATCCCCCAAAACACATTTCAACATCATTGCAGCCCTGCCTTAAAAGGACCAGCTAACATCGTTTCAGTGATTACTCCATTAACACAGGTGTGGGTGTTGATGAGGACAGGGCTGGAGATCAATCTGTCATGATTAAGTAAGAATGACACCACTGGACACTTTAAAAGGGAAGCTGGTGCTTGGCATCATTGTTTCTCTTCTGTTTAACATGGTTATCTCTAAAGAAACACGTGCAGAATCATCATTGCACTGCACAAAAATGGCTAACAGGGAAGAGTATCGCAGCTAGAAAGATTGCACCTCAGTCAAAATCTATCGCATCATCAAGAACTTCAAGGAGAGAGGTTCCATTGTTGACAAAAAGGCTCCAGGCGGCCCAAGAAAGACCCAGCAGCGCCAGGACCGTCTCTTAAAAGTGTTTCAGCTGCGGGATCGGGCTACCAGCAGTGCAGAGCTTGCTCAGGAATGCAGCAGCAGGTGTGATACATCTGCACGCACTGTGAGGCGGTGACTCTTGGAGCAAGGCCTGGTCTCCAAGGAGGGCAGCAAAAGAAGCCACTTCTTTCCAGAAAAAACATCAGGGACAGACTGATATTCTGCAAAAGGTACAGGGAGTGGACTGCTGAGGACTGGGTAAAGTAATTTTCTCTGATGAATCCCCTTTTCGATTGTTTGGGACATCTGGAAAAACAGCTAATTCGGAGAAGACGAGGTGAGCGCTAACCACCAGTCTTGTCTCATGCCAAACTGTAAAGCATCCTGAAACCATTCATGTATGGGGTTGCTTCTCAGCCAAGGGAATCGGCTCTCTCACAGTCTTGCCTAAAAACACAGCCATGAATAAAGAATGGTACCAGAATGTCCTCCAAGAGCAACTTCTCCCAACCGTCCAATAGCAGTTTGGCAATCAACAATGCCTTTTCCAGCATGATGGAGCACCTTGCCATAAAGCAAAGGTGATAACTAAATGGCTCAGGGAACAAAACATAGAGATTTTGGGTCCATGGTCTGGAAAACTCCCAGATCTTAATCCCATTGAGAACTTGTGGTCAATCATCAAGAGACGGGTGGACAAACAAAAACCTACAATTTCTGACAAAATGCAAGCATTGATTGTGCAAGAATGGACTGCTATCAGTCAGGATTTGGTCCAGATGTTGATAGAGAGCATGCCAGGGAGAATTGCAGAGGTCCTGAAGAAGAAGGGTCAACACTGCAAATATTGACTTGCTGCATTAACTTATTCTAACTGTCAATATAAGCTTTTGTTACTCATAATATGATTGCAATTATATTTCTGTATGTGATAAAAACATCTGACAAACACACATAAAAACCAGAGGGCAGCAGATCATGTGAAAATATAATATTTGTGTCATTCTCAAAACTTTTGGCCATGACTGTAGTTTAGTGGAAAAATTGTATCTTAAACTTGGACACTGTGCATCAAACTCGTGGCAATAAATTTTGCTGCAAGGTAAGCCAGCCTATAGGTCTAACAAGGCACAAAATTTATCATAAAGCACAAACCATTATGATAAAATTGGCACTTTTTAAGACTGTGTGATCTAAATGTATTTATTTTATTTAGAGAAGGAGGAAAAAACTTTTGGATCATCCATACGGAGCTGTCATACAAATTCTCCCAATAGTCTGGCACTTGGGTAAAATGGTAGTAGTTTTATTTTGTCAACGCGTTTCGGGGGCTCCTACCCCCTTCGTCAGGACAATATGAACGGAGTCAAGAATGGATACTTTGTTTATTCTGCTTGTTCTTCTCCATAACAAGATGCACGGTATCTCAAAATTATGACATATGTATAGTAAATCTTTCATACAGCCTAACGCTAATAGGAACTGTAACATAGATAGATTAGTATATACCAAGCGATATCCTGAACATCCCCGATTAAAAATACCGCAAAAATATCCTCCACCCTTGATGAAAATTAGAGATGAGCGAATCTATTCGGCGCTTCGTAGATTCGTATAGAATCTTGGGATTTTTCAGCTGCGAAGCGAATCCGAATATTAGGTGATTCGCTTCTCTTTTGTATGCATTCACTACGTAGTGTCCTATAAATTATACGCTATTCTACGTATAATTCAGTTCCTCTATACGCTGTTGCGTACAAATTCAATTCAGCGATGCAGACTTTTCCCTGGTTGTTACTCTATACGCTGTTGCGTACGAATTCAATTCAGCGATGCAGACTCCTCCCTGGTAGTTCCGTCCCTTTCTCCAGTGCGGGAGGATGACGAGGCAACTCAGGAAATTATTTGCGCATTCGTGCGCCTCATCCCTTTTCCCCCATTTTCAGGTTATTTGGGGAGCCCCATGAAAAAGGGTTCTTTAAGGAACCTTTGCTGCTTTTTTTTTACCCATTTGGATTACAATTTTACCTATGTGGATTACAAATTGCGACTGAGTTTGGGACTCTGCTCCAGTTCTATGACAAGCGTCAGAAGAAAAGAGACTTAAACGTGTCCGTGAGCATACTAGGTAGGTGATATTTAAAATTTTTATATTATACCTATAATAATGTATTTGCACTTTACCATATATATGTCTCGAATATTCCCTCTGCCTCTGAGGAGTGCACGCCGCGGCCTCTCCTCGTACGTGCCTGCGTATTACGTAATCGCTTAGACAATAGTACGCTGAGATTCGTAAGCTATTTGTACGCTCATGCGTACGTCTTCTAAGAAGTTGCGTACATTTTGTAAATGAACTTTCGTTATTAGTGAGCGAATGTTCGCTAATAGCACATAATAACGTATATTTTGTACGCAAATACAACAAATCTATTCGTCGAATATACGAATTTTAGGAAAAGTTTGGCGAATGTTCGGCGAATAATTTTTTGAATGATTCGCTCATCTCTAATGAAAATAACCACCAGATGTTGTAAAATAAAATCACTTATATACTAATAGCAAAAAACAACCAGTAAACAAACAGGATTGTATAGCAATTTTTATTATGTTTTATTTTATTTTATTCTTTTATCACTGTGTATATATATATATATATATATATATATATATATATATATATATATATATGTAAATGTACCCCTCCTAGCTAGCAACTTTGTTTCTGGAATAATTTATATTTAAACAAGTTGATGATTTCATTTCTTGTGAAGTTATGTATTATATACAGTACAGACCAAACGTTTGGACACACCTTCTCATTCAAAGAGTTTTCGGTATTTTCATGACTATGAAAATTGTAGATTCACACTGAAGGCATCAAAACTATGAATTAACACATGTGGAATAATATACTTAACAAAAAAGTGTGAAACAACTGAAAATATGTCTTATATTCTAGGTTCTTCAAAGTAGCAACCTTTTGCTTTGATTACTGCTTTGCACACTTGGCATTCTCTTGATGAGCTTCAAGAGGTAGTCACCTTAAATGGTATTCCAACAGTCTTGAAGGAGTTCCCAGAGATGCTTAGCACTTTTTGGCCCTTTTGCATTCACTCTGCGGTCCAGCTCACCCCAAACCATCTCGATTGGGTTCAGGTCTGGTGACTGTGGAGGCCAGGTCATCTGGCGTAGCACCCCATCACTCTCCTTCTTGGTCAAATATCCCTTACACAGCCTGGAGGTGTGTTTGGGGTCATTGACATGCCGCTGCAAGATGCTGTGGTAGCCATGCTGGTTCAGTATGCCTTCAATTTTGAATAAATCCCCAACAGTGTCACCAGCAAAGCACCCCCACACCATCACACCTCCTCCTCCACGCTTCACGGTGGAAACCAGGAATGTAGAGTCCATCCGTTCACCTTTTCTGCGTCACGCAAAGACAAGGTGGTTGGAACCAAAGATCTCAAATTTGGACTCATCAGACCAAAGCACAGATTTACACTGGTCTAATGTCTATTCCTTGTGTTCTTTAGCCCAAACAAGTCTCTTCTGCTTGTTACCTGTCCTTAGCAGTGGTTTCCTAGCAGCTATTTTACCATGAAGGCCTGCTGCACACAGTCTCCTCTTAACAGTTGTTGTAGAGATGTGTCTGCTGCTAGAACTCTGTGTGGCATTGACCTGGTCTCTAATCTGAGCTGCTGTTAACCTGCAATTTCTGAGGCTGGTGACTTGGATGAACTTATCCTCCACAGCAGAGGTGACTCTTGGTCTTCCTTTCCTGGGGCGGTCCTCATGTGAGCCAGTTTCTTTGTGGCGCTTGATGATTTTTGTGACTACACTTGTTTTCCCAATTTTTCAGACTGACTGATTTCTTAAAGTAATGATGGCCACTTGCTTTTCTTTACCTAGCTGCTTTTTTCTTGCCATCAGCTGTGTATCCACCTGCCCAACACAACTCATGGTCCCAACCCCATGAATAAGGCAAGAAATCCCACTTATTAAACCTGACAGGGCACACCTGTTAAGTGAAAACCATTTCAGGTTTGAAGCTCATCAAGAGAATGCCAAGAGTGTGCAAAGCAGTAATCAAAGCAAAAGGGGGCTACTTTGAAGAACCTAGAATATAACACATTTACAGTTGTTTCACACTTTTTTGTTAAGTATATAATTCCACATGTGTTAATTCATAGTTTTGATGCCTTCAGTGTGAATCTACAATTTTCATAGTCATGAAAATACAGAAAACTCTTTGAATGAAAAGGTGTGTCCAAACTTTTGGTCTGTACTGTATATATTTTCATGATACCTCAGTATGCGTGATACCGCAATCAGTCATTACAAGAAATGCCCAGACTCCACCTTCTAACCCCTGCACGCCAAAAATTCGGCTTTTTAACTTGTGAATCTGTGTACCTCAATGTGTTTCTTATTGTCCTGACGAGGGGGTAGAAGCCCCTGAAACAAGTTGACAAAATAAAACTACTACCATTTTACCCAAGATCCAGACTATTGGGAGAATTTCTATGACAGTGCCATATAGATGATCCAAAAGTTTTTTCCTCCTCTACTGTGAATATCGGCACCCCGGCTACCTAATTTGACGTGAACGCAAGGATCTAGGCTGCAGTCTAAGATCTGACTATCCGTACTGCTGTTCGGTTATAACAACCAGCTAGGCTGACTACAGTTGTTGTGACTCTTCACAACAAATAAGGGTAAGCGTTTCTAACCACCCTAACCCTTTCTGTATATACTGATACTACACATGTGGCACTGCCTTTCTTCTTCTCTTTCTTTATGTATTTATTTTATTTAGTATACTGTCAACATGTTAAATAGGATTAGCAAATCTGCCAAAGGGGTAGATATCTTACCATTGCATGTTCCATTAAACTCCTAATTGTTAAGAACAGATCAGTCAAAATGGTAGCCGTCATAATAATGTTGAGAAAATAAAATTTAAAAAAAATCAGAAAATAAAAACAGATTTGAAAAATGAGATGTGTTACTATCTGGTTTTAACTATCAGATAAATTTTTGGTGCCACATTTCCTTGAGGTTTCTTCCCTTTTCTAATCAGTGGCTCCTACCCTATCTCCAGCCACATAAAAGTTGTAGACAATTGTAGACAAATATGCTTCTTTCCTAAATTATTGAAT
Source organism: Rhinella marina (assembly GCA_900303285.1). NCBI lineage: Eukaryota > Metazoa > Chordata > Amphibia > Anura > Bufonidae > Rhinella > Rhinella marina. Next base: position 28,592 of record ONZH01010275.1, read on the forward strand.
CTTATACACCAGATTAAGCTTGGTTCCCTTATCCATGGAGATTTTAGTTTTCCAGTGTTTTCTTAGATTACTCTACATCATTCAGAGGCTATGGAATGCAGCTAGCTCATACTTTATGGGGAACATTTCCATGATATTTGGAGACACAGTGATCCTTGAAAGTCCTAAAAGAAATAAGTCAAAATATTAGGCTCGAGTGTTTATTAATTGAAGAAAATGATCCAATATCACATGTCTGTGGGCAAAAGTAATGCACCTTTACTTTCAGTATTTGGTGTGACCCCTTGTGCAGCAATAACTAACTAAACATTTCCTTTAATTGTTGATTAGTCCTGCAATGGGTTTGGAGGAATTTAGCCCATTCCTCTGTACAAAACAGCTTCAGCTCTGTTATTGTATGTTGGTGGCCTTGAATTTTCTCCATTTGTACACAATTTGTCTGGTTTTGGATTGGTAGAGGTCAAACTCTTTAGGGATGGTTTTGTAACATTTTTTTAGCATGATGAGCATCAACAACTTGTCTTCTGAGGTTCTTAAAAATCTCCTTTATTTGTGCCATGATTCACTGCCACAAACATCTGTTGTGAAGATTAGACTTTATAGATCCCTGATAACACTGTGCATAATACAAAAAAAAAAATCATACTTACCTGATCCATTTGCCTGTGATTGCTTATAGACCTGGTGCAAAATCTTGCATGGCTGAGATGATGTCATCATGCCGACTGGTATGGTGATGTCATATCTCACCGCGCATGCGATCTTGGCCAAGTTCTTCAAGCAAGATGGTGGCGGCTGGCCTGTCACAAGTGAATGGAGCAGGTATGATTTTTTTTTTTGCACTATTTTAGGTTAAATCGATTTGCCAGCCCAAAGCATGAAGAAATTTGGCTTTGTGGAAAATCGAATTTATCCTGAAATTCAGATCGAAGTTCACTTTGTGGACTTTGATTCGCTCAATACTATATATAATCCTTCAGAGATAGCAGATGCTTTTGTGAAGTATTATGAACAACTAGATAATTTCATACTCAAATACATCTACCCTTCATCTGCCGAGAACTGACTTGGTGCATTCTGACAAAATGTACACTTACCTTGTCTATTAGATATATAAAGCGAAGATTAATGCTACTATCTGTAAGGTCAAGTTTTCTAAAGCTATTATTTCCCTTAAGATTTCAATGGCCTCAAGCCCAGATGGATTGCCCAATGAGTAATTTAGGAGTTTTAAGGGATCTGTTGCAGGTCATCTTTCCATAGTCTTTAATGCTGCAGTTAGCACTAACCATTTTCCCAAGGAGATATTACAGGCTACAATAATAACTCAGGGAAGGTCTACAAATAATTTTAGACCAAGTTGGCTTTTAAACATCATTAAAAAAGGTATTTGATAAAAGATACAAGAATGGAACCCAGTTTACCTTCTTTTGTAAGAAGCGTTTATTAAAAATAAACATGGCATCAGGCACCTTATCAACCTTTTACTATACAAAATTAGACAGGATTTTGTGATTAAAGCAGATCGGTCAGATGACTCTGACTGTATCCAGCCATTGTGGTTTTGGTGGTGACCTCCCCAACTTCATCTGTGAAGTGAGCTCAAAGAGTTCTCAACGATTTTAGTAAGCTGTCTTACTTCAAAGCCATTGCAACTAAATACTCCATACAGTCACTGCAATACCCAGCATGATGACATGGTGACATCACACATCAGCACGCATAAGAATTGGCATGTTTTTTTTCAAATTAAGATGGCCGTGACAGCCTTTCTGTGATCAAATGGATGAGGTGATTATGTATTATTTTTACCAGCATTTCAGGAAAAATCGACTAATTACGACAAAGCGCCAATAAATTCAGATTTGTGGCAAATTTAACTTTTCCTGGAATTCGGATCAAATTCCACTTTGTTAACTTCTATTCACTCAACACAAATGGGCATCAGTGCTCAGTCATTCTCCACACTGCCAGGTCTATGTATTGTAACCTCTGTTCACTGTATAGCATCAAAAACAGAAATAACAGAAAAGAAGGAGACTAATTCTGTCCAGAGCACACCAACAGCATCATAGTTTTGCAGTATCACCAATGGAGACATAGAGAAGCGAAAAAGATGGAACATGTGGAAATTAAAGATGAGCGAATCATTGAAAAAATTATTCGCCGAACATTCGCCGAACTTTTCCTAAAATTCGTGTATTCGACGAATATATTTGTTGTATTTGCGTACAAAATATACGTTATTTTGTGCTATTAGCGAACATTCGCTCACTAATAACGATTGTTCATTTACAAAATGTACGCAACTTCTTAGAAGACGTACGCATGAGCGTACAAATAACTTACGAATCTCAGCGTACTATTGTCTAAGCGATTACGTAATACGCAGGCACGTATGAGGAGAGGCCACGGTGTGCACTCCTCAGAGGCAGAGAGAATATTCGAGACACATATATGGTAAATAGTGCAAATACATTATTATAAGTATAATATAAACATTTTAAATATCACCTACCTAGTATGCTCACAGACATGTTTAAGTCTCTTTTCTTCTGACGCTTGTCATAGAACTAGAGCAGAGTCCCAAACTCAGTTGCAATTTGTAATCCACATAGGCAAAATTGTAATCCAAATGGATTAAATAGCAGCAAAGGTTCCCTTTAAAAAATCCTCTTTCGAGGGGCTCCCCAAATAACCTGAAAAGGGGGAAAAAAGGGATGAGGCGCACGTATGCGCAACTTGGATAAAAAAACTGATGGGGGGAGTCCTAACAATCCATGGCCATCTGGGTGAGGACAAACGCGGGGCAACAAAACTAAAAACAAGGGCCAACTAGTGCCCACCCTTCAGGATAAGTCCATGTTGTGGCTCCCATAAAAACTGCTGGAATTACTTAAAGGCCAGCAGGTCCTCCTCACTGCTGCTGGCGCTAAAGGACATGAGAGGGCGCTCCTGCCTCACCATGAACGCGGCCCTGGCTGCGGCAGCAGACCCCCGCCGACCTCTCAAAGATGGTCTTCTTGGTGACTGGGCTGTCACACTGGCAAAGGCAGTGGTAACTTTGGCCCTGCCCATCACTCTGTAGTGGCCAGATCCTCCTGCCGGCATACCAGGTGACCGAATCTCCGGCTGTAACAGTAACGGTCTTCCACGAGCGGCGGACTGTGCGGCCTTCAACTGCCATGGGCATGGCAGTTGGTAGTGGTACTGTACCACAGTTGGATGGTACACGAAAGTGTTCGTGGTCATCTGTCCCACATGAAGGATCGGTGGTATCGGTGGCGGTGGCGGCATATCAGGAATCAGGAGTTCCGACTGATCCTGACCTTGGGATTTCTCTTCAAATCTCAAGGTCTCAAGGTCACAAGCCTCTTCTGCGGCCTGGGCCTCCTCATTCCAGTCTTCCGGGGGCGCTGCAGAAGTAGGTGGTCGCTTTAAGATTTTCACCCCAGTAGCAAAGGGGCCTTGGAGGCTCTTTATGGGGGTATACTCCATGTAATCCCCTGCATGGAGATTGTGGCGTACGGGCGGAAGATACAGCCGCTTAACCGAATGGCGGTTAACATATAATTCCTCCGCCATCTCCTCATCGACGATGAAACCGACTCCCCGCTCCACGTTGAACCAAATAACGGTTCCCCTTCGGCGCTCCAGCTTAGGGTCACCAGAACGTGGGTACTCCAAAACTTGCACCACCCACTCCTCCACCAGCTTTTTATATTCCCAGAGGGTCTGGGTGTTCCGGGTGACAGCCTCAGGGACCATCAAATTCTGGCATAAGGAGTAGTCCTTGCGCAGCGGAGCGGGAACTCCTGCCGCCTCCGCCTTGTCAGCCAGGGGAGTCGCCACCTCAGCAGGCACCTCATCCGACTTCCTGTTGAGTTGTGAGAGATAGATCTCCGGTTCCTTCTCCTCATAGGGGTCGTCTGCCCACAACATGCTTCCCCAGTCAGGACCTCGCTGTCTCGCCATCTTACTCTGCTGACTGGCCACGTCTTCCTCGCATGCAGGAGAAGTGGGCGGAACTACCAGGGAGGAGTCTGCATCGCTGAATAGAATTCGTACGCAACAGCGTGTAGAGTAACTACCAGGGAGGAGTCTACGCAACAGCGTATAGAGTAACTAAATTATACGTAGAATAGCGTATAATTTAGCGGACAAAGTACATAGCGATGCGTACAAAAGCGAAGCGAATCACGTAATAATCGGATTCGCTTCGCAGCTGAAAAATCCCAAGAATCGATGCAAATCGACGAATCGCTTCGCTCATCTCCATGATTCATGGAAAAGGCAGTCCATGTATAGCAAGTGGCAAAGAGCATCTCTGCATTGGAGAAATGATCCATATCAGCATGGCTTCATGAGGGATCGGTCATGTCAAACCAATTAAATCAGCTTCTATGAGGAGGTAAGTTCTAAACTGGACCGCGGCGAATCAATGGATGTTGTATATCTGGACTTCTCTAAAGCATTTGACATGGTACCACATAAAAGGTTAGTATATAAAATGAGAATGCTTGGCCTGGGAGAAAATGTCTGTATGTGGGTAAGTAACTGGCTCAGTGATAGAAAACAGAGGGTGGTTATTAACGGCACATATTCAGATTGGGTCACTGTCACTAGTGAGGTACCACAGGGGTCAGTATTGGGCCCTATTCTCTTCAATATTTTTATTAATGATCTTGTAGAAGACTTGCACAGTAAAATATCAATTTTTGCAGATGACACTAAACTGTGTAAAGTAATTAACACATAAGAGGACAGTACACTGCTACAGATGGATCTGGATAGACTGGAGGCTTGGGCAGAGAAGTGTCAGATGAGGTTTAACACTGACAAATGTAAGGTTATGCATATGGGAAGGAATAATGCAAGTCATCAGTACATACTAAATGGTAAAACACTGGGTAACACAGACATGGAAAAGGAATTTTAGTGAACAGCAAACTAAGCTGTAGAAACCAGTGTCAGCTGCTGCCAAGGCCAATAAGATAATGGGCTGCATCAAAAGAAAAGGCATAGATGCCCGTGATGAGAACATAGTCCTGCCACTTTACAAATCACTAGTCAGACCACACATGGAGTACTGTGTACAGTTCTGGGCTACTGTAAACAAGGCAGACATAGCAGAGCTGGAGAGGGTTCAGAGGAGGGCAACTAAAGTAACAACTGGAATGGGTGGACTACAGTACCCAGAAAGATTATCAAAATTAGGCTTATTCACTTTAGAAAAAAGACGACTGAGGGGAGATCTAATAACTTTATATAAGTATATCAGAGGTCAGTACAAAGATCTCTCCCATGATCTATTTATCCCCAGGACTGTGACGAGGGGACATCCTCTACGTCTGGAGGAAAGAAGGTTTGTACACAAACATAGAAGAGGATTCTTTACGGTAAGAGCAGTGAGACCATGGAACTCTCTGCCTGAGGAGGTGGTGATGGTAAGTTCACTAAAAGAGTTCAAGAGGGGCCTGGATGCATTTCTGGAGGGTAATAATATTACAGGTTATAATTACTAGAGATGGGTCGTTGACCCAGCGAGTAATTCTGATTGCCTGATTGGAGTCGGGAAGGAATTTTTTTTCCCTAAAGTGGGGAAAATTGGCTTCTACCTCACAGGATTTTTTGCCTTCCTCTGGATCAACTTGTAGGATAACAAGCCAAACTGGATGGACAAATGTCTTTTTTCGGCCTTATAAACTATGTTACTATGTTACTAGATGGATGGGGTTTTCAGTAGTCAGACCCCCATTGATGAGAATGTTAAAGGTACAATTCCATCAGAAAATAGTCTTAAATCTCAATATTCATATAAATCCAGAAAGCAAGTGAAAAACCGCAGCACTCAATGTCTTCAAACTGGGTGGTTTATTCACCAAATAGGCAACGTTTCGACCGGCACAAACGTCGCCGATTTGGTGAATAAACCACCCAGTTTGAAGACATTGAGTGCTGCGGTTTTTCACTTGCTTTCTGGATATACTAAGGGAGCCCAACAGCCTGGGGCTCAACACCGCGTGCACCGTCGCAAATGGAATCACCTTGTATTTACAAGGAAGGAGTGCTGTCTTAACCTGGTTTGAATACGAATATTCATATAAAACAATTTATTTGAGTTTTTAACTGTTTTTCTTTTTAATTTTGGCAGTACTATACTATTACAACTAAATGCAAAATATTGTCCTCTTATAGCAGTAGGGCTCTTATTGTCAGTTTACTCTGCTTTGAAAGAAAAATGTTATCTGTTAACAAAGTAGTAGACTGTAGGATTTGGATAAGAGGATGACAGCTCTGTTGCTCTCTTGATAGGTCTAGTAATGATGTTCAACTGGAAAAAACACTTAAGCAAATCATAATAGTCCAAATAAAGGAAGAAGTTAAAGAGCCAGGGAAGGAAGTAGAATTCATGGTGACTTCAAAATTATATCCACCAAGCCAACAAAAAATATACTAAATAATTACAAATGGGCTATAAATATGTAATTACATTAAATTTGATAGTGCTGTCCCTTTAACCCTCTCCTAAAGTAGTGTTTTTCTGTATTTGCATTTTCTTTTTTTTTTGCTCCTGCCTTCCTGGAGCCATTTTTTAAATTTTTGCGTTGTTGCGCTGTGTTCTGTTCACGATTGACCTGCTCACCGCCAACAAACAGATGTAATTCTAGCACATCCTATTCACTTCAATGGAATGAATCTCTCCTAAACAGCAGAAAGCATGTCCTAATGATCCAAACGGTTTGCTGGATTTATTTCAGGCTGGTAGCTCAGGGGGGCGTGTTCTTTTTCAAGAGGCATGTACTTTCTGCTGTAGCTCTTTCCCTGTAACTGCCACAGCTTCCAGCAGAAGATATGGCTGTTGACAGTTGAAGATTTAAAAGGAGTGTATGCAACCACCTTAGTGAAGTGGACAGGAAAATAGGAAAACAACAAACAGCAGGTGGTGCTATACATTTAAATTACATACTAAATTTTATTTACATGCAATTACAAAACTATTCAGATCCAGATGTTGATTTAAAAAATGTAGAATAATTTTGGTGAAACAACCGTTTTAAGGCATAGTATTGATTAAATTATATATCAAGATTGATTTATAATATGGGGATTGTGATAATGTGAAAAATTGATAACTGCCCTACTTATCTATAAATCACTGTAATGACAAGCATTAGAGCTGCATTTGCAAAACATGCCAGCTAGAAGACAAATGAATGTAATAAATATATGTTTGCAAAAACCATGAACAAAACTCTTGGGCATATGAGAACCATAAAAAAAGAAAGGTGAATAGAAGGACACAAAATGAGATTTTTCACAGCTACAAAATTAGGACACAATAAGACCTTGTGTGGAGTAAATCTGAGAGCTGATTTAGAAATGAAATGGAACAGTACACTAAACCTTTCCGCCTCTTTTTCTAGCTTATGCTAAATCATTGCAGAGCTATATGCCTGGATTCTCTTGGGGAAAATCTTGCTCATTACTGCATATCATGTACTACAGAGTTTTCAACTATGATTCATTAAATCTTGCATTTAGATGTATGTTTCTGAATTCCTCTAGCAATTTCAGCACTTACAAAATATTATTGCATTCCTTTTGAACCTTGATTATAAGAAATTTATCAGGTTAAATCACATAATTTTTAACGTTTGCTATTTTCATACTCATAGAATAATAAGAGTTTGTCGTCCTATCTGTAAAGACAAATTGAAATAGGAATGCATTTGAGCTACACTTGTGCTATCAGCCTCTACAAGGGCCATAATAGCTTTCTTTGCTACATTGATGTAAATTAGGAAAATTACATTCTGAGAACACTGAAAATAAAGGTTTCCAAAAAAAGATAGACTTTAAGTATCTCTTGCTGAAAAGCATTGCTCTCCGGTGCATAATGGTAACAAGAGAAGGTATACTTGTCAGAATGGCAGTAATTAAAAAGAACATTAAACCCAGTGAGCTGCAGATACATTAAGGCATGTTATTTAGCAATTGAATATCTTGTCAGACGTCAAACCATTCAGATTTGACTAGGTCCATAGGCCAGGGCTACATGTGCAACATTACAGGAACAATTTAAATTCAGACATTATATTGAAGGATCTGTTATTTATGTGCCAGAAAACTGCCGTCAAAAACCCAAACTGACTTCATCATGGTGTTTTATGATACAGTCAGTTCATATCTGATCATGAGTCTATTGTAGTGTACTCACACAACCCGTCATCAGATATAGACTGACTGTACCATAAACAGTCAGTTCGGGTCAGAGGAGTCGCAGTCTGCCCAGGGGATGCGGCCATCATACTGTCCGTGTTTCCCAGGGCAATCACATGTTGTGTGAGCCCCACTTGCCACTAGAGCCCCACTTGTCACTTTTCCAAAAAGTGGGCATAGTGGGGTAAGGAGTAGGCAGTATGAGTGCTGCCATAGACGGCATGGCATATTTATTAGGATCTACAGCAGGAAACTGGTGTAGATTATACTGGAAGCATCTAATGGCTATCATTAGCGATGAGCGAATTTCTTCAAAATTTGATTCAGCTGATTCGCTGAATTTTACAAAAAAAAAAGCTTCGTGACGAATTACTTCGACACGAAGCGCATTTCTTTGCAAGTAGTGGGTGCAATGACAGAGAGCTGCGAAAGCGCTGCCTCCGTCATTGTGCCCCTCAGATGCCACATTCATACATGATCGCAGCGTCTAAGTGTAAAAACAGTGTAAAATAAACATTAAAAAATACATTAAATCAAACTTACCTCCTCCATTTGCTCGCGACGGGCCGGCCGCCGCCATCTTGCTTGAAGATCTGGAGCAAAATCTCGAGCGATTACATCATGACGCGGCCATCACTACGCGCAGGATTTCGCCCGGGATCTTCAATCAAGATGGCGGCTGGCGGCCCGTCACGAGCAAATGGAGGAGGTAAGTATGGATTTTTTTGTTTTTTACATTATTTCAGGATAAATCGATTCACCGACACGAAGCGCAAGGAAATTCGGCTTCTAGGCTAATCGAATTTATCCTGAAATTCGGATCGAATTCCACTTTGTGGGATTTGATTCGTTCATCTCTAGCTATCATCTCCATAACTCAATTTTCTTTAGTCCAGAGACTGAGTCAACCATATGGAAGTGACCTCTCCCTATAGAGTTCTCTTTTTAAAGATGCAGACAACAAATCAGGCAGTTAGATATAATGTACCATGGCTCCCAACAAATATAAGGCTGTGGTAATTATCATAACCTTATCATTGGTGTCCTACTAGCATTCAACATCCCCACAGCATGATACTGCCACCATCATGCTTTACTCTAGGGATATTATTAGGCAGATCCTGTGTTCTTCCAAACGTGACTTTTAGAATTGACGTAAAAAAAAATAAGTCTTGGTTTCATCAGACCAGAGACATTTATTTCCTTTAGGTGTTTTTTGCAACCTTTCTTTTTCTGGGGAAATGCTTAGTTCTGTCACATAGCTCAAAAGTGGTGGAATGCTAGAGTGATGGTTGACCTTCTGGAAGATTCTCTCTTCAGCATATAGGATCTTTGGAGTTCAGCAAGGTTACCATTGACCTCTCTTGCAAAGGCCCCTTTTTCTGGTGGGATAACCAGCTTTAGTAAGAACCCTAAAACATCTTCCATTTAAGAATTATGGAGTCCACTACACTCTTAGGAACTTTCATGGCATCAGAAATTTAGTTGTACCCTTCTCCAAATCTGTGCCACCACATAATCGTGTCCATGAACTCAGGCCATTCTTTCCACCTCATGGCCTGGTTTTTGCTCTGATATGCATTGAAAGCTGTCAGACAAGGTGTGTCTTTCCAAATCATGTCCAATCAACTGAATTTGCCACAGGTGCACTGCAATGAAGGTGTAGACACATTTCAAAGATGATCATGAGAAATAGGAGGGCCCCAGGGTTAAATTCTATGTTTCATAGTAAATGGTCTGAATACATATATCGAGGCAAAACGTGTTTTTCCTTTGAAAGCAGTTCTCAAATTCACTTTATACTCATTATGGGGTATTGAGTGTAGACTGATGGAAGAAGACTTGATTTTTTTTACTGTAGCACAAGGCTGCAACATAACAAAATGGGAATAAAGTGAAAGGGTCTGAAGACTTTTTAGAATGCACTGTATTTCAGGTAAATCTATACTTTCAGGCATCCCAATACAAACGGGGCACATCACTTGATATTCATGTGCTCACATCAGGCAGAGTACAGTATGTGTCAGGCGATAGCATAGGTGAATGAAGTCCTATGGGTGACATACTGTATACTAGTATATGTTATAAAGTTGGGTATGCCAGGTATTTGCATTGTGTATCCACAATGGGAGATGTTCCAGATGTATACGTGCATAACTTAGCTTTATAATGTCATGTGAACTGAGCCATCCTGTATTTTGAACCTCTTAAGAGTACTGGAATAGGAGCTTTTGGTTCAGTTTATGCACAAGGGCACAGATGTGACTGCAAACTCTGTACCATATAGTTATACTGCTAGAGACATGTTGGGTTATCTGGGAGTTTTTCTAGGATTATGGACATGTAACAGTGTATTCACATATGAATAGGTATATGAAAACATTGTTCTCTTTATGCACCTATGGTATCCTGAGCCAGACAGGTTAATTTGGCATGTAATCTGGCACAAAGGAACCTCAGGGCAAAACTGATACTGCTGAATACAAAACTGCCCATGGGACACTATTGGTTTGGTTTTGCCATTGGTTTCCCTAAAGACAAAATTAAACTGTATTGGAGGAAATATTTGAATGAGCTATTGCTAAAAATTTATAATTTATAGATGGCCTTATATGAGTCTCACTAACCCCTTATGTGGTCTGGTAGCTTCATACAGTAGCACTGTGTTTGCCCACTGTTGCATTTATTACTTGTAGTGGCCAATTTCTGAGGTCACATGGCTGCTGTACAGAACTCTGCTCCATTCAATCTTCAGAGAGGGGTCTAAAGAGGCTTTACAAGAGGCTGAGGTCAATATGCTGGACAATATAAAAGAAATTGCAAAAATGCATATGTATTCTCCAATGGGTTCTGTCCATCAGTTTATGGAACATCATTTTACATGATAAAACTGAACTTGCAGACTTTTATAAGGTACTAGCAGAAGGACCCGGCTTCGCCTGGGTATATTTCATCTATTTCATTTAATGCTTCTGTGTGTCGTTGCAGAGAGAAAGTCAATGCAGCTGACAGAAGTTGATTTTTACCTTCATTTTTTTCAATCCTCATTGGCTGCGGAGTGGGAGAGGGAGTTACCTGACAAGGTCGGGGGCGTGATTTAGCGGAACCTTTGGGGGGGGCGTCTAAGTCCTTCTTTTGAGGGTGTCCTGAATTACAGGTCAATGCCATGGCAATTTATGAGGAAACACAGTGGGTAACAGTGGGAGAAAACATCGCTTCGCACAGGTATATTTAATCTATTTCATTTAATGTTTGTGTGTGTCATTGCAGAGAGAAAGTCATCCTCCCTCCCACCCCTGCAGGTGACAGAAGTTGATTTTTACCTTCAATTTTTCAATCCCCGTTGGCTGCGGAGTGGGAGGGGCGTGGCCTGACCGAGTCAGGGGCGTGACTTATCGAGACCTGGGGCGGGGTTTTAAGTCCTTCTTTTGAGGGTGGCCTGAATTACAGGTCGATGCCATGGTAATTTATGATGACATGCAATGGGTAGCACTACTGCATGGTCGTAGTCTAAAATTAGTCTATTTAATTTATTTCATTTAATGTTTCTGTGTGTCGTTGCAGAGAGGAAGTCAATGCAGCTGACAGAAGTTGATTTTTACCTTAAAACCCCATTGGCTGCCGAGTGGGAGGGGGCGTGGCCTGACGAGTCAGGGGCGTAGCTTAGCGAGACGTGGGGTGGGGGTTTTAAGTCCTTCTTTAGGGGGTGGCCTGAATTACAGGTCGATGCCATGGTAATTTATGAGGACACGCAATGGGTAGCAGTGGAAGAAAAAAATTTTTATTACTACTGAACGGTCTTAGTCTAAAATTAGTCTAAAACATAAGTTATATTTCTGGTAACCGGAATACCCCTTTAACAGTGTCATCCACAGCGCTCTGCCCCTTTAAAGCAGTGAAAAGAAATTGCTGGGTTGTTAGTTACCTGAGCTCCAAAGCTGGCTGCTAATTACCTGGCTGGGTTGTTATGGAAACCTGTGTGTATGTGGAGAAAATGGCAGTTGGGATTTGAAGTGAAGGGCTCCCTGGCTAATATTTGCTAATGCAGATCATATTTTGGGAATATCTCGGGAACCACACGCCCTAGAGAGCTGAGACCTGGTCTAAAACCTTCCTGGACACCTGATGTACCCGTGTGCCGAATCTGGTGAAAATTGGTCCAGTAGTTTGGTCGCGCATAGAGAACAGACAGACAGGCGGACAGACAGGCGAACAGACAAGCACGTTCGGTGGACACCAGATTAGTGTCAGTATGGGGTGCTAATTATTAGATCAGGACCTGCAATTTACTGTAACTGAGAGATCAGAATGCAGTTATTGGCTTAGTGTAATGAGAGAAGGGGCTTGTAATCTGCACTATTGGATAAAACTTTTATTATGTATCAGTCACTAGAGTTTATTCTTTGCATCATAGTTGTAATAACAATGTCCCTACTGTATACTAACCACCAGATTACGGTTTATTGCTATACTGGCTGATGGACTGTCTATTAAACTGGGTTAAGCTTCAAATATTATTTATGCATTGCTCCTCCAGTTAAAAAGAAGATCAATGATAAATGGTAAAACTATCCATTTCTTATGCCTTCGGCAACTATGCCAAATATACAGATATAGCAGCTGTTATCATAAGCTAAGCTATTATTGTAGCATTGTTCTAATTATATTGTAATGGAATGGTAGGGTTTGTTAATAGCACAAGTGGTTTCAGCTGTTATGATAATGGCTGCTACATCAGATGAGAGCCACTTTAAAACAATATACAATTAGTTAAATGAGCATATAGCCGATGTTATGCCCCAACAAAAACATAGACAGCTTTCAGCTTACCTGAGCTGTTTGTCAGAAGACCCCTTGCTGCCCCTCCATGGTCTATATATATAGCCCACTGCTGTTTCTGTTGCATCCATGCAAACTCAAGAGGAGGAGGTTTCATGTTATAATCATGCGGCCACGTTCTTATCTGCCCATAGCCATATCCTCATCTGCACAGGTGCAGAAGAGGATCAAGCTGTGGATGGGTAGGAAAGTAGCCACTTGATTAAACCACATGACTACCACCAATTTGGTTCCCATTGCAGTTAGAGGCCTTCTGACAAGCAGCTCCGGTGAGCTGAAAGTTGCCTATGTGTTTATTTTGACACAGGATGGACTTCATGCCCATTTAGTCTATATTCTGTTAAAGCAGCCAACCCCTTTAACAGACAAAGCCCAATTTCTCACATACAAGGCTCCAAATGTGCTGCATGGTCAGAGAGTTACTGCTAAAATTTGGATGCCACAAGAGGAAGCCTAGCGACTTATAATATATTGTGTCATTATTGAGTTCAATGTACAAACAGTATGTAGTAAGCTCCTTCTCATGGTGCCTACATTTTATCATTTACCTATAGTTTATCATTTGACTATGCATGGAATTTGGTGCTTCAACTAATTTTTAAAGATATACTAAGAAATCATTAGAGAAATTTGGACCTATTAAGGCTAAGAAAAACATAGACATTCCCTTTGAGCTTACCTCTAGTCCTGAAAAACCTCAGGTTATCATATGACAACAATGCCAAATGACCTATGTTATCCATAATGAACAATTAACTGATTATTTGAAAAAAATCATTATTTTCTTATTAGTTTCATAAGTTTAATGTAAAGGTAGTAATTTTCCTCCTAAACTTTCTTAATGGTATTTATATATTTCACATTATTTGTGCTCCATTTTTAATATTACTAGTTCAAGACTGACAACGGTCTTCTAGAAATATAGTACTTTTATTCATAAATGTAATGCTAAATGATATTCATCTATTATTTCTCTGGACCACGTCAGACATGTACTTCTGTCTAATGGTTCTATTTGGCAATGATCCATAAATATAGCAGCTTATGCCCTTAAATACCTTGTGTTTTTGTTGTCAAACAAAGCACCAAGATGAGGCCAATGAGGCATGGACAATGACAATCATTTTTATTGTCTTTGCACTTTGTGTTCCCAGGACAGTTGAATTCAAGAGGAAGGACTACCAATCAATTTACTGCTAAACTGAAGCATTTCTGACAATAGACATACACATATATTGGCAATTTAACCTTGACAATGTCATTTTAAATGATAAAGCTATTTATTATTTTTATGGGTTCTATAAAGATGACCACTGTTATGTTTGACTCACTTGTAACATTATGATAATGTCTATGTACCTAGGTCCTATAAAATGTGACTCTGAATAGGATTAGTAAATCTGGGCCATAGTGTAGTGGGAACACCCCAGTCTTCTCAGATTTTGAATATACTATGTAATCAGAAAGTCTTGAGAACCTTTAACTTTTTTCATATTTTGTTATGTTGTGGCCTTCTAAACATTAAAAAAAATCAAGCCCCCTTCCCCATCAATCTGCACTCAATAACCTGCGGCTCTCCAGCTGTTGCAAAACTACAACTCCCAGCATGCCCTGATAGCTGTAGGCTGTCCAAGCATGCTAGTTGTCGTTTTGTAACAACTGGAGGGCTGTAGGTTGGGAATCCCTGAAGAAAAGAAAGAAAAAACATGAAATTTACCTCTGGGAGCCTCCCATTTCTCTTAAACATTTTTTAGATGTTTCTACACCTCTATTGGAGTCTATCTGTGGTAAATTCAGTTGATTGGACATGGTTTGGAAAGACAAACAACCCCTATCTATATAAGATCTCACAATTGACAATGCATATCAGAGTAAAAATCATGCCATGAGAAGGAAATCACTGCCTGTAGAGCTCAGAGACATGATTATGAAAGCTCCCAAGAGCACAAGGGCTTACATATTTCTTAAAGGGCAGAAGTTTGTAACAACCAGGGCATTTGCTACAGTTGGCCACCTCATCAGACTAGGTAATTTGGGAGAAGGGCCTTGGTAAGAGAGGTGACCAAGAATGGTCATTATGGTTGAGCTTCACAGATCATATAAGGAGGGCAGTAGTATCTTAAAACTTAACTTTTATTCCCAAAAGTAATAAAAAAAGGAATCAGGTATATTCCCTAATCAAATGCCCCAAAATACAAATACATACATAAATCAAATAGTCCCATTCAGGGAAAATAAAGAAACACCGGTGTTAAATGGAAAGATCTTACCGGTACTGGATCAATACAGATGGACGGTATGGTCAACTGTAGTTGTTAGTTCAGTCATTGACTTTGTTGATCCACCAAAACGAGGCTACAAGGGTTGTAGTGTTGTGGGGTGGACGGGGCTGGGGCCTAGTACCTGCCCCTAATATGCCCTAACAAGGCTAGTATGCCCTGATGACCTCCTAATATGGAGTCATCGCCCTGAAAAGAGCGGCCCCGTCCAGAACCTATCCCTACACTACAGACTTTAGAAAACCCTACCTGCCGGAAAGTATGCTCCCAAGGGGGTCATCAGGGCATACTAGCCTTGTTAGGGCATATTAGGGTCAGGTACTAGGCCCCAGCCCCGTCCACCCAACAACACTACAACCCTTGTAGCCTCGTTTTGGTGGATCAACAAAGTCAATGACTGAACTAACAACTACAGTTGACCATACTGTCCATCTGTATTGATACAGTACCGATAAGATCTTTCCATTTAACACCTGTGTTTCTTTATTGTCGAAGCTCCACATTACACAGTGGCCACTGAAATTGAGCAACTGTCTGCGTAATGTAGCAAAGGTCGAGTCCTTCAATGCAAAAAGGTACTTACAGTGATCACTTTATACCCTGGCCAAGAGACCAAATTCCGTTTTCTAAGATAGACAACTCTCTTGAATAAAAAGTGATATCTGAATGATGTTGTGTGCAATTATTACTAATGCATTATGCTATTCTATGGTCTGCAATGTTTCCTAAGGAGCATTCAGTTATTAAAAATGATAATTTATCCAGTGATAGCTATGACATATAATAATACCTCAAAATGATTTTAACTGGCCAAGCTGATTACGTTGTAGTTCTCTGTTGATTTCTGACATTAAAACTGAATAATTTAAAACCATCTATATGTAACTAAAAGGTAGGTAAACAGGCACTTAATCTAATATACTTAATAATCTTTATCACATTGTTCTCATCAGTCTCAATGCCATGGTCCTCATATTATACCTTCATTGCCTTTTTTGTCTCATATACTCTTTTGATTAGAATCATTGGAATGGTTTGAGAATTCAGTCACCTAGCAGACAATAAATAGACTTGTAAATTAAAATACACAGAGTGCCGCTGCAGAGCAAGCTATGATTTAATCATTGTACTGTTCTTCACTCATGCAATGCGAGAACAGCTGCAGAGAACTCTTTAGATATTCATCAAATCTTAAAAATATGTCACTAAATGATGATTTGTCATACATATTGGAATGCACATTATTTAAATAAATGTGACCCAGTGATTTTAAGGCTTGAACATAATCATTTGCATGAGTATATATCTGTGGAATGGAAATGAAATACTGGCATGAAAATGTTTCCATACAAATAGGACATATTTCACTGCTGGTCCAAAAGACAAGTGACACACCAGAATTAACCCAAAGACACTTGTGTCACTTCCTGATGTGCACAGCACTATTAAAGGTGCAGTCTTGTCCAAACTGATTTACTGAAAGAGGTTTATCACAAAGGGAATGTTTAAAGTAAATTTTGCAGTTTGCAGTAACAGAATAATAACATAGTAACAAAGTTTAAAAGGCCGAAAAAAGACATCAGTCCATCCAGTTCAGCCTGTTATCCTGCAAGTTTATCCAGAGGAAGGCAAAAAACCCCTCTGAGGTAGAAGACAATCAGGCAATCAGAATAACTCCCTGGATCAATGACCCATCTCTAGTAGCTATAACCTGTAATATTATTACACTCCAGAAAAGTGTTATCGTGTTTTCCCTGAATGTATCAAATGTTGCACGTCTCATAAATTTAAGTCTTGAGATTTTACTCCATTTTCTATGCCAGCACTGTTGTGGAGAAAGAGTGTGACAATTTTTACGACTTTTAAAAAAAGGTGAAGTGGCCCTGGAAAAAACCTAATAGTCCACCCAAGTTGTTGGGGGGGTCAAAATTGACAGAAGGCAGGACCAATATAAATAGGCAGAGCTAATATAAGTAGGCGGGGACAGAAATACTGTACTGAAGGGCACCACAAAATATTGTTGCACACTCTGCAGCATTCAACTTTATCACCATCCTGAGGACGGTGATATAGTTGAATGCAGGAGACACTTTCTTCTGCCAGCCAAGTGGATAAGTACCAGAAGTCCTATCATTAATTAATGAGCATCAGATCTATGTACTCGATCAGTGGCTTTGAGGAGGGCTTGGATGACCTCTGAGCATAAAAAAATTCCCTGTAGGGTCTATGGCCACTTTGTCCCTTCTCAGCCTTGACTAGTCTCCCTGTCCAAGCTGCTGAAAAATATGTCCATAGCATGATGCTATCATCACCGCAAACTTCAGGTGAGCTTTCATGTGTATTTTACTGAAGAGGGGATTTCTTCTGGCCATTGTACCACAAAGCCCAGATTGGTGGAGTGGTGCAGTGATAGTCTGGACCTCAGCCAGAATGACCATTTTGTCCTTTGTCACCTCCCTTATCAAGGTCTTTTTCCCAAAATTACTTTGTGTCATGGGGTGACCAGCTCAAGTATGAGTCCTGGTTGGTCAAAACTTCTTCCATTTAATAATTATGGAGGTTATGGGAACTTTCAGTGCTGTCATTTTCTTAGTGTTCAATGAATAGAAGCATCTGAAGTGAAATTTCATCCGAAGTTTAGAAAAATGTTGAATCGCCTTGAAGTCAATGCACTAGGGACAGTGTTGAAGAAAGCTTTTAATTGTAGAATATTGGATAAGGAGAGTGCATGGACAGTTTAGGAAGATCATAGGGAGAGTTTTTAGACACTGTAGGGAAAGCATCGTTATGTGCATCTTGTTCATCTGCTGTCACAATTACAGTTAATCTTTTAATTTATACATTAAGAATTAGTGTGCCTCAGTATTAAAGTATGGTGTAATATATTGCTCTCTGCATCTTGTTGAATAGCTGGCACATTTTCAGTTAATCTCTTATTCTATATATAGAATTACTGTGTCTCAGTATTAAAGAGTGGTCTAATATATCGTCACATGCATCCTGTTGAACTGCTGACACATTTGCAATTAATCTCTTATTTTATATATATAGTTAATCTGTTATGTTAGCGAAACAGTTAGATTGAATCCGTATTCTAGGACGATGTAATATACACACTGTAGCTTTAATTAATGTGGCTGCATATACATTCTGCTGCACAGACATTCACTGTCAGTCCATTAATTTCATGATACAGTTAGTTTTTTGCCTTGTACAAGTGTGCAGTGGACCCAGATTCATCATCCCTAATATGATCTGTTACCTATCAGATGCCCTCAATGTTACCCTATTGCTGAATGCCACTTGTCCTTTGAAGATGTTGGATGTATTTATTAGATCTACTACGTTCTTTTAGTGAAAAAATTACTCTTTGTCATTATTGCGATCATTTATGCATAGAACTACAACAATATTACCAGACAAATTGCTCCACCAATTGGACCCAAATTCATGAATCATAGCTAACACGTTCTATTAGCGAAAATTTTATTCTGTGTGACTCTGATAGCCACAACAAATTTTAAGCAAATTCTATACTTAAAAGCTCGTGTCCATCATTACCGTTGGTCACTGACATTAGTCCCAGGTGTCTGCTCTTTAAAACAGTAGAAGTCTGGTGCCATAATGCCAATGTAAATATTCTGTAGTCGGTTGAGAAAGGGTTAACTTCCAAGCCTTCACACTGAGAGGCTTGAGTATACCTGACATATAGTGATCCATCACAATTTAATTAATAACAAATCAAATTTATTGTCGAAGTTTAGCGAATTGGCTGAATAAAATTCAAAACTTTGCTCATCTCTAGTATTTTTCTACCCTTCTTCAGACCTATATGCCTCCACACAATCGTATGTCTGATCTCTATAGGCAGCTCTCTCCTCTTCATGACCTAGTTTTATTCTGATATTGTCAGCTGCAAAACCTTATATGCACAGAGGTGTGTCTTTCCAAATCATGTATCATCAATCCACAGGTGGACTCCAATAAAGACATAGAAAAATCTCAAAGGTGATCAAGAGAAATGGGAAGCCCCAGAGCACAATTTTTGTCATAGCAAAAAATTTGAATACTGCAGCTCTGGTGGATTTTCAAGCAGACATGGACATCACATAGGAAAATAGCTGCAATCATCTTAAAGGTGTTCTTCAACTTTTTCTTACTGATGATCTATTCTGTAGATAGGTCATCAGCATTTGATTGGTGACGGTATGACACCAGGGAACCTCCCGCCAATCAGCTGTTTGAGAAGGCACCAGCGTTAACAGTAGCACCTTGGCCTTCTCGCTGCTTCCCACAGCCCAGTGATATCATGACTATGTTACTTGGCCTGGGCGCAGCTCAGCCCCATTTACTTCATTCATTTGCTACTGCAACCATCACTGCCTTCTCAAACAGCTGATTGGCAGAGGTCCCGGTTGTCAGACCCCTGCCAATCAGATACTGATGGCCTATCCAAAGCATAGATCATCAGTAAGAAAAAGGTAAAGAGCCCCTTTAATGTTTAATCTTTAATGTTTTTTACACAACCTGTTGTATCTGTTACATCTAGTGATGAGCGAATCTATTTGCCACTTTGTATATTCATTACAAATCCTCCTTATTTCCTACTCCTAAAAAATAACTTTTATTAGATCATTAAAATGCATAATCACTAACTACATATAGGCGTATATGGAAGGCGGTGGAGGGGAAAAAAATATTATATACTGGCCCTATTAATACTTAATGTATGCCCTATGCCCAGGGATTACCTCCTGATGGTGAGGTACACTGTCCCCAAACCTGCCCTGATAAACCCTAGAAATACCCTACAAACAAAAAGGTGAAGTATTACTTATAAACCCCGACGCGTTTCACCCAAACGGGATTATCAGGGGGTGATGGTAGCCACAAATGTAGGGATAGTTGTTCTTAATAATAGTATAAATAATAATAAAATGATAAAGCCAAACATGGAGACAATATTATGATGGTAAACTCGCCAATAGTGTTCCTGACATCATTGTTACAAATGTAAACAAAAAGGAGATAAATTATAGTAATGTACTTGCCACTGCCAGGTAATAACTGCAGATAATGGTAGTGGGCAAGAGAAAACACAAGATGACCCTCTTAGAAATGGATCCACTGATGACCTGAAAGGTAAAAGGGTCATTGAGTTATGCCAAGAAGGAACAAATATGCCAGACCTAAAAAAATTAAATCATGAAGACTTACAGTGGTGGCAGGTGAGAAGTAGCGTCCCATGTGGAGCCGCAGAGCACAGAAGGATGCACTCGGTGAACCTAAATATGTGCGCTAGCAAGAGTTTCCTGCCGCTGGGTGACGCGCTTCCTGTGTATTTTCCTCTCTGATGATACATAAACATTTTGCCCCAGTATGGGTGCCCCAGCTGGTCATGGACACGAGAAGTGTCCTAATTCTTCTATGGTGTTCTATGGTGGTAATACCAGTCCCCACCTTA
Source organism: Rhinella marina (assembly GCA_900303285.1). NCBI lineage: Eukaryota > Metazoa > Chordata > Amphibia > Anura > Bufonidae > Rhinella > Rhinella marina. The sequence goes on from ONZH01010275.1 coordinate 49,397, forward strand.
TCATCATATTCTGGTAACTTGACTACCTTTTGTGGCAATGTTGGAATCCTTTCATTGCGTTTAAGTATTCTAAACATGTCACCAACTTATAGTCTTTAATGTATCCCAGACATATATTCTAAGGATGCTTTATTTAATTATCAATATCGTGGCTGTACCTCTATCTGCCTTATGCGTGTCACACTCGGCAGTTCCATGCGCTTCACCCTGCCGGAAGTGATGTTTGCGCTTCTCCTGTGCGTTCCATACACAGGAAGCGCGTCATCCAGCGGCAGGAAACTCTTGCTAGCGCGCGTATTTAGGTTCAGCGAGTGCGTCCTTCTGTGCTTTGCGGCTCCACATGGGACGCTACTTCTCACCTTCTCGCATATTTGTTCCTTCTTGGCATAACTCAATGACCCTCTTACCTTTTAGGTCATCAGTGTATCCATTTCTCAGAGGGTCATCTTGTGTTTTCTCTTGCCCACTACCATTATCTGCAATTATTACCTGGCAGTGGCAAGTACATCACTATAATGTATCTCCATTTTGTTTACATCTGTAACCATGATGTCAGGAACACTCTTGGCGAGTTTACCATCATAATATTGTCTCCATGTTTGGCTTTATCATTTTATTATTATTTATACTATTATTAAGAGCAACTATCCCTACATTTGTGGCTACCATCACCCCCTGATGATCCCGTTTGAGTGAAACGCGTTGGAGTTTTAAGAAATATTTCACCTTTTTGTTTGTAGGGTATTTCTAGGGTTTATCAGGGCAGGTTCGGGGACAGGGTACCCCCACCATCAGGGGGTAATCCCTGGGCATAGGGCATACATTAAGGATTAATAGGACCAGTAGATTATATTTTTCCCCCCACCACTGCCCTCTATATACGCCTATATGTAGTTAGTGACATATGCAATTATGCATTTTAATAATCTAATAAAAGTTATTTTTTAGGAGTCATGCCACTTCCCTTTCTCATATTTTGCATTCTCCTTCCCTATCTTGACCATTATAATTTTCACCTTTATTTCCTACTCCGAAGCGAATACGGATTTTTTCAGATTCGATTCATACAAATCTTAAATGTTCTTAAAATTTGGTGCGCTAACGCTACATATGTATTCTTCTTGCCCTCCAGCCCCCAGAAACGGAAAAATAACAATACACCCTCTCAAGAACAGGAAAGGGAAGATACGCCCCCCTCAGAAGCGGGAAAAACCAGCCTGGCCCATCGGGAACTATCTATTGCAAGTAAAGGGAGTGAAGACTCCTCCCTCATTACTCCACCCTCCTCTCCAGTTCAAGCCAGCGGTGAACAACAAGACAGCATGGCGCATTAACTACGTCCAAAGGGGGGAGAGATGGTGTGGGGTAGCGACCCCGAACCACCGGAGAGGCACGAAGAGATCAAAGTGGCACAAGTGACCCCGAGAATCGCACTTGCTGGTGCGGCAGAGGTGGCTGAAGCATCCACTCCGATGCCCAGGAGGGGAACACCTTCCATGCGGCAGAATCCCATCGTGCTTGCAGCCGTGACAGCCAACGCCCAGACCCTAATGGACTATAAGAAAGCGGTGGAGGACTGGGTCATCCAAGTGCTTGACCATCCGAGGCCGGGAGACCTTACGCTGGAATGTCGCAAAGGAACTGTCATCTGGTTTTTGGTGGAGAGAGGCAGTGGCTTCCTTGCAGATGACGAAGACGGCGAGGAGTACTTTGTGTGCCGCAGGTCTCTCAAACGGCCTTACCCGCCCCAAGCCCTTCACAGCCTATACGTGGGGGATCAGGTGATCTATACCCCCATGGTATCCCTGAAAGGACCCTCTGTTACCAGGGTAATGTTATTGTCAAAGTCCCTGGTCCCTGCATCACCAGCAGAAGTTTGGCAGAAAAGACAGCAGATGGCACCCTCCGTTTCAGAGAGAAACCACAGCCACAGCCAGAGCCTCTCATTCCTGGCTTGCCAGTGCGACCACCACAACCACAGTCCTTTCACCTGGATCAGCTGACTATCTCATCCTTTACTTTCCAGCCCATGGTGATCCAGTACCAGCTACCGTGGAAAATGGCATCAGCAGCAGCCCGGGGAGCTGGCGGTTCTTCCTTGACAGCAGCCTTGCCTGAACAGCTGCAGCCTGAAATACTTACCCCTTCTGTCTCGGCAGGAGGATCCGGAAAGGTCAAGGCTCAAGTCGCAGCAGTGCTCACCAGTGTGACCACACGGTAAAGTCCCAATTCAACCGGCAAAAAGCAGTGGAGCTCAACAACAGCAGCCAGCGTGGCCTACAGGAGGCAGGAGCGTCCTCTTATGTTCTTTGGCAGCAGTAGCAGTGAGGAGGACTTCAGGTTCCTCATCTGAGGAACCCTTCTTCTAATCTACAATTGGCTGACTTAAAGGACACCACATCATGGTCTGGACCTATGGGAGCCGCAAGATGGACTGCACCTTATGGGTGAGAGCTAGTTGGCACATGTTTTTATCTTGTTTTTATTGCCCCATGTTTGACTCTCATCCAGATGGCCATGGCTTTTCAGGACTCCCCCCATTTTGCAGAAAATTCCCAGTTGCGCCTAAGCACGCATATTTTCCTTTTTTCCCATTCTCAGGTTATTTGGGAGCCCCTTTTGCAAAAAGGTTCTCATAAAAATATTTGCTGCTATTTTATATTATCCATGTGGATTACACGTTACCTATTTGGATTACATAATTACCTCACGTGTATTACAATTGAATTTTGGACTATGTGTTCCAGTGTCCAGTATTTTGTCCAGTGTTTTGGACTAGTGTCCAGTGTTTTGGACTATGCGTTCCATAGTCCAAAATTGAATTTTGGACTATGAGTTCCAGTTAGGGATGAGCGAACTTTTGAAAAGTTCGGTTCGGCAAACTTTTGTGAAGTTCGGATTCGTACGAACCGAACCTAAAACGAACCTTGCTATAACGGCTGAATAATTGCAGCTACAATAGTGGGAGTCTGATAGGGTATAGTTTCGTTTAGTTGCAGTTGCTATTACAATGAAAAAAGTTGAAAAAATCAAAGTGCAAAAATAGTCGTCGACAGCCAGGTCAACAACATTTGACAGCATTGAAGATGTCCGCTGGAGCAGTCCATGTCATGCCAGAGCACCAAAAACACACAGTAGATCGTGGCACCAGCCCAAGAATAGGCTGCGTTGAAGTCGATGCAGTCTCAGTGACATCACAGGTCAGAAGACAGACAGGCGTACCATTTAATTAGACCTTGTGCACCCCAGAACAGGTACACATTAGCCAAAGTGTAAGTGATTACACAGGACATAGGACACAAAGTGCAATTTGGCAACACCGGCAGCATTGCCTTGGACCCAGTAGGGTGGAAAACAGACATTTGACAGTGGAACCAGCAGCAGTAATAGTACTGTATTGGACCCTGTATGGTTGAGAACAGACAATTGACGGAGGAGGAGGCAGCAGCACTTGATAGCACCCAGGCCAGTACGGTTGAGAACAGACAATTGATGGAGGAGGAGGAGGCAGCAGCACTTGATAGCACCCTGGCCAGTATGGTTGAGAAGAGACAAGTTGAGGAGGCAGCTTCAGCAGCTCTTGATTGCACCCAGTATGTTTCCAAATAGACAATTGACGGTGGGGGCATTAGTAGGAGCAGTATTCTTTTGGACCCAGAAGGGCTAGTACAGAGAACTGAAGTTGAAAGCTAAGAATATGCACGCTTGTAAAAATCAGTTTTTATACATGACAAAATGTTGATGTAGAGTTCAGCACAGGACAGTCAACGTTAAAAAAAAACCCTATAACATTAAAGCTAGTCTAGTAGGATACGGATACGGTTAAATAGACAGACAACCTCACCCACAGAATCCATGAGGTGAAGAAAAGACACAGATTCAAGAAGGCTTTACGCCAGTTCCATTATCCAAAAATACGTGTCCAATTTTCATGAAATGGACACCTCACTGGCACTCCCTTTACAAATTGACGCAACTACTCTGGTGTCAAACCTGTTGAATCTGGGCCTATGGCTGTTGGCGAGACATATATATATATCTTTGTTACATCAGTTTGATGTCCTAACCGAGTGCAGCGCCCAACCCAATGGATGTATGCTTTTGTGTTTTTTTAGTGCTGTCACCAGCTGGCTTAAAGGGAACCTGTCATCTTGGAACCCCCCCTGTACTAGAGTAAGCGTTGTATAGTGTAAGTGATGCTGAATCCGAATATGTAAGCTTTATCTTCATAATCACTTCCATTCTGACGCTGTGCTCCCACAAACCTGCAGTAAAAGGCACTCAGTGGACTCTTCTTTGAGTCCTCTCCATTATGTGAGTGAGCACCGGAGTCTACTGAGTGCATTTTACTGCAGGTTTGTGGAAGCACAGCGTCGGAATGGAAGTGAGTATGAAGATAAAACTTACATATTCGGATTCAGCATCACTTACACTATACAACACTTACTCTAGTCCAGGGGGTGTTTCGGAGATGACAGGTTCCCTTTAAAGGATAAGTCCGGGCAATTTATAAGTTTCTGGTTCAAGTAAGGGCACAGAAAGTTATTAATTGCCTGGACTTATATTTTAAAGTGGGTAGGGGGAAAACCCCTGATGGGGTATGGGAGTGACCTTCCCGCCCTCTCTTTGGTCACTCCCAAAAAACCTCACCCTATGGGTACCTTCACATGTGGCTGCGGGTCTGCTGAGTAAAATTCACAGGGCATTTTTATACCGTTCACCAAACGGCGTTCAGTACTATGGTGCCGTCCGGACATACACAGTTCTGCGCTGAACTGGGTATTTGCGTCCAGCTCCATAGTACTGAAGGTAGCATAAAATCAGCCAACGATGCGCTGTGGATTTTAGGCAGCAGAGAACCCCAAAAAAGCATCACATTGTAAAGGCAAGTTAACCTGCCTTTCAGCAACTGTTTGTTGCTGTAACTAACTGTGGAGGTTTTTTATATCATAGTTGAAGGACAGTAGCCTCCGTGATATATACCCCATAGACAGCCTTACTCCACGCGTGACTGCATGAGAGGCGTGAAATCATTCGCACAGAGAAGAACCCCATCGGGATTTGCGGTGCGAGATTTTACTACTCTCATGATATCAACAAAATACCTCAAGAACAGTTAGTACCCGCTCACAAAACGGTGAGTAGTGTTCCTTGGCACAGGTGCCAGGGATAGAACCCAATGGCTATAGTTCACAAAAGGTGAAATCCCCACTTTGTGAAGCATAGTCGTGGGGATTATTTTAGGGATGGTACAGTTCTTGGGGTATGGGTTGGACGGTGCACCGGTGTGAGGCATTAAGCTGGTGTGGAGATGTTAAATGGCCAACACACCATGGGCATTAAATTTGGAGATGGGGTTCTGTTTATTTAAATGTATCCGAATTAAGTAGGGAATTTTTAAGGTGATTTTTTTTTTTAATTTGGGGTCTAAGGGGGGAACATTACTTAATAAGTTAAATTACGGATTTTTACGTTGCGCACATATTTAGGATATTAAGGTCAGTTTCTTGGACACACGGATTGCCATGCAAGACGGGTGACTGATGATTTAGTCATTCACATCAGGCAGGGGGGTGGTATAATCCGATGTAATCCAGGCACGATTCATCTTTAGAAAAGTCAGCATCTCAACACTGTGGCAAGAGAGCCTCGTTCTTTGCGGTGTTACGATGTTACCCGCCACACTGAACACCCTCTGACGCAACACTACTGGCTGGGCAGGACAGCAGAACCAAAGAAAACTCTGCCAGTTGAGGTCAAATGTCCAGTTTCTCTGCCCAGTACTGCACGGGGTCGGTGACACTTTGGGGCAGGGTACAATCCAGGTAGGCAGTGACCTGGTGGGTGAGCTCATGCTGGTCCACGCCATGAGTCCGGTGTTGTGTCCCCTCTTCAGCAGCTGGCTGCATGAAATCGCTCATCAGCGATTGGAGGCTGTAGCGACTTCTCACGCCTCCACTAGTGGTGGTGGTAGTGGAGCGCGCTGGTTCCCCCCGAGAGGATGTTGTCTGGGAACCTGGCTGGTCTCGCTGGTAAGTTGAGACCAACTGACTGGTGAGTAGGTGTCGGTAGTACACCAGTTTTGCCTCCCTCTCTGATGGCGGAAGAAATTCAGCCATTTTGCGGCGGAAGCGAGGGTCCACCAGGGTGGTCAGCCAGTATTGGTCCCTCTGGCGGATGTCCACAATCCGGCTGTCATTCCTGAGACACTCCCGCAGGCACCTTGCCATCTGCACCAAGGACAATGAGCGCCTCTCCTCTCCACTGTCCTCGGTATAGTTCCAGGGTCTGCTGGGGTCTTCCTCCTCTTCCTCTACCACCTCATCCTCCATCTCCTCCTGTGATTGAGAGGCAGAGAAGCCAGGTGGCGGTGTGTGGAATGGCTGGGCGTAGACATCTTCCTCCTCCTCACCCTCCATCTGCACTTCATCCATCTCTGGGCTCAAGGCGATGTTCAGCCTTGGAGTGGTGGCCTGGGAATCCTCGCTGATGATGGTTTTCAGGGCACTTTCCAGAACATGGACGAGTGGGATGATGTCGTTGATCCCATAGTCATGCCTGCTCACAAACAGAGTCGCTTCCTCAAAAGGGTTCAATTGGCAGACTTCACGCATCATCTGCCAGTGTGTAACTTGGAAGTCGCAGTGTGGCGTGAAGCCTGATTGGCCCATGAGGTAGTCTGTAATGGCTGACCTTTGCTCGTACAGGCGGTCCAGCATATGGAGGGCAGAATTCCAGCGTGTTGGCATGTCGCAGATTAGCCGATGTTGGGGCAGACTGCGCTGTCTCTGGATCCTGAGCAGGTTGTTCCTTGCAGTGTAGGAGTGGCTGAAGTGTTTGGACACTCTGCGTGACATCCTCATAAGGTCTTGTAGTGCAGGAAATGATCGAAGAAACCTGTGCACTATGAGGTTTATCACATGTGCCATACAAGGTGTATGACTCAGCCCTCCCTGCTGCACTGCAGAGACAATGTTCCTCCCATTATCTGCTACCACACTTCCCACCGTTAGTTGACGTGGGGTCAGCCATTGATCTATCTCCTCCCTGATGGTCCGGAGGAGCTCCTGCCCACTGTGGCTCAGTTCACCCAGGCTCACCAAATGGAGGACAGCCTGAGAGCGCTGGGCCTGACATCGGTGGTAAGACACCAGGGCAGGTTGGACTGCAGTCAAAGCGGCGGATGGTTGCAAGGTGGTGGAGGCAGAACTTGTGCTTCCCGCTGCTGGCCCCCTAAAGCACCATGGAGGTGACAGTGGCAAGAATGGGCTAACTTCCTGATGGTCTTCTGGGAGGATGTTGACCCAATGGGCAGTAACAGACATGTACTGCCCTTGCCCATAATTTAAGGACCAGACATCAGCACTCAGGTGCACGGTCTTGGACACCGAAAGTCCCAATGAGTCGCCAACCTTTTTCTGCACATAACTGTGCAGTGATGGGACAGCTTTGCCAGAGATGTAGTGGCGGCTGGGGACTCGCCATCTGGGGTGCGCACACGCCATGAAATCCCTGAAAGGCTGGGAGTCCACAAGGTTGAAGGGCAGGGACTGAAGCACCAGCAGCTTAACCAGGTGTCCGGTCAGTTTCTGGGCCATGGGATGGCTGCTGGAATACACCTGACTGCCCATGGACTGCTGCCTCATTAGCGGTGTACATGGTAGTGACACTGTGCTGGTGATGGCACCTGAGGCTGACGAGCCCTGAGTTCCACTGAGAGGATGCTGCATGATGGGATCTGCAGTGTATGGTGCATCCTGACAGGAGGTGGTATTGGGGTCACGGTTCTTCCAGGCCTGTTGGTGTTGCCTTTCCATATGCTTTCGCATCAATGTTGTCCCCAGATTATCACCCCTACCACGACTGACCCTCTCATTGCACAGCAGGCACAAAGCGATGTGCTTATCTTTCCCCAGGCGGAAGAACTGCCAGACGACAGAGGACCATGGTTTGCTGACAGCCACGGGGGGTCTTGGTGGCTGTTGACTGCCACTGCTGCCTGAGGGTGCCCTCTCAGGACCTAGGCTTTGAGAGGGCGATCTCTGCCTGGTAGCTTGTATTCTACCCCTCCCTCTTGTGCCTCGGTTCCTTGCAACAGTGGGATGTTGCTGCGTCGGTGGCACCTCTATTTCCTCCCCTGATGATGAGGATGATGCTGCTTCAGGGCGCCACGTCCAATCAGCGACATCATCATCAAACTCTGCACCACTGCTACTTTCCTCTGGTGGCTGGGACAGGATATCAGGTGTGGCACTGGATGCCCCTCCCTGGCTCTGTTGACTGCTTACAGCCAACACCTCCTCTGGAGTCTCAGTACGTTCCACCCGCTGACTTTGGTGGACTTCCTCCTCCTCCTCATCATCACTAAAAAGTGGTAGATCAAAAGAAAACCACGGAGACACCATCACGTGTCTCAACGACGGTCAAACTAGCCAGGCCTTTCACCGGGAAGGAACAACCAAGGGAAGGGCAGTCTCCAAAAGGAAACCACCTATGCCAAAGCATGGTATCCATCCACAGACAGCTGTTTCAGGGTATTTGCCCCTCATCAGTGTGGAGTAGGAATCTGGCTAGTGGGAGCAATGTCTAGTAAAAGATTATTGACCTCGTGATGGTGTCTCTGTGGTGATGATGGTTGATCTCCCTGAGGTCAATCATCTTTTCTTAAAAAGTGGTAGAGACTCCAAGGGCAGATCAAGGTTTGCCAAGAGTTCCCTGGCAGAAGGTGCCCCAAAGGTGAGTGGCATTCTAATAACAGAGGACGGGGCAGAGGACTCTCGCTGACCGTCCCATGTAAGGGTGGTGTCGGATGATCCAGCCGATACTTGACTCCTCGTTTGGGAGCTTTGGGCGGTGGAACTGGAAGATTGGGTAAGCCAATCTAAAACCGCTGGCTGTGTGGTTCTTACATGACCAGTGGGCGTCAGGGGTAGCTGCACCCTGCTGCCATGCCTGTTACCCTGGCTGCCACCGGGCCTGGTGCTGCCACTTCTCCTACCCTCATCGCCTGCTGTTGCACTCCTTGCCTGGTAAGTGCTGGAAGTAGGACGCTTGGACATATTTTTATTTGGGTGGGGGAAAATGAAATGATGTAATTTTTTTTATACTTTTTTAAACTTTATTTATTTTTTTTATAACTTTTTTAAATTTTTTTTTTACCTTTTTTACCTTTTTTTTTAAAACTTTTTTTATAACTTTTTTTTTTTTACTTTTTTTTAACTTTGTTTGTTGCGACTAAACGGGGTTGACGGCACCCAGCAGAGCAGCAACGTGTAGCATGTACTATCGGTCACGGGACAGGAATGCTACCTGTCCTGACTCTTTTCTCACTTTTCTCTCCCTATTTCTTTTTTTATCTCCCTATCTCTCCCTAGATCTCACAATTTTTTTTATTTAAATGCCTATCTCTCCCTATCTCTACCTATCTCTTGATTTCTCAGCCTCTTTCCCTATCTATCACCTTATCTTCTATATCTAGCTTTCTCTTCCTCTCTCCTGCTTCTCTCACTAACCCTTTCTATTCCTTCTCTATCTCTCCCTGTATCTATCTACTTGTTTGGCTATCTATCTATCTACAGTATATCTTTTCTCTCTCTATCTAATACTAAACTCCTCTCTCTCTATTGTCTGGCGACGCACTGACAAGATGTCGACGCGCTCAGGCACTTCAGGGGCTGTGGGGTGACGTCACACATCTTGTTTTTCACAGAAAACCAGGATACAAGGGATTATAGGAGTAATAATCCCTTGTATCCTGGTCTATTTTGTGAAAAAAGTACAGTTTTGCGTCGCCGTTTTTTTTTTAACCATTTTCGTTACGAACTTTTTCAAAGTTCGTAACGAATCTGGTTCGTTACGGTTCGGTTCGCTCATCCCTAGTTCCAGTGCTTGGCCAAGCAGCCAAGAAAAGAGAGTCAAACGTATATCTGAGCCTATTATGCTTTAAATGTGAAATTGATTGCAGTAAAATATTGGCATAATTATGTCTTTGCAGTATTTTAGCAATAATGTTTTTACAGGTTCAGCAACGTTCAAGCACTTTAGCCCATTGTGTGTATTCTTTTTCAGGTACTGCATTGTGTCTTATTATGCACTTATTGTATGGTGTTTGGTAAATTATGCACTTAGCTGGATAGTTAGCAGTGAGCACCTTACTTTTCTAGCTCATATGGACTGCCTCTGAGGACTGTACGCCGCAACCTAGAGTTGCGTGTAAGACGCAATCATGGATTCGTCGAATATTCGCCGAAGCGAATCTTTGAAGATTCTCTCATCTTTAGTTACATCAATAAAAAGTTTCTTCACTGAATTTATTCTTTTAATATTTATTCTTTTAACACCATGCTACAATTGCAATTTAATATTAATCTATTTTTAACTTTTAAATGCTACTATTTATGTTAATACTAGTATTAAAATATAAATATATAAAATGAAGATCACTACTACAATTTCTAATAATTAATGTTAGTCGGCAGACTACTACAGAATTATTTTCATATTTATCTTATTACTTTCTTATAAATAATATTTGGTTGTAATTGCTCATACACATTTTTAAGGAAAAGAATATTTGATTGTCAGTCTTGCATGTATTTCTATTACATATAGATATTTCATTAAATGAACTGTATTACTTTCTCTTGAATAACACATCCATCAAAGTCAAGGCTGATAAAGACAGTCTGCTGATTCTTTGCCTCCGGTCAGATTATAAAAATGAAAATGCTCAGACAAAAATGGAATAAAAATGGCTGGGGGGAAAGAGGTTTGCTCAAGGTCTTAGAAGCTACAATAAGTGACTTAGTGTAACTTAGAAGTACAAATTTATATGCACAGCTGGTCATAGGAAAGTCACAAAGGTATCCCTGAATGAAATAATGTTTTTATTTTAGTGCCCCCAATTTTTATGTTTTACAGATTACAGTAATATAAAAGTGTAACATTTTTATTTTACCACAGAAATCTAATTTAAACACCAATTTTGGGTAATAAGTCTCTTTTAAAAGTATTGTTTTGTAAGTGTGAGACCTAGACTTAGGGAGAGTTCACATTTCCTTTTTATTTTGCGTCAGAAGAAAAAAAATAAAAAAAAAGGATCCTGTGCATCAGTTTTTTAGATGGAAAAAAGTCCTGCGTGCAGTGCATTTTTTCTGTCTAAAAAAATGGATCATAGATGAATATGGCTTATACAGATACTAAATGTGCAACTGGATATGTTTTTTTTTTACAGGATCATGCATTTTTTTCTGCTCTCTTGACAGATCTGAAGAACGGAAAATGAAATGAAAATGAAACGGAGATGTGAACTCTCCCTCAGGTTACCTGCACATGGGTGTACTTAATCTGTGCAGATTTCTGTGCATGCATGTGTTAATTTTAGTGCGGATTTGATGCAGATTCTTTACAGATATAACCTTTGCATTAAAAAGGGTGAAAGCCGCACAAAAAAAAAAAAAACAACTATTCTTATAATTTTAATATAATTAGTATCACAGTAACACTTTGGGGAGGGTTTATCATGAGAGAAATATTTCATTTTAGTTTTGCAGATGTCTCAATTGCCATAATTCGTGCCCAATGTATCAAATATCATACAGCAAGGGACATTTATCAAGAGTGGTGTTCCTATCCAGTCTTGATCCCTGTGAGCCAGAGTGAGATGTGCCTAATTTATTAAGAAGCAGATGCCTCTTAATGAATTAGGTACATCTCTGCTCTGTTGTGAAACTGAAGTCATCAGCAGCCTTCTGGTGGGCAACATAAAGCTCCGCCCCCCTTTTAAGCCTCATCCCATCCTTTTTCACTGCATTTGGAAAAAGTGTCTTTAAAAGTCGCAAATTATGGTGCACATATGACTTGTGCCATGTTTGTAGCTTTTTTACCATAATGATACAGTAGCCTAAAGGGTTCAGTAATGCCCCCCAATGTTTGATAAATTTGGTGCACCTTTAAAGGGGTTGTCTTATGACAGACTTTGATGGCACCTCTGGAACCTGCACCTGTCTCCAGAATGGGCCCCCTGAAGTGAAGGAGAGTGGACCACGCAAGCTCGGTCACCCTCCGTTCACTGCTATGAGAGTTCCAAAAATAGCCAAGCACGGGCTCAGTTATTTCAAGCAGTGAATAGTGATGAATGGAGACGTGGCCATGCATTGTGGTGCAATCATTCACTTTTATGGGACTTCCAAAAGTAGCTGAACACACTTGCTTGGTTATTTTCAGAACTCTCATAGAATTAAAAAGGAGAAAATGCGCACATACTTGGTGCTCTCTCATTCAGAGGGCCCATTCTGGATCTGACTTTGATGGAATATACTAGATGTATGCCATCAAACTGAGACAACCCCTTAAAGTCTAACCTCTGTCTTGAGAAATTGCTTCAATGTCTATACCACTCCTTTACTGGAGTAACAGTGCAACCATTGCTGTGGGTTTTTTTTTTTGCACTTGTATTTGATAAATTTGGGTGCAAAAATGCAGAATGTCACAATTTTTTGTGTATTTAGTAAAAAGAGCTGATCCGGTTTATATTTTATTGTAGCATGAATACAAAGCAGAATACATCAATATAAAAGCACTCAAGACACAACTACATAATGACAAGTGTAGTAAATTACGTTATGACATACTGAATTTCATTATCATTCTTCCTCGTCTTTATGAAATTTCTTTTTTTCGTAGTCATTTTAAATTATTGCTTTTAATTGTCACTGATTACACAAACAGTCACCAAATGCAACCATTTTCCTGCAGGGGTCATTGTTACCTTCTGTATAATACATTAGAAAATAATAAAATCAATTATGTATAGTAGAAATATCTGTCACTCAAAACTAGAAAGTCATCTAAAGAAATGTGAAACAGGCTGGAAGATGGAAAGAGATATACAGGAAGATAAGGAGAGCGTCCAAAAGCAGAGTCGGGCAACATGCCAGGTTCGTCTTCCCCTTCCAGCCCTGTGTGTCGAGTAAATCTCGTGCCTGCGCCGTGCAGTTTACCCAGTACACAGGGCCGGCAGCAGGAGACAAATTCTCACCTGGTCCTGTCAATCAAGTAAGGCAGCATGTGGAATGAGGGAGGGGAATGGAGCCTCTAGGAGCAGGAGCAATGCCCCCCCCCCCCGCTCCTAGAGGCTAATTTGCATATTACTAAAGTAAGAATTTTGCAGGAAGGGGGGCATCAACAAACCTAACAATAGTAGAGCTAGATTCTGCTGACATTAGCACATGCTAATGTCAGCCAGTGTAAGGGGGTTAATTCTGGTGACAGAAACCCTTTAAATCCTGTAGAACTAAATCTGCTGAAAATTGTTAATAAAGACCTAATGTAAAAATGATAGCCCAAAATAAGTAAAATGCAATCCATAAATAAAATAGTCCTCAAAGCTGTTCAAAGCCTTTACCTTTCACAGAAGCCATAACTAATAACCGTCATAGACGTCCTGTATCTGGATCCCAGATACAGGACATGGCTGAGTCCGTAGCAACAGCCTGATCATTAGAGGGACCAGATTTACCAACTCCTGAGCTGGAGAGACTCCATTGACTATAGCGGGGTCTACTCAGGATGCTGCTCCTTTACCAGACAAAAAAGTCTTGCATGCAGAACTTTTCTGTCCGGTCTTTTTAACAGAATCTGTGACCTAAACGCAAATGTGAATGGCTAGTATTAGACGTAGAGCATCAGATGTATGTTTTTTTGTTTGTTTGTTTTTTCTTCCTTTTAATTTTATTTTTTTACAAAAAAGAATAACAATCGAATAATACAGTAGTAATATCAGCAACACCGATAATCAATCCCATTAGCCACCCACCACCCTACTGCCAGGTCGAGAAAAAAAAAAAAAAAAAACTACAACACATACTCCTCCTCATCACCCCATTGCCCCCATACTTCCTCCCATCTACTATCCCCATTCCGTCATGCAAAATAAACTTTTTCATACGCTCTTACTTTGGCAATCAATCAAGCACTGATGGCGGGATTTTGCTACCCCAGTGTCTCACCAATACCACTCTAGCAAGCATAGTAACTCGACAAATACAGGTTTGGATGTTTCTGGAAGCCTTGACTGATAATGCGGTTGAAAAGCTGTTGAAGATCATATTCTCCATAAAAAGATTCACCTCTATTTGTAACCTACGTGTAATTAACTCGTGAACATTTTTCCAATATACCTGTATGTGCGAACAAGACCATACCACGTGTAGAAAATCTGCATCTACTGTCCCGCATCTAAGACAAGCGGATGACTCCTTCAATTTCATTTTGTGCAACATTTTAGATGTATAATATATTCTGTGTAATAAATTAAACTGAATTATTCTATGCCCAGAATTAAGTGACATCCTTGGGATTTTCCGACAGGACTTCCGCCAGTCAGTATCTGAGATACCCAGTTCCTGCTCCCAGTGGATTCTGCCCCGTGAGACATCTCCACATGTCATCCCCTTCATCACCAAACTATAAAAACATGAGATTTTATTCTTAATTCTCATATCTCCAGATACCCAATCTAAACAAGGAAAGGGCACAAACCTAAAAATCGTCTTATCCTTTGTGTTTTTATATGCATTAACAACCTGAATATACCTAAAGTAGAATTTATCGTGTAAATTAAACTGAATTTTCTAATTCTTGAAACAACCTAATTCCCCCCCCGGAATGGAATATATGCCCTATTTCCACTAAACCCACTTCTACCCAAACTTTAAATTCAGTGATTTTAACAAATTCTGTCAAAGACCTATTACACCATAGTGGAGAACATTTTAGTGCACCCCTTATCCCCATTATTCTCTTAATCAATTTCCAGGTTTTCAGTAGTTTAACCGCCAACCAGTACATACGTAGTCTACCACTCTCAATTTGTCCTGATTCCAACAACTGAAATATGTTTTGTACACCACTTGCCTCATGTACTAACCTAGTTAGAGCTGGAGAGGTTCCCCATTGGGCTAAAGTGGTAAACTGGGCTGCGAAAAAGTAGCCTCTCAGGTTCGGGACTGCTAGGCCTCCCTCCGAAACAGGTTTCCATAAAAATTTTTGTTTAATTCTAACCCGCTTGCAGCCACAAATTAGTTTATTCAGGAGTATTTCAATGGATTTAAAAAATGTATCCTCAATCCAAACTGGGGAAGCAGAAATAATGTACAATAGTTGAGACAGGACTATCATTTTAGCAATTGCCACACAAGCCGCTTTAGATAGCAATTAGAGATGAGCGAGCACTAAAATGCTCGGGTGCTCGTTATTCGAGTCGAACTTTTCCTGATGCTCGGGTGCTCGTTTCGAATAACGAACCCCATTGAAGTCAATGGGAGACTCGAGCATTTTTTGCAGGGGACCGGGGCTCTGCCTAGGGAAGGCTGGGTGAAAACCTGGAAACCTCAGAAAATGATGGAAACACCACGGAAATGGACAGGAAACAGCAGGGGCAGCATGTAGGGATGCCTCTGAGGCTCCCTAATTGCACAATTTTTTCTAAATCTGGCCAATAGTCATGCTATAATAATGCTGCCTGACAACCTGGCGGTGAACCCCTGATTGTCTGTCTGTCAATAAGATTGCAGTGTAAAGCATGGTGGTGAGCCTCAGTAATAAGATTGCAGTGTAAAGCATGGTGGTGAGCCTCAGTATGACTTTTTTAGATGGAGATTGCATGTGGTCACGTACTCCCTGGAACCCCATAGTCACCCCTTCTCTGATGTGCTACCCCAAAACATTCTCTGCCCCAATTCGCAAGACCTTTTGCTGTCTCCGTGTGCTGACAGTGGGGATTTACCAGTGTTGTCTGAGGAGGTGGTGGACAATGGCGAGACACAGGTGTCGGGGGGTGAGGTAGTTGTATGGGAAGCAAGTTACATTGGGGACTCCTTGGGGGGACTTTCTCATGATGGGACAGATTCAATTGTGTTTAGAAAGGCTGATGGGCTTCCGTCAGCACTGTGTGTATAGAACCCCATGGCCTTTCATAAAAATAGTCTGTCGATGACCCCAAGGCAATTTTCAGGGACACAGTAATGGTGACCCACTTAAAAATGCTGCCTGACAACCTGGCGGTTAACCCCTGATTGTCTGTCTTTCAATAAGATGCAGTGTAAAGCATGGTGGTGAGGCCTCAGTAATAAGATTGCAGTGTAAAGCATGGTGGTGAGCCTCAGTATGACTTTTTGGATGGAGATTGCATGTGGTCACGTACTCCCTGGAAACCCGTAGTCACCCCTTCTCTGATGTGCTACCCCAGAACATTCTCTGCCCCAATTCGCAAGACCTTTTGCAGTCTCCGTGTGCTGACAGTGGGGATTTACCAGTGTTGTCTGAGGAGGAGGGTGGACAATGGCGAGACACAGGTGTCGGGGGGTGAGGTAGTTGTATGGGAAGCAAGTTACAGTGGGGACTCCTTGGGGGACTTTCTCATGATGGGACAGATTCAACAACTTGGGTGGATCAGGCACAGGAACAGATCAAATTTTTTTTTTTTTGTGTTTATTTAACTTTTATTTAGCACAAATAACCACAGAGATATTTATTAGTTCTCTTCGCTGCGCAGTCTGGCGTTGGGTTTCGTCACTTTTATGGCGAGCTG
>ONZH01010276.1:0-24219 GCA_900303285.1 Rhinella marina
TAGAAATATAAAAAAAAAAGCCTTTTCATTGGCACCTGTACTTTGCGTTCTCTTGCAAAATAATTGTATATACGTAGTGTTCATACACACCGTCTGATCTGTTAGTACACGGCTGTGTACCTAGAAATATAATAAAAAAAAAAAAGCCTTTTCATTGGCACCTGTACTTTGCGTTCTCTTGCAAAATAATTGTATATACGTAGTGTTCATACACACCGTCTGATCTGTTAGTACACGGCTGTGTACCTAG
This sequence comes from Rhinella marina, assembly GCA_900303285.1. Taxonomy (NCBI): domain Eukaryota; kingdom Metazoa; phylum Chordata; class Amphibia; order Anura; family Bufonidae; genus Rhinella; species Rhinella marina. The sequence continues at coordinate 251 of ONZH01010276.1, forward strand.
AAATATAAAAAAAAAAAGCCTTTTCATTGGCACCTGTACTTTGCGTTCTCTTGCAAAATAATTGTATATACGTAGTGTTCATACACACCGTCTGATCTGTTAGTACACGGCTGTGTACCTAGAAATATAAAAAAAAAAAGCCTTTTCATTGGCACCTGTACTTTGCGTTCTCTTGCAAAATAATTGTATATACGTAGTGTTCATACACACCGTCTGATCTGTTAGTACACGGCTGTGTACCTAGAAATATAAAAAAAAAAGCCTTTTCATTGGCACCTGTACTTTGCGTTCTCTTGCAAAATAATTGTATATACGTAGTGTTCATACACACCGTCTGATCTGTTAGTACACGGCTGTGTACCTAGAAATATAAAAAAAAAAAAGCCTTTTCATTGGCACCTGTACTTTGCGTTCTCTTGCAAAATAATTGTATATACGTAGTGTTCATACACACCGTCTGATCTGTTAGTACACGGCTGTGTACCTAGAAATATAAAAAAAAAAGCCTTTTCATTGGCACCTGTACTTTGCGTTCTCTTGCAAAATAATTGTATATACGTAGTGTTCATACACACCGTCTGATCTGTTAGTACACGGCTGTGTACCTAGAAATATAAAAAAAAAAAAGCCTTTTCATTGGCACCTGTACTTTGCGTTCTCTTGCAAAATAATTGTATATACGTAGTGTTCATACACACCGTCTGATCTGTTAGTACACGGCTGTGTACCTAGAAATATAAAAAAAAAAAGCCTTTTCATTGGCACCTGTACTTTGCGTTCTCTTGCAAAATAATTGTATATACGTAGTGTTCATACACACCGTCTGATCTGTTAGTACACGGCTGTGTACCTAGAAATATAAAAAAAAAAAGCCTTTTCATTGGCACCTGTACTTTGCGTTCTCTTGCAAAATAATTGTATATACGTAGTGTTCATACACACCGTCTGATCTGTTAGTACACGGCTGTGTACCTAGAAATATATAAAAAAAAAGCCTTTTCATTGGCACCTGTACTTTGCGTTCTCTTGCAAAATAATTGTATATACGTAGTGTTCATACACACCGTCTGATCTGTTAGTACACGGCTGTGTACCTAGAAATATAAAAAAAAAAGCCTTTTCATTGGCACCTGTACTTTGCGTTCTCTTGCAAAATAATTGTATATACGTAGTGTTCATACACACCGTCTGATCTGTTAGTACACGGCTGTGTACCTAGAAATATATAAAAAAAAAAGCCTTTTCATTGGCACCTGTACTTTGCGTTCTCTTGCAAAATAATTGTATATACGTAGTGTTCATACACACGTCTCTGATCTGTTAGTACACGGCTGTGTACCTAGAAATATAAAAAAAAAAAAGCCTTTTCATTGGCACCTGTACTTTGCTTCTCTTTGCAAAATAATTGTATATACGTAGTGTTCATACACACCGTCTGATCTGTTAGTACACGGCTGTACCTATGAAATAATAAAAAAAAAAAGCCTTTTCATTGGCACCTGTACTTTGCGTTCTCTTGCAAATAATTGTATATACGTAGTGTTCATACACACCGTCTGATCTGTTAGTACACGGCTGTACCTAGAAATATAGAAAAAAAAAAGCCTTTTCATTGGCACCTGTACTTTGCGTTCTCTTGCAAAATAATTGTATATACGTTAGTGTTTCATACACACCGTCTGATCTGTTAGTACACGGCTGTGTACCTAGAAATATATAAAAAAAAAAAGCCTTTTCATTGGCACCTGTACTTTGCGTTCTCTTGCAAAATAATTGTATATATGTAGTGTTCATACACACCGTCTGATCTGTTGTACACGGCTGTTGTACCTAGAAATATAAAAAAAAAAAAGCCTTTTCATTGGCACCTTGTACTTTGCGTTCTCTTGCAAAATAATGTATATACGTAGTGTTCATACACACCGTTCTGATCTGTTAGTACACCGACTGTGTACCTAGGAAATCTAAAAAAAAATAAGCCTTTTCCATTGGCACCTGTACTTTGCGTTCCTCTGCAAAATAATTGTATATACGTAGTGTTATTAAATTACCGTCTGATCTGTAGTTACACGACTGTGTTACCTTAGAAATATAAAAAAAAAAAGCCTTTTCATTGGCACCTGACTTTTGTGTTCTCCTTGCCAAAATAATGTGTATTATACGTTATGTGTTCATACACACTCGTCTGAACTGTTAGTAACACGGTCTGTTGAGGCAAAATATTGTAACCAAAAAAAAATAAAATGCGGGAGGGGGGCTAGCGGAATCGGACGTGGACGAGGACTGGGGCGCGGAAATGCTGTTGGTGGCCTTGTTGAAGCCAGTGGGGATACAATGCGTGCTGGTGAGGGTCAGCCAGGATCCCACTCATCCAGAATCCCTGCCTTTATGGGACAGTTAAGCAGGGGGCGGGTTACACCGCTGTTGAGGCCTGAGCAGGTTGAACAGGTGGTGCAATGGATAGCCGATAGCGCTTCCACACAGTTGTCCACCAGCCAGTCATCCACACAGTCTCACTCTGACCCTCCTTCCTCCACACCTGGCCAACAGAGTCATCCCACCATTGACCCCTCCCAGGAGCTCTTTTCGGGTCCTTTTTCAGATGTGCCGGAAGAATCCCAGGAGCTAGCAGAGGAATTTGTTTGTAGTGATGCCCAACCACTTGAGTATTCGCCATCTCCTGCTGATGTGGACCCTGAACCAGCATCTGTTATCATGAGCGATGATGATGATGAGACGCAGTTGCCATCAAGGGAGGCTGTTGGAATGTCCAGTGGGCAGGAGGAGGAGCAGAGTGAGGAAGTGGAAGAGGAGGTGGTGGATGACGAAATGACCGACCCCACTTGGCCAGGGGTGATGTCCAGCGGGGAAAGCAGTGGAGAGGTGGTGGTCTGCGCAGCACCGAAAAAGGCAGCAAGAGGCAGAGGGATGTCCAGAGGCAGAGGGATGTCCACAGGCAGAGGGATGTCCACAGGCAGAGGACAGTCCAGACAGAGAAGTGAGGCCACAGCCAGCAGGGCCGAAGCTGTTCCCGGCAGCGGGCAGTCGCGCGAAGCTCCCCCATCGAGGCCTCGTACTTCTGTGGTGTGGAGATTTTTTAATGTTTGTGCGGATGACAAACTGAGCGCGGTTTGCACACTCTGCCACTCAAAACTGAGTAGGGGCTCTGAGAAGAGCAATCTGACCACCTCAGGCATGCGGCGTCACTTGGAAGTCAAGCACTGGGCTGAGTGGGAGAGAGCAAACGCAATACAACCTGCGCAAGGTCTTCCTGCCACTGCCTCTTCCCCTTTGTTGTGTGCTGCCACTGCGGTCCAGACCTCCAGCCAGGACACCTCCACATCTGCCTCGGCTACTTTGGGGCCTTCTCCTTCAGCCTCCCCTTCCCCCGCATCTTCGCCTGCACCTTCACACTCCTCGTCCCATCAACTGTCCATCTCGCAGGCGTTCGACCGCAGGCGGAAGTACGCCTCGAGTCACCCCCAAGCCCAAGCCTTAAACTGCCACATCTCCAAACTGCTGGCCCTGGAGATGTTGCCGTTTAGGCTTGTGGAGACGCAGGCCTTCCGCGACCTGATGGCGGCTGCCGCACCTCGCTATTCCGTCCCCAGCCGCCACTACTTTTCCCGGAGTGCCGTCCCCGCCCTGCACCAGCACGTGTCGCGTAACATCAGGCGGGCCCTGAGGTACGCAGTCAGCGCAAAGGTCCACTTGACCACCGACTCGTGGACAAGCGCTTGCGGCCAGGGACGCTACATCTCTTTGACGGCACACTGGGTGAATGTAGTGGAAGCGGGGACGGGGTCGCAAACAGAGACGGCCTACCTACCACCCCCGCCCAAGATTGCCAGCATGGGTTCTGATAAACCCCCTCCTCCTCCTCCTCCTCCTCCTCCTCTGCCTTAACATCGCCCTCAGCCGCTAGCTGGAAGCGTTGCAGCACTGGCGCGGGGAGACGTCAGCAGGCGGTGCTTAAGCTCATCAGCTTGGGCGACAGGAAGCACAGCGCCCCAGAGGTGAGGGACGCCATATTGCAGCAGACGGAGATGTGGCTGTCGCCGCTGCAGCTAGGACCAGGCATGGTCGTGTGCGATAACGGCCGTAACCTGGTGGCGGCTCTGGAGCTTGCCGAACTCAATCACGTACCATGCCTGGCCCACGTTTTTAATCTGGTAGTCCAAAAATTTCTAAAGACTTACCCCAACCTGGCAGAGCTACTGGTGAAAGTGCGGCGCTTGTGCGCTCACTTTCGGAAGTCAACTGTAGCTGCTGCTAGCTTAAAAAAACTCCAGCAACGCCTCCATTTGCCTGAACATCGGCTGTTGTGCGACCTGCCGACTCGCTGGAATTCCACCTATTCCATGTTGGCCAGGGTGTGTGAGCAGCAGAGAGCATTGATGGAGTACCAGATTATGAATCCACGCGTGCCTCCAACTCAGCTCCCTCAGTTTGCCAACCACGAGTGGCCATGGATGGCAGACGTATGCGATGTACTGCGTATCTTTGAGGAGTCCACCAAGAAGGTCAGCAGCGAGGACGCTATAGTGAGCGTAACCATCCCGCTCCTATGCGTCCTTAAAGAATCGCTCATCGCAATAAGGGAGAACGCATTGCACGCAGAGGAGACGGGGGTAGGAGGAGACGCAACGGAGCTACACAGTCAGACCACACTTTTGTCTGCTTCACGGTGGCAGTTGCAGGAGGAGGAGGATGAGGAGGAGGAGGACGACGTGGAGGTGGCTGTGGAAGAGGAGGAGGATGCTGGCGGCGAGGGTAGCAGTCAGGCTGTGTGCGTCCCATTGGTTCAGCGCGGATGGGGCGGAGAGGAGGCGGAAGAGGAAGAGGAGGAAATGGCAAGTGATCCTTCTGGTGGGGGCAGTGACGTCATGCCTATTCAGAGTCTGGCACACATGGCTGACTTCATGCTGGGCTGCTTTTCCCGGGACACACGTGTTGTCCGGATAGTGGAGAACAAACTGTACTGGGTCTTCGCACTCCTGGACCCCCGGTATAAAGATAACGTCTCCTCTTTTATTCCGGTAGAGGAGAGGACGAATCGATTGCTGGAATACCAGAGGGAACTCGTGCAGAACATGATGGAGATTTTCCCACCCACCATCGCTGGCGGCAGAGAGGAGAGGGTCTCCCAGAGTCCCACAACATCCATCAGGCCCACAGCCACCAGGGGAACACTCTCCAAGGTGTGGGACACGTTCATGGCACCCCCTCGTGCAACTTCCATCACTGCGGGGCCCGCTATCAGCAGGAGGGACAAGTATCGGCGGATGTTGCGGGAGTACCTGGCAGACCGTACCCCTGTCCTCCCCGATCCCTCGGCGTCCTACACTTACTGGGTCTCCAAGTTGGACACGTGGCTGGAACTGTCCCTGTACGCCTTGGAGGTGCTTGCCTGCCCTGCCGCCAGCGTGCTATCAGAAAGGGTGTTCAGCGCAGCCGGGGGCATTATAACCGATAAGCGCAGCCGCCTGTCAACCGACAGTGCCGACAGGCTGACGCTAATCAAAATGAACAGCAAGTGGATTGACCCGGACTTTGCTTCTCCAACAGTGGAAAGCAGCCAAAAGTGAAGTGCCATCTGTATGAAGTGCCATTTCCTCCTCCACCTCCTCCTCCTCCTCCTTTACCGCCTTAGAATTGCTCCGTAAAAAAAAAAAAAAAATATTTATGGCTCACCTCTTGGGCCTACAAACAATTTTTAAGAGGTCTCACCTCTTGGGCCTCCACATAATTTTTTCATGCCTCACTCTTGGCCTACAAACAATTTTTAAGAGGTCTCACCTCTTGGGCCTCCACATAATTTTTAAGAGGTCTCACCTCTTGGGCCTACAAACAATTTTTAAGAGGTCTCACCTCTTGGGCCTACAAACAATTTTTCTCATGCCTCACCTCTTGGGCCTACAAACAATTTTTAAGAGGTCTCACCTCTTGGGCCTCCACATAATTTTTAAGAGGTTTCACCTCTTGGGCCTCCACATAATTTTTAAGAGGTCTCACCTCTTGGGCCTACAAACAATTTTTCTCATGCCTCACCTCTTGGGCCTACAAACAATTTTTAAGAGGTCTCACCTCTTGGGCCTCCACATAATTTTTAAGAGGTTTCACCTCTTGGGCCTCCACATAATTTTAAAGAGGTCTCACCTCTTGGGCCTACAAACAATTTTTAAGAGGTCTCACCTCTTGGCCTACAAACAATTTTTAAGAGGTCTCACCTCTTTGGCCTCCACATAATTTTTAAGAGGTCTCACCTCTTGGGCCTACAAACAATTTTTCTCATGCCTCACCTCTTTGGACTACAAACTATTTTTAAGAGGTCTCACCTCTTGGGCCTACAAACAATTTTTATTATGGCTCACCTCTTGGGCCTTAATACAATTGTTAAGAGGTCTCACCTCTTGGGCCTCCACATAATTTTTAAGAGGTCTCACCTCTTGGGCCTACAAACAATTTTTAAGAGGTCTCACCTCTTGGGCCTACAAACAATTTTTATTATGGCTCACCTCTTGGGCCTTAATACAATTTTTTCGAGGGCTCACCTCTTGGGCCTCCACATAATTTTTTCGAGGGCTCACCTCTTGGGCCTCCATATAATTTTTTCGAGGGCTCACCTCAAGCTAACTTTGCGCACTCATTAAAATATTTTCACAACAAGGACCTAAGAGCCCTCGATGGGAGAGCTTTGTGTGGGGGCCTGTTATAGGGAAGAGATGCGTCCCTGCGGGCTCTAGCCTGCCTTCTCCATGAGCCTCTGGCCAGCCCACGGCCTCTTCCTGCCTTTTGCGGTCCTACGCATCCCTCAACATCCCCACTGCTTTACCTGCTAGACATGACACTGGGCCAGGTCGGGTCACTGACTTCGTCATACTCAACCACCTCCTCTTACACTGCCTCACTTTGCTCCAACAGCCTCCCTTGCTGGCAACTGTGTCTCATCATCGTCCCTAATCATTTTACACTTTAGTGCCCCTTCCACACCACCATCAGCTAGAGATGGAGCTTGCTCCAGTGTTTGGGCATCAGAACAAACAAAATCCTCAGATAGCTCCTGTGATTCTTGCATGGGTGGGAACACTGGGTTGATAACATTGGGCAGGGTGGGAGGAAGGAGGGTCAGAGTGAGGTCCCTGCAGTTTCTGCAGGCGATCGACGAGACTGGACTTTGTGGACTTGACTGGGTGGTGGACAGATTTAAAAGGAGAATCTAGAAGGAGAAGGAGGGGTTTGCCGAGCTGTCTGTAAGGGTTGCGGAAATCCAGACAGAACCAAGGCCCAAAACTTGGGTGGGGGTAGCAGGTTTGCCCGTCCCCGCCTCCACAACATTCACCCAGTGTGCCGTCAGGGAGATGTAGCATCCCCGGCCTCAAACCAAAGTGTTGGTGGTCAAATGGCCTTTTGCAGTAACCGTGTTACTCGGGCGTGGATGATGTTTTGGGACATGTGCCTGGGCAAGGCAGGGATGGCACAGAGGGAAAAATAGTGATGGCTTGATTGCTTTCCCCCTTGCCTATGCCATCTGTGGTTGTCATAGGCAACGTGATTTTAAGGGGTGCAGAATTTTATCTTCTTTTTTGTCTAGTTTGGCTTGGGGTCCATGGCAATGTAGAGGAAAGAAGGTTTCCTTGTATGGTCTCACTTTACAGAGAGGTTACATTGTCTTTGGAGTGTATTGTTGAGAGGCTGTGATAGTGGCGTAATAGTGCGACTTGGGCGCGTTATATGCACCCAGACATGCTTCCCCTGCTGTCCTAGTTGCATTCCAGCAGTGTTGGCATCCTTTTCTGAGGTTTCAGGGTGGACTTGGTGACCTCCAAGTGGTCGAATTGAGATTTCCAAGTGGCGAGCATTTTTTTCCCATAGACTTTAATGGGATTCGATATTCGGTCGAATAGTCGAATTTCGCGGTCTATTCGAATCGAATTTCGAACTTTCGAATATTTCACTACTCGCTCATCTCTAGTTATCACCACATAAAGTGAGACAGTCAGATTTGCTAAAAAAGGCCTGGTCCTTAAGGTGAAAAATGGTAGGGTCCTTAGGCGGTTAAATATAGATATTAACATGGAAAATTAAAAATAACGTCATTAAAAATTATTTAAAAATATGTTAAACAATAGGTTATTTTCTGATGACACATTCCCTTTAAGTCCTTCCTGTCATCCACCATACATGTACAGCAAATGATGGGTCTTTAAAGTTGGTGCCCTCTCAGGTGCTAGCACATACCATAGCCTTATTTTATGCAGCAGACACTCCATGGCAGAATTCTTGATAAGCAATAACTCCCATCCTGGACTGTAATCCCCCATGTTACTATTGCATTTGATTGGTCATTTACCAGGAACACGGTGCTCCTGATACCAGAAAGCCTTTCCTGGTGTGAAATTGCAGGAGCCATTCTCTTGCTATGGCAGTCTCTGGTCTTCTGACGGCTCCAAGGTTTGTCACAGTAAAATTCTTATAAAGCCCTGCCTTGTCAGGGCTTGATAGGAATTCTGTGAATCTCCCTGGAGGGACCATAGCTGAGTATAAAAAAGTAAGAAAAAAGTTTTTAAAAAGAGAAAAAATTACAATATAAATTCAAATCCCACCTTTCCTCATTAGAAAAGAAATAAAGTAAACATGACTTTCTTTTCCGTCCTGGATAATGGAAACCAATAACTTGCCAATATCGTATTCAAAGTCTCCATGTCCTAGAAAAGTCAGACAGATGCAAAGAGAGAAGGAGCTAGATGTTCCTGATGACTAGAGATGAGCGAGCACTAAAATGCTCGGGTGCTCGTTATTCGAGTCGAACTTTTCCCGATGCTCGGGTGCTCGTTTCAAGTAACGAACCCCATTGAAGTCAATGGGAGACTCGAGCATTTTTGCAGGGGACCAAGGCTCTGCCTAGGGAAGGCTGGGTGAAAACCTGGAAACCTCAGAAAATGATGGAAACACCACGGAAATGGACAGGAAACAGCAGGGGCAGCATGCATGAATGCCTCTGAGGCTGCCTAATCCCACCATTACCCCAAAATCTTCTGCAACAGCCTGGTGGTTACGCTCATGGCAATTGTGCTCACCCAGACCAAGAAAGGCGAGGCACATGCCCATCACATGTTAGGGAAGCACCCGACTAGGTGCAACGAAGGTCCATCACCGCCTGCAGGTGACACCACTGCTCATGCTGGCACTGCTGTGCTATCCCCCGCCCCACGACGCAGGCATAAGCCTGACACAGCATGGTGACAGCGTAGTGACACCAACAAGTGACCAAGTTAGATTGAGGTAGCAGTCAAATTTCTGTAGGTGAGCCTCCCAAAAATTTGTTTTGGAGTGTCCGAAGTTGACCCTCCTAAAAAATTGTTTAGGAGTGTCTGTAGTTGACCCTTCTGTAAAATATTTTTTTTGTTTTTCCTGTTATTAGTTTATGTACAACCCATGGCTGGCATGGTGGGAATATATAGGTTTTGCGTCACAGACGGTCCACTGCACCGTTACATTTTCTTCATCATTGCCAATTACTTTTTCACCAACTGTTGTCTGGCAATGATAAAGGGGAAGGTGAATCCACTGCCGAAGAAAAGTGTCATCCTCCTACAATTCTCCACTTGTTCTCAATTGAAAAGGGGATCTTCTTGCAGTGGTCTTCCTCATAGTGGCCGCTTCTGCGGACGACAGAGGTGGTGTACCTACTGACAGCCTGACCAAACACGATGGCAGACGGGGAGACACTTCCTCATGTAAAATTGTTTTGGAGTGTCTGCGGTTGACCCTCCTGTAAAATAGTTTTCTCATTTTTTTTGTTTTTCCTGTTATTAGTTTATGTACAACCCATGGCTGGCATGGTGGGAATATATAGGGAAGCTCCCAACTAGGTGCAACGAAGGTCCATCACCCATGCCCATGCTGGCACTGCTCTCCTATCCCCAGCCACACGATGCAGGCATAAGCCTGACACAGCATGGCGGTGACACTAACAAGTGACCAAGTTAGATGAGGTAGCAGGTGAGCCACCCCAAAATTTAGCCTGACACAGCATGGCGGTGACAACAGAGTGACCGAGTTAGACTGAGGTAGCAGGAGGTGAAGCACGGATGGTAATTCGAAGGTGGAGGAGGAGGGGTTGGAGGAAGTGGCATAGTAATTCTGAGAAACCGTGAACGAGGTAGGCCCCGCAATCCTCCAAGTGGGCAGTACATGAGCGGCCCCAGGGTCAGACTCGGTCAGAGTGACCGAGCTACACGACGGTAGCAGGTAGAGCACATTAAAAATTTAGCGTGGCCCTGTATGTGGACGTTGAGGGCTTGTGCATGTAGGTGGGCTGAACTTTTTTTCTGCTTGCGCTCCAACGTCTGCTGTAATGACAGCTGAACGTTGCGCAGGGACACATTAGTGGACAGTGTGGAGGATCATGGAGGCGAAGGGGTGGTTTTCCGGTGGGAGGCGCTCATGCCGGGGTCCTGGGCTGGGGGTTGACTCGCAGAGGCAGCGAGTGACACAGGGGAAGGAGCAGTGGTGGGACCCGCATGAGGGGAATGGACGGCCTTGGTTCCATAGTGTTCAGCACTCGTATACCTGCGCATGCTGGTGGTGGTTAGGCTGGTAGTGGTGGAACCCCCACTTAAAAATTTGGCATCAACTGGTACGGCTGTCAACATTGAGCTCGAACTAGTGGGGCATGTGTGGTATTGATTCTTCTCAGTTTAAAATCGTATCCCCTATCTTGGGACCATATAGTTCATGGATTTTTCGAACACTGAAAAGGAAAAAGAGTTTGCTCTGGCCAGGGGAGTGTCTTTTCTACTGCAGCTAAGGGGACGTGTCCATGCTCTGCCTATCACAGGTCAGGAGCCAATTAAAAGAGGAACCAAAAAAAATCTGTATAATATCTAATACGTCCCCTATCTGGGTAAATTGTTTGGAGAGAGGGCCTGTAGGTGGGGGACAGGCTGGGGGGAAGGAGGTTGAGCTGGAAGAGCCCCTGGGCTAGCGTGTGTGGTGGTGGCAACAGCCGGATGGAGTTCGAATGATGACGCAGGACCCCAACTTAAAAATGTAGCATCAACCAGTACGGTTGTCAACTCTGAAATTTGTCAAGTGGGGCATGTGTTGTATGCATTCTTTTCAGTTTAATACCGTATACCGCACCTATTCGGAAAAAGAGTTTGGAGAGAGAGAAAGAGAGGAAAAAGACATATTTTTAAAGTGACGTTCAGTATAGATCAGTTAAAGAGAAAGAAAGGATTTTATGAAATGGATTTGTATCACTGAGAGCAAAAGAACCTATTTTATTACGTGACGTGCAGTATAGATCACTTAGAGATAAAAAGGGGAATGTGCAGACTTGGGCTGCTATAGTGCAAACCACTATGGTGGTGACAACAGAGTGAGCGAGTGACACTGCGGGAGCAGGCGAACCACATAAACATTTTTCGTGGCTCTGTATGGCGGCGGTGACAACAGAGTGACTGAGTTAGTATGCGATAGCTGGTGAAGCACCCAAAAATTTAGCCTGACACAGCATGGCGGTTACACCACCAATGACTTTGTCCGACTGAGAATGCAGTGAAATGGCTTTTGTTGAGCCTCCAAAAATTTTTTTGTTTTCGGAGTACATAAAGTTACCCTCAGCAAAATTTTTTTTTTAATGCCGGTACTTGCGCCTCCTGAAAAATTGTTTTGGACTGTCTGTTTGACGCTCCTGAAACATTGTTTTACACTGTCTGTAGTTGACACTGCGGAAAAATTGTTTGGAGAGAGGGCCTGTAGGTGGCCCTCTGGAAAAATTGTTTGGAGAGAGGGCCTGTAGGTGGACCTCCGGAAAAATTGTTTGGAGAGAGGGCCTGTAGGTGGACCTCCGGAAAAATTGTTTGGAGAGAGGGCCTGTAGGTGGATCTCCAGAAAAATTGTTTGGAGAAAGGGCCTGTAGGTGGACCCCCGAAAAAATTGTTTGGAGAGAGGGCCTGTAGGTGGACCCCTGGAAAAAATGTTTGGAGAGAGGGCCTGTAGGTGGACCTCCGGAAAAATTGTTTGGAGAGAGGACCTGTAGGGGGCCCTCCGGAAAAATTGTGGTAAAAGAATGCCAGTTGGACCTCTAAAAAATGGCGTTTTTTTGGTCAGCGTTAGGCAAAGACAACAAGGAGGAGGAGGAGGAGTAGGAGGAGTAGAGAAGAGGAATCGGATACATAAGTAATGTAAATCTTTAGCTGCTTTCCCCCGGAGGAGATTTGAATTCCGGTGAAATCCAGGCTTTGTTCATTTTAATAAGCGTCAGCCTGTCAGCGCTGTCAGTTGACAGGCGTGTATGCTTATCGGTGATGACGCCACCAGCTGCACTGAATACCCGCTCTGACAGCACGCTAGCGGCAGGGCAGGCCAGCACCTCCAAGGCGTACAGTGCCAGTTCAGGCCACGTGTCCAGCTTTGAAACCCAGTAGTTGTATGGAGCAGAGTGATCACGCAGGACGTTGCTATGGTCAGCTATGTACTCCCTCACCATCTTTCTGTACAGCTCCCCCCTACTCTGCCTAGACTAGGGACAGGTGACAGTGTCTTGCTGGGGTGACATAAAACTGGCAAAGGCCTTGGAGAGCGTTCCCCTGCCACTGCTGGACAAGCTGCCTGCTCGCCTCCTCTCTCCCACTACTTGGCCAACAGAACCACGCCCTCTGCCGCTAGCGGCATCAGATGGGAAGGATTGTTTCAGCTTGTGCACCAGGGCCTGTTGATATTGATTCACTCTCATACTCCTTTCCTCTACAGGGATGAGAGTGGAAAGGTTCTGCTTGTACCGTGGGTCCAGGAGAGTGAACACCCAGTAATCTGTGTTTGAAAAAATGCTTCTAACGCAAGGGTCACGGGATAGGCAGCCTAACATGAAGTCTGCCATGTGCGCCAGAGTCCCAACACGCAAGAATTCCCTCTCCTCACTGGCCTGACTCTCTGACACATTGTCCGCAATCCACGACATCACCTGTTCGCACTGTTGTGGTTTCAACAGTCCTCTACCACGTGTCCCTGTAAGTTGAGACATGAAGCTAGGGAGTGTAGCTCTGCGGCATTCCCCTGCTCCCTCATCAGCAGGTACTGTCTCACCCTGCCCAGGACCATGGCCTCTGCCCCTGCCCCTGCAGTAATTAAATGCCCACGCCACGCCCTCGTCCTCGACCCTTAGCCCTGGGGTTCAACATTTTCTGTATATAAGTGTATTATATAAAAAAAAATAAAAAATAGGCCTGCTGTACTGAAACCCACAAACTTGTTCAATTTGAACAAGAAAATATATAGGTGGATAAGTTAGAGCAAAATTACGTATGTTATTACGTACCGTGCAGTATGGAGCAATTACACGGAAACTATTAGATTAGGCAGACTTGGTCTGCTTAATTGCAACCCAGACAAATGTCGCACAGAGATTTTTGTAATGTAGCTGTATAAGTGAGAGCAAAAGACCTTTTTTAATGACGTGATGTACAGAATGGGTCACCTGGACAGAAAATACGGATTGTGGTGACTGGACAGCTGAACTGTGACACACAGAATGGTTCCACACAGCTGTATGAAATGGATTTGTATCACTGAGATAAAACAACAAAAAAATATTTTTTTATATTTTTTTATATATTTTTTTTTTATTTTATTTTATTTTTTTAACGTGACATGCAGAAACTATCAGAGAGCAAACTCAGCCCCTGCTGACTGTGGCTATTTTGACTACAACCCAGACAAATGTCGCACAGAGATTTTTGTAATGTAGCTGTATAAGTGAGCGCAAAAGACCTTTTTTACTGACGTGACATACAGAATGGGTCACCTGTACAGAAAATACGGATTGTGGTTCGTATATAGGTGGATAAGTTAGAGCAAAATTACGTATGTTATTACGTTCCGTGCAGTATGGAGCAATTACACTGAAACTATTAGATTAGGCAGACTTGGTCTGCTTAATTGCAACCCAGACAAATGTCGCACAGAGATTTCTGTAATGTAGCTGTATCAGTGAGAGCAAAAGACCTTTTTCACTGACGTGACGTACAGAATGGGTCACCTGGACAGAAAATACGGATTGTGCTTTGTATATAGGTGGATAAGTTAGAGCAAAATTACGTATGTTATTACGTACCGTGCAATATGGAGCAATTACACGGAAACTATTAGATTAGGCAGACTTGGTCTGCTTAATTGCAACCCAGACAAATGTCGCACAGAGATTTCTGTAATGTAGCTGTATCAGTGAGAGCAAAAGACCTTTTTCACTGACGTGACGTACAGAATGGGTCACCTGGACAGAAAATTCGGATTGTGCTTTGTATATAGGTGGATAAGTTAGAGCAAAATTACGTATATTATTACGTACCGTGCAATATGGAGCAATTACACGGAAACTATTAGATTAGGCAGACTTAATCTGCTTAATTGCAACCAAGACAAATGTCGCACAGAGATTTGTGTAATGTAGCTGTATCAGTGAGAGCAAAAGACCTTTTTTACTGACGTGATGTACAGAATGGGTCACCTGGACAGAAAATACGGATTGTTGTGACTGAACAGCTGAACTGTGACACACAGAATGGTTACACACAGCTGTGTGAAATGGATTTGTATCACTGAGATAAAACAACAAAAAAACTATTTTTTTATATATATATTTTTTTTATATTTTTTTTTATATATATATTTTTTTTAACGTGACGTGCAGAAACTATCAGAGAGCAAACTCAGCCCCTGCTGACTGTGGCTATTTTGACTGCAACCCAAACAAATGTCGCACAGGGATTTTTGTAATGTAGCTGTATCAGTGAAAGCAAAAGACCGTATTTGATTACGTGACGTACAGTATGGGTCACCTGGACAGAAAATACGGATTGTGGTTTGTGGTGAGCGGACAGCTGAACTGTGACACACAGAATGGTTCCACACTGCTGTATGAAATGGATTTGTATCACGGAGTTAAAACAATAAAAAAATAAGTGCTATATATGGCGATAGCTGCACTACTAGTGCCAGCCAGCCCAGCCAGGAGACAAAAAAAATGTCTTGTAGCCCTTAGAAGGGCTGTTGGGTTCTTTTAAGATCACTCCTGCCTAACAGAGAACTAAATCCAGGCCCTAACACTCTCCCTGAAACGCAGCAGCTCTTTCCCTAACGACATCCAGACAGCATCTGAGCCGAGCACAGCGGGCAGTCACTAGTATATTCCAGGGTCACCTGATCAGGCCAGCCAACCCCTGCTATCGACATGTAAGGGCCCCACGTGATGCTGGGTGTACCGCAGAGTCTCCTGGGTTGTGATTGGCTGAGTTTATAGGCGCCAAAAATGCACAATGCGGAAGATGTCATTTCCTCGAGCATGGTGAGATACTCGTTTGAGCAGCGAGCACTTACGAGTACCGTAATACTCGAAGGAGCACCAAGCTCGGACGAGCATGCTCGCTCATCTCTACTGATGACATATTCTCATCAATATTAGATGATGTGGAAAAGGAGGAACAGCAGATGGCAGAAGTAGGGCTTCCACCTGTAGGGCAGGAGAACGCTGGGGTTGGGGAAATGGGTATGCCAGAGCTGATTAATATTCAGTGTTTACTGTCAAATAACCTGCAGGAGATTGCAGACCAAAACAGCAATAATTTCGATATTGTGCCCCTACCTAACCAGCAAAACCCCACACCAGCAACATCCCTTTTTTAAAGGAGCAGTGCAGCTATTAACAATGAAGAAAGAATATACACTGTGGTCTTCATTATTAAATAAAAGGCAGCTGTGGGCTAATCACCGAAGCATGGCTGTAACCCGCTCACAGAATGGCCACTCCATGTGGCCATAACCTAAGGCAGAGTGGCCTGAGTATAGAAAAAACCCAAATAAAAACGAACTCCTTTATTGACTCAGAACATAGTAGAAAAAAATGAAAACCACTGTTGCAATGGTGTTAATTTTTTTTTCTACTATGTTCCGAGTCAATAAAGGAATTTGTTTTTATTTGGGTGCCGGATCTATCCACCTTTTTTCTGCATTGTTCCGGGTTGACAGCCCAGATCGCGTGCACCATACCTGCTTGGAGGTAAGCTGATCCAAATTTTGTTTTTCATTGTTATCATGGCCTGGGTATACCTGATTCACAGCGATTCATGATTAATTAATTCTTAACAAATCAAATTTTTTCGCTAACTACTATGAATTTGCCAAATTGAATTTTTCTAAATTTCGCCCATCTCTAGTGGTTGGGACTGTGTCCTTAGTAACGGTGAGATGAGACAACCTCTTTAAATAGGTTAATGGAAGCCAACTTAGAGGTGGAAATTTTCTTGGCCTGACTAGCAGACACTGTAGGCTGGGTAACTTGTATTGGTTCAAGGTTATTTTAGTTCCTACACATCTGCATTCTCACAAGGAAAAAAAGATCAAGAGTCCTTGTCACAGAAAGTTATGTCATTGTCAGGCAGGTTCAGAAGGTGCACATTCCCATGTATAACAATTGGAAATTTAAATTGTATCTTCATGAAAGTAAGTAGCCTGGAATGGAAGAATGTATTACCCTATTAACAAGCACATTCACAATTCACAAGGATCCTTATTAAAGTTAGGATTAAACACCAGTAAATCCAATTTCTTATTAAACAAATTCTGCTTCAGGAGATATAGCACAATTAAAGGTGCTCAATAATTTACAGGATGGAACATAATGATCATAAATAAAGTCCTGAGAACTTCTCACTGGAGCATAGCTTTTGTCCAAGTGGAAATATTGTGGGTGTTTTGGATAAAAAGGTATCTTCATTTGCCTCATAGACGTATTCATGACTTTGAGAAAATTGTAAACATTCAGCAACGTAGACCCTCTGTACCTTGGTTGGATTGACATTTAGTATTTCAGTGCACATACTTTAAGGGGTTATTCTGGATTCACTCTGCACTGCTTTAAGGAGAGCTTAATACCGGGTGTACTTACAGGTCCTGGCTCTCAAAATCTGATTACAGGTGCTTTGGGTGACCAGGAGCTGTACTAGAAGAACCAGAAAAGAGCAGATAAATTGACATAAACTTCAATAGATCATTTGAATTTTTAGTAAGTGAAATAGGGATGAGGGATTCAATTCATATGAATCAATTTGACATCTGTGAGCGAGGGTCACACATCTCACGCAGCCATACGCCATTACTGCGAGAATCGGCTCATGCAGAAATGATCTGCCTGGTAAACTGAATTAGCCATTGTGCAAGCACCAATAAAATTATGTTAGCGGTGCATGCAAATTAGTTGATACACATTTGTTTTCGTATCATCGCACCTGTGCCAATATTCACAGAAAGGATTCCAGGAGCTTATAGATGGAGGGGTGATTAGAAATAGATAAGAAAGAGAGAATTAAATAGTTTAGTTAGGTGAGAATTGACAACCAGGGAGAGAGAGTGGATGAGGTGTACGGTAATAGGGTCACTAATTCAAGTAGTGGTGCCAGAAGAAGAGAGATTCTAAGAGACTTCTTCTGTTATTGGATCAACAGCTGAAAGTGAACAAGAGCAAGCACAGAAACAAAGGGGGTCAATGCTTTTGGAGATAAGCAGATAATTTCATTCCGGATGTTTAAATTATATCATTGAAGTAGGTCGTGTGATCTTCAGTAGTGTTGAGAGAATCAAAGTTCATGAAGTGGACTTCGATCCAAATTTCAGGAAAAGTTCAATTTGTTGTGAAGCTGAATTACCTCGTGCTTTGTAGTAGTTAATCAAGTTTCTCTAAAATGGCGGTAAAAAAAATTCATACCTCATTGGTGAAGAGTCCACCACGGCAATCTTGACTGATGATCCCACCCGAAATCTCATACACGGTAACGTATGACTTCACCACGCTGGCCAGCGTGATGACATTATCACACACTGACCGAGATTTTGCGCTGGATCTTAAATCAAGATGGCCACAGCTGACTTTTCACCGCCAAATGGATAAGGTGAGAGTATTTTTTGAAAATCAACTACTGACAGCATTCAATGGTCCTCTCAGATGTCGTGATCAGCGATGAATGCTGCACCTGAGGGGTTCAATGACAGGGGGCCGCACCATTGCTGTTACCCGTCATTACGCCTGCCACTCAAAAAGAAATACACTTTGTGACAATGTAATTCGTTGAAGTAGCTAAATCAAAGTTTTGAGAACTTTACTCATCTCAATGCTCATCAGCATTGAGATGTATAATAGCTATCTAAACTTCAGGACTGAGTAGGGAATGAAAACCAACAAGATTTTGCAATATTAGGTAATGAAGAGATGAGAGTGGTTTTAAGTATGAACTATACTCCTTAACATTGAAATTGCAACAAGAATGACAAGCCATAAGGTTATGCAAATTGAGGAAGTAGCAGGTCTTGCTAAGATCTGCAAAATTCAAGCGACTAACTCCAATCTGTGGAATGTCGGCGGGCCATAAAAGCCAGATTGAACGCAAAGTTGTTAAGCTACCTGAAAAATTGAATTTAGTCATGTGGGATGATTTTGCAATGTCTCCTGATTGTTGATGTTCCAGTTATCACATGTGCCAGTTATACTTGTCTCAATCGGAGAGGATAAAATCCTTGAACAGAGAGACCTTGGTTTATCACTCTGGTAGACCGCTACATGCCTAGGCTGAGATGTCAGCTCTGTTCAGTGTTATACTCCCAATGGTTGGGAAAACAACAAACTGAAATGACAGCAAAAGGTGTACACAGGTGAACCTCTGCACAGATCATCTCATTAGAAGAATGATGTATAATGATCCATTCTGTACTGCAAGTGAAATTAGGGTGGCAAACAGTGTCCACACAAACCATCAGAAGGATTTGCATGACACTGGGCTATGAGCCAGATGTTCAGCTACAGGAGTTCCATTGTCCTCATGCAACCATTGTCAATCAGGTACAGAAAGTTGCCAATAGAGGCTGGAAATGAGGTCTATCCTCTTCAGCGATGAGTCTCTCTTTTGTCTTGGATACCATGATAGCCCGTTTAGTATAGAGACCACGTGTGTAATGCCATGAAGAGGCCTACACAAGAGAATGTAACACCTGTCATACTCATGGGATTATGGTGTGGTATGGCTTAATGTATGGCATCTGGACCCCTCTAGTTTTCATTTCAGGTACACTAACAGCTCAGTGCTATATTGAATCAGCCATGAAACCACTGATATGTTAATTTCATCAAAATGTCAAAGGAGCTATTTTTCAACACCATATAAGTGCGCTACTATGGCCTGTAGTATCCCGGAATTGTCTCCCATGGAGCAAATCTGGGACGTCATTGGTCAGCAATTGTAAAGGGAATTGCTAGCAGTAGATTTCAGTTTGTGTGCCAAAGTGCATTCAGTGTAGAAGAACATTCCATCGGGGACCATTAATAACCTCATTGATAACATACCAAGGTAAGTGCATGTACTTCTGCGCATGGCACTCATACTTGATATTGAATAAATCAAGATATTCTAAATATTTTGTTTCCATTTTTTATAATTTGCATATCAATAACATGTCTATTGATCCCATGATTTCCATAATCCCATGACTTTTACTTCTTGGTGTTGCAATGTTGAAGAATAAGGAGTAAATATGAAGTCTGCTTTCATATGTGATTTTTTTCCACTGATATTGTGGGCACTTAGAGCACCAAAGAAAATACGTTTGAAAGTATGTGCAATGGTCGCTGTCATCTGTGTCAGGAGACTTAGAGTATAGGTTTTCTGATTTGTCATGACAACTTTGAACAGTTTGGTAGTAATGTTTGGAAGCCACATTAGGACAGGAGTGAAAAGAGATTGGGGACAATGATGATGGTAGAGTATCTATTGGTTGCTGAGTCGTAATAGCATGGAGATTTCTCTCTGTGTGAAAATTGGTAGGGGAGAGTTAATAAAGTTTGAATAAAACTGAGCAAAGCTGGTAGAAGACCAAATCCAATATATTAAGAACTAGACTTTGCACACTTTTTAAAGCTTTAAGTTAGCAACATATTTCAAACCACAACTAGTTTAGGTTGAGTTCACACCAGCACTATAAATTTCCATTGCTCTGCTCTGTTATAGGATTAGAACACTCAAAATAATGGAAGTGTCAGGTAATGAGCCCCACTGACTACAATGGGGTATGTTCAGTTTCCATTTGGGAATGTGTGCTTTTAACAAAAAATACAGGACATTTGTGGTTGGTTTTGACAAAATCTGCAATAGAGGTCACATCTAGGCCTATATCTCAGATGTGAACTTAGCCTAAGACCTGAAGTCTAATAGTAAGGAGCTAATGAAGAGAAATCAATTAAACAGATAAAGAGAGACAGAACCAACATATGAAGCATAATAAAAAATTTGCTTAGAGATTGTGCTGTGGTTTTTCAAATAAACCACACATTGAAGGCTGAATTTGTACTCCTCATGCAGTTGGGTAAATATCTCAAGATAAATTATTTTCAAGTGGTTTGTTATTACATCTTATTTTCCATAGATTTGCAGCATGATTTTATTCTGATTATTCAGGCATACTATTTGCTTACACTAATCATTTTACATTAATTGAAACACGAAAACTGAAATAATTACTAACATATATTGTTGGGACTTACACATGAAACAAAACACAAATTGTAAAGATATTTCTACATATACAATTTCAAAATCATCTACATGACAACTACTCCATATTGTCCTACAATGTCTTTCCATATGGAATAATTTCACAGCAGGTCTTCAGAATGAAAAACACAATATAGTATATCTTCATAATAACAGGAGACCTTATGGGTATTTCTAGATTCGAGAAAGCCCCTGTTTGAACTGATTTGTGGGATTAATTATTTTACCCCATTTGTTTCTTTTTCAATGAATCAAAGAAGCAAATAGGTAGCCTATGAGACAAGGATGATAGTGTGCTGAATAGTTAATGCTGAGCTTACATGTACCATAATCAGTACAGACCAAAAGTTTGGACACATCTTCTCATTCAAAGAGTTTTCTGTATTTTCATGACTATGAAAATTGTAGATTCACACTTAAGGCATCAAAACTATGAATTAACATATGTGGAATTATATACTTAACAAAAAAGTGTGAAACAACTGAAAATATGTCTTATATTCTAGATTCTTCAAAGTAGCCACCTTTTGCTTTGATTACTGCTTTGCACACTCTTGGCATTCTCTTGATGAGCTTCAAGAGGTAGTCACCTGAAATGGTATTCCAACAGTCTTAAAGGAGTTCCCAGAGATGCTTAGCCCTTTTGCCTTCACTCTGCGGTCCAGCTCACCCCAAACCATCTCGATTGGGTTCAGGTCTGGTGACTGTGGAGGCCAGGTCATCTGGCGTAGCACCCCATCACTCTCCTTCTTGGTCAAATAGTCCTTACACAGCCTGGAGGTGTGTTTGGGGTCATTGTCCTGTTGATAAATAAATGATGGTCCAACTAAACGCAAACCGGATGGAATAGCATGCCGCTGCAAGATGCTGTGGTAGCCATGCTGGTTCAGCATGCCTTCAATTTTGAATAAATCCCCAACAGTGTCACCAGCAAAGCACCCGTACACACTCACACCTCCTCCTCCATGCTTCACGGTGGGAACCAGGCATGTAGAGTCCATCCGTTCACCTTTTCTGCGTCGCACAAAGACACGGTGGTTGGAACCAAAGATCTCGAATTTGGACTCATCAGACCAAAGCACAGATTTCCACTGGTCTAATGTCCATTCCTTGTGTTCTTTAGCCCAAACAAGTCTCTTCTGCTTGCTGCTCGTCCTTAGCAGTGGTTTCCTAGCAGCTATTATACCATGAAGGCCTGCTGCACACAGTCTCCTCTTAACAGTTGTTGTAGAGATGTGGTCTCTAATCTGAGCTGTTGTTAACCTGCGATTTCTGAGGCTGGGGACTCAGATGAACTTATCCTCCGCAGCAGAGGTGACTCTTGGTCTTCCTTTCCTGGGGCGCTCCTCATGTGAGCCAGTTTCTTTGTAGCGCTTGATGGTTTTTGCGACTGCACTTGGGGACACTTTCAAAGTTTTCCCAATTTTTTGGACTGACTGACCTTCATTTCTTAAAGTAATGATGGCCACTCGTTTTTCTTTACTTAGCTGCTTTTTTCTTGCCATAATACAAATTCTAACATTCTATTCAGTAGGACTATCAGCTGTGTATCCACCTGACTTCTGCCCAACACAACTCATGGTCCCAACCCCATTTATAAGGCAAGAAATCCTACTTATTAAACCTGACAGGGCACACCTGTGAAATGAAAACCATTTCAGGTGACTAACTCTTGAAGCTCATCAAGAGAATGCCAAGAGTGTGCAAAGCAGTAATCAATGCAAAAGGTGGCTACTTTGAAGAACCTAGAATATAAGACATATTTTCAGTTGTTTCACACTTTTTTTGTTAAGTATATAATTCCACATGTGTTAATTCATAGTTCTGATGCCTTCAATGTGAATCTACAATTTTCATGGTCATGAAAATACAGAAAACTCTTTGAATGAGAAGGTGTGTCCAAACTTTTGGTCTGTACTGTACACCACAGCACTCAGCATATCACATGCCTAGAGTTTATTTTACATCTTGGGAAAGAACAAGTGGGCGGCATTAAATTCCTGATCATACACTAAGTTTATATCACAACTTAAATAACAAAAAAAAAAAAAAGAAGAAATCCTTAGGTCTACATTTAAAAATTGAAAGCCTTTTACTTTGATCCTGAAATAGGATCACTTCAAATTAGAAGTGGAAAATACTGAGAGACTCTGCTGATAATATTTCTTGTTCTGTTTTCTATCATGTGCAGCGCTTTCATCGATTTAATAGCCAAACACATAAATGTTTTAACATTCAAACCTGGTGTGATGGATATTGTTGTATTTGTTGAGTTGAGTACATGCTCAATTCTCTGTCTGCTTAAATAGCCATGTTGGGGGGGGGGATTTATCTTTTCCCTTGTGCCTGAAAAGTGGCGTTAAAGAGTTGCAAAGTACGTCTGACTATTTTTTTAAAAAAAGTTGTATCTCCCAATTTCTATGCCACCTTCATCACGTTTCTTAAAGGAGGCATGGCAAGGGGGCGTAGTCAGCAACTGCAACAAATTTATCTTTATTTATGCACTAATGAAGCCAGAAATCTATAGCAGCTCAGCACTAACGTAGATTTCTGTTTTTGCACATGGTCTGCAGGAGGATGTGTCTAATTTATGACAAGGTCTGCACTATGTCATAAATTAGGTGTATCCTCCAACAGCGCAGGGGCTATTAAGACTGGTGCAGGAAGTGGATATTTTCTAAATTATCCTGTATTTCCAGGTCTGTTATAATGACACAGCAAAATGATTATTAAAAAAGTTTTTCATCTGTATACACATTTTTCAGATATTGCAGGCTGTGATGCTTCAGGTTACCTGGCAACTATTTGGCTCCCTATCTGGATGACCATCATCTGATCACAGTTAAATAACACATATACTGATGCAATCAAATTAAGATCTATCTTCTGCAAAAAATAAGTCTCTCGTCATACCTTATGATGAGAATACATACCTTATGGGAATAAAAGTTTAAGGAACAAGAAAAAACCAATGTGGATAAATAGAACTGTAAAAAAAAAGCAATACATGACAAACAGAGAGCATTTAAATCACTAAAACAGGAGGGCGGCGAGGAATCATTGAAAAACTATAAGGAAAAAAATAGAATATGTAAAAGACAAATAAAAGCAGCCAAACTAGAGACTCAGAGATTAATTGTCAAAGAGAGTAAAACTAACCCTAAAATGTTCTTTAATTATATAAATGGTAAAAAGTATAAACCTGAAAGTGTCGGCCCCTTACAGAGTAATGAGGCGGGAGTTGCAGAGAGCGATGAGGAGAAAGCAAAGCTACTAAATATCTTTTTCTCTACTGTATTCACTGAGGAAAATAAGCTGTCAGATGAAATGCAGAATATAAAAGTAAATTCCCCTTTGAAAGTGCCCTGT
>ONZH01010277.1:0-21006 GCA_900303285.1 Rhinella marina
GCCTAGATATTGTATATTTCAAAGCGGTACCAGGCCGTTAGTAACTGAACAGACGGTGGGTATTTACACCAGGTATGTGAAATAATTAGCAATGAGACGCACAGTACAGTGGCCAATTAAAAGGCCTAGATATTGTATTATTTCAAGGTACACAGCCGTGTACTAACTGAACAGACGGTGTATTTACACCAGGTATGTGAAAAATTAGCACAGAGAACGCACAGTACAGTGGCCAATTAAAAGGCCTAGATATTGTATATTTCAAGGTACACAGCCGTGTAGTAACGAACAGACGGTGGGTATTTACACCAGGTATGTGAAATAATTTAGCAAGAGAACGCACAGTACAGTGGCCAATTAAATGGCCTAGATATTGTATATTTCAAGGTACACAGCCGTGTAGTAACTGAACAGACGGTGGGTATTTACCACCAGGTATGTGAAATAATTTAGCAAGAGAACGCACAGTACAGTGGGCCAATTAAATGGCCTAGATATTGTATATTTCAAGGTACACAGCCGTGTACTAACTGAACAGACGGTGGGTATTTACACCAGGTATGTGAAATAATTTAGCAAGAGAACGCACAGTACAGTGGGCCAATTAAATGGCCTAGATATTGTATATTTCAAGGTACACAGCCGTGTAGTAACTGAACAGACGGTGGGTATTTACACCAGGTATGTGAAATAATTTAGCAAGAGAACGCACAGTACAGTGGCCAATTAAATGGCCTAGATATTGTATATTTCAAGGTACACAGCCGTGTAGTAACTGAACAGACGGTGGGTATTTACACCAGGTATGTGAAATAATTTAGCAAGAGAACGCACAGTACAGTGGCCAATTAAATGGCCTAGATATTGTATATTTCAAGGTACACAGCCGTGTAGTAACTGAACAGACGGTGGGTATTTACACCAGGTATGTGAAATAATTTAGCAAGAGAACGCACAGTACAGTGGCCAATTAAATGGCCTAGATATTGTATATTTCAAGGTACACAGCCGTGTACTAACTGAACAGACGGTGGGTATTTACACCAGGTATGTGAAATAATTTAGCAAGAGAACGCACAGTACAGTGGCCTATTAAAAGGCCTAGATATTGTATATTTCAAGGTACACAGCCGTGTAGTAACTGAACAGACGGTGGGTATTTACACCAGGTATGTGAAATAATTTAGCAAGAGAACGCACAGTACAGTGGCCTATTAAAAGGCCTAGATATTGTATATTTCAAGGTACACAGCCGTGTACTAACTGAACAGACGGTGGGTATTTACACCAGGTATGTGAAATAATTTAGCAAGAGAACGCACAGTACAGTGGCCTATTAAAAGGCCTAGATATTGTATATTTCAAGGTACACAGCCGTGTAGTAACTGAACAGACGGTGGGTATTTACACCAGGTATGTGAAATAATTTAGCAAGAGAACGCACAGTACAGTGGCCTATTAAAAGGCCTAGATATTGTATATTTCAAGGTACACAGCCGTGTAGTAACTGAACAGACGGTGGGTATTTACACCAGGTATGTGAAATAATTTAGCAAGAGAACGCACAGTACAGTGGCCTATTAAAAGGCCTAGATATTGTATATTTCAAGGTACACAGCCGTGTAGTAACTGAACAGACGGTGGGTATTTACACCAGGTATGTGAAAAAATTTAGCAAGAGAACGCACAGTACAGTGGCCTATTAAAAGGCCTAGATATTGTATATTTCAAGGTACACAGCCGTGTAGTAACTGAACAGACGGTGGGTATTTACACCAGGTATGTGAAATAATTTAGCAAGAGAACGCACAGTACAGTGGCCAATTAAATGGCCTAGATATTGTATATTTCAAGGTACACAGCCGTGTACTAACTGAACAGACGGTGGGTATTTACACCAGGTATGTGAAATAATTTAGCAAGAGAACGCACAGTACAGTGGCCAATTAAATGGCCTAGATATTGTATATTTCAAGGTACACAGCCGTGTAGTAACTGAACAGACGGTGGGTATTTACACCAGGTATGTGAAATAATTTAGCAAGAGAACGCACAGTACAGTGGCCTATTAAAAGGCCTAGATATTGTATATTTCAAGGTACACAGCCGTGTAGTAACTGAACAGACGGTGGGTATTTACACCAGGTATGTGAAATAATTTAGCAAGAGAACGCACAGTACAGTGGCCTATTAAAAGGCCTAGATATTGTATATTTCAAGGTACACAGCCGTGTAGTAACTGAACAGACGGTGGGTATTTACACCAGGTATGTGAAATAATTTAGCAAGAGAACGCACAGTACAGTGGCCAATTAAATGGCCTAGATATTGTATATTTCAAGGTACACAGCCGTGTAGTAACTGAACAGACGGTGGGTATTAACACCAGGTATGTGAAATAATTTAGCAAGAGAACGCACAGTACAGTGGCCTATTAAAAGGCCTAGATATTGTATATTTCAAGGTACACAGCCGTGTAGTAACTGAACAGACGGTGGGTATTTACACCAGGTATGTGAAATAATTTAGCAAGAGAACGCACAGTACAGTGGCCTATTAAAAGGCCTAGATATTGTATATTTCAAGGTACACAGCCGTGTACTAACTGAACAGACGGTGGGGTATTTACACCAGGTATGTGAAATAATTTAGCAAGAGAACGCACAGTACAGTGGCCAATTAAAAGGCCTAGATATTGTATATTTCAAGGTACACAGCCGTGTAGTAACTGAACAGACGGTGGGTATTTACACCAGGTATGTGAAATAATTTAGCAAGAGAACGCACAGTACAGTGGCCAATTAAAAGGCCTAGATATTGTATATTTCAAGGTACACAGCCGTGTAGTAACTGAACAGACGGTGGGTATTTACACCAGGTATGTGAAATAATTTAGCAAGAGAACGCACAGTACAGTGGCCAATTAAATGGCCTAGATATTGTATATTTCAAGGTACACAGCCGTGTACTAACTGAACAGACGGTGGGTATTTACACCTGGTATACAAAAAGGGTATTGCAGGCACACAGAACCCAGAACACTAGAGCCAAATAAACTGTATTTAAAAAAATAAAATAAAATTCACAGCCGTATACTGCCAGATCAGATGGTGCATATACACACTAGTTATATAACAGGGTTTTTCAGCCAAAAAGAACGCTGAACAGTAGTGCCAAATATAGTTTGGTATGTAGCAGAGCACCTAATACACCACTAATGCCTCTCTCTGTCCCTACTCCAGCAGCTATCCCTGAATACGGCAGCCGTTCTCTGTAAAGTGTATCTTGTAGTAAAGCTATCACTGTAGTGCACTATAGTAGCCCTGATAAGGGCTTTTAATCACGCTCCTGCCTGTCCAACTGCTAAAACCTGTCTGTCCCTTCTCCAGCCTCTGTCCCTGACAAAGTTCACGCAGCATATGCGTACGAGCAGGAAGAGCTGAGTTTTTAATATTCGAGGTCACATGGTTTTTCCAGCCAATCCATGTAGACGCTGTTTTCGCGCTGCCAGCGTGCTCAGCGTGCCTGTCATACCCCCCCTGCATGTTGATTGGTGGAAAAAGAGCGCCAGGGAAGGTGGGAGGGGAAACGAATTCTAAGTGCGCCATCGCCGTTATACTCGATTGAAATCGAGTATGCCGAATAGCGTAGTATTCGATCGAATACCGGCTCGATCGAACACTACTCGCTCATCTCTAGTTATTATGTGCTATTAGCGAACATTCATATAAACATATAAACATTTTAAATATCACCTACCTAGTATGCTCACAGACATGTTTAAGTCTCTTTTCTTCTGACGCTTGTCATAGAACTGGAGCAGAGTCCCAAACTCAGTTGCAATTTGTAATCCACATAGGTAAAATTGTAATCCAAGTGGGTAAAAAAATAGCAGCAAAGGTTCCCTTTAAAAAACCCTCTTTCGAGGGGCTCCCCAAATAACCTGAAAAGGGGGAAAAAAGGGATGAGGCGCACGTATGCGCAACTTGGATTAAAAAAACTTTTTTTTGATGGGGGGAGTCCTAACAATCCATGGCCATCTGGGTGAGGACAAACGCGGGGCAACAAAACTAAAAACAAGGGCCAACTAGTGCCCACCCTTCAGGATAAGTCCATGTTGTGGCTCCCATAAAAACTGCTGGAATTACTTAAAGGCCAGCAGGTCCTCCTCACTGCTGCTGGAGCTAAAGGACATGAGAGGGCGCTCCTGCCTCATCATGAAAGTGGCCCTGGCTGCGGCAGCAGACCCGCGCCGACCTCTCAAGGATGGTCTTCTTGGTGACTGGGCTGTCACACTGGCAAAGGCAGTGGTAACTTTGGCCCTGCCCATCACTCTGTAGTGGCCAGATCCTCCTGCCGGCATACCAGGTGACAGAATCTCCGGCTGTAACGGTAACGGTCTTCCACGAGTGGCGGACTGTGCGGCCTGCAACTGCCATGGGCATGGCAGTTGGTAGTGGTACTGTACCACAGTTGGATGGTACACGAAAGTGTTCGTGGTCATCTGTCCCACATGAAGGATCGGTGGTATCGGTGGCGGTGGCGGCAAATCAGGAATCAGGGGTTCTGGCTGTTCCTGACCTTGGGATTTCTCTTTAAATCTCAAGGTCTCAAGGTCACAAGCCTCTTCTGCGGCCTGGGCTTCCTCACTCCAGTCTTCCGGGGGCGCTGCAGGAGTAGGTGGTCGCTTTAAGATTTTCACCCCAGTAGCAAAGGGGCCTTGGAGACTCTTCATGGGGGTATACTCCACGGCGGTTAACATATAATTCCTCCGCCGTCTCCTCATCGCCGATGAAACCGACTCCCCACTGCACGTTGAACCAAATAACGGTTCCCCTTCGGCGCTCCAGCTTAGGGTCACCGGACCGTGGGTGCTCCAACACCTGAACAACCCACTCCTCCACCAGCTTTTTATATTCCCAGAGGGTCTGGGCATTCCGGTTGACAGCCTCAGGGACCATCAAATTCTGGCGTAAGGAGTAGTCCTTGCGCGGCGGAGCGGGAACTCCTGCCACCTCCGCCTTGTCAGCCAGTGGAGTCACCACCTCAGCAGGCACCTCATCCGACTTCCTGTTGAGTTGTGAGAGATAGATCTCCGGTTCCTTCTCCTCATAGGGGTCGTCTGCCCACAACATGCTTCCCCAGTTAGGACCTCGCTGTCTCGCCGCCATCTTACTCTGCTGACTTGCCACGTCTTCTTCGCACGCAGGAGAAGTGGGCGGAACTACCAGGGAGGAGTCTGCATCGCTGAATAGAATTCGTACGCAACAGCGTGTAGAGTAACTACCAGGGAGGAGTCTACGCAACAGCGTATAGAGTAACTAAATTATACGTAGAATAGCGTATAATTTAGCAGACAAACTATGTAGCAATGCATACAAAAGTGAAGCGAATCACCTAATATTCGGATTTGCTTCGCAGCTGAAAAATCCCAAGACTCGATACAAATCAACGAATCGACGAATCGCTTCGCTCATCTCTAAACATGATCACTCTCAGTCTGCCCTGAATAAAAAAGGTAAAAGATTTCAAACTGCCCGGGGAGTTAGTTACTGAAGTAACTGAACTAGGGACTGATGAGCTGAAGCACTGGGCAACAGGGACTGGGGTACCAAACCATAGAACACTGTAGAGCTAGACTACTGGATAAGAATGGATCGATATGAGGGCAAAATATATTTTAGTGGAGTTTTACAGGGGCTTTAGTTTACTCCAATGGCATGGTCTGAGACCATATGCATACTAATACGAGGAATTGTAACAACAATACAAACACAACACCATAGTAATAGCTGATCTTATGTTTTACCCATATACGCATGAACGTTCTATATTACTTTTTAGCAATGATGAAAAATTGTAAATTAGAAACTTTTCCATTTCATAGCTAACTTTAAACAGATGGCAGAGACTTGACAGACGGTAATCTGGAGTAGGTTATGGACAGAAGGAAATCTTGTATATGCCTTGGAAATTTCTCAAGTACAGAATTTTGAGTTTAGTCAAGGTACATTGCATAAATGAAAGGATACACAACTCTGAAAAGACATATGTCTTAAAGCAAGGAGGATGATAAACAATGGTTCCACAAATCTAAAGAAAAAAATCAGTTCAATATCAGGAAAATAGTGCTTCGATGTGTAGAATTAAAGTTAATTATTATTTTTTTTTTAACTAAGTACCTTTATATGGAGAGTATCCTTCATGCTGCAGGAACTTTTCTTTTTTTGAAACACCACTCGGCTGCCCCTCTGTGATCCTCCGAAGTTTAGGCGCCATATATGTTAATGCAGAGCATCGGTACAGGGAGGAGGAGACGTCAGCTTTTCTCACTTTCTTGCGGCGGACCACTTTACAGCCAGGGCGAAGTAGAGTTGTTCTTGTGAGATTTGGTATGTAAGATAGCAGCAGTGGCCATGCTTGGATACTATAGAAAAAAGCGCCAGCCTCTCTGTTGGCCAGGTATGTGGGAACATGCAACTCCCGTCTCAACCATCTCGTATCTGCGCTGCATCGGTGACTGTAACCCCCTGGGAACTAGCAGTGTATAATGTGATGAAAAAAATGAATCAAGCCAGCAAAGGAGGGAATATGGACAGTCACAATTAGTGTTGAGTGAAGTGAAGAATTCAAAGCAGAATTCTGTCCAAAGTTTAGGAAAACTTTGATTTTCAATGAATCTGAATTTCATATGCTTCGTGGTAAGGAATAAGTTTTTCCTAAAATAGCATCTGCACATACAAAGTGAAAGTAAGAAGCCAGGGAACGCAAGATCACCCATAATACTGTGAAGCCAGCCACTCCGTAGGTAGCCATCCCCTGTGATGTCACAGCCCTATAAAACCCTCATTCTACGTAGTCTCCACCATTGTTCTGTGAGCTGAGCATATGGAGGTACATGTCAAGCATTTTGCTGCAAAGAGTTTTAAAAAAGAATATTGGAGAGGGGGAGTGCATGGAGACTGCATGAAGAGTGTATCGCCATGTGCATCACATTCTAGTCCATCGACATTCTGAGTTAAATCGTTATCTTAGGGATACAGTTACTATACACTATGGCCTACAGACGCTGTCCTCCAAAGGAACAGGCAGTGGTAAAAGTGTTGTGGGTAAAGTAGCCACAGAAGAAGGGGGTGGTAGAAGCCACAGCAACAGGCCATAACTGCCATTATCATCCAGCGGTCATGTTTTGACCAACAATCCAGCTGTACTGGAATCAATGACTCGCTCTTCAACATCACCTCAAGTAACAACAGATACACACAACCAGGAATCGGTGGTTTCCTCTAACACCACGCTTAGGTGGTCTGGCCCAGTAAGAATTGTCACTATGTTCTGACCTGTTCTGACCACCTGAAGCTGTCTCTAGCTTTTGCTGCTCCTTCTGCTAGCCAAGTAATGATAGCTGCCGCCTCTGCTCTGCTTTTCAGCGATAATGAGTTTTGTGAGGACAGTCAGCAGTTACAGGCCAGCCCAGACTTTAGGTGTGAAACTACTGATGATGACATTCAGGTGCAGAAAGTCCCAAGCAGACATTATTGTTCCAAAAAAGCTGTACCAGCCTTGCACAGGTACGCTGAGCAGAAGGTGGGCCTTGAGCATCTCAGTGTTTGGTAGAGTTCACGCCAGTGCTGACGTATGGAGTTATAACGATGGTCAAGGACAATATAGCTCACAGCCAACTGGGTAACTGTGGTATGGCCTAGGCATAGAAGCAATTTGGCAAGGTGATCAAAATGCTGCCTTCACATTGTAATTGTGGGATTTCTGCACCAATGTCCACCTCTGCCTCCTCATCCTCTACCTTATCCCCACCTTATCTTCACCCTCCACTGTAGGCACAGTTCACAGTGGTCCTTCATCATATCAACTATGCAAAGCTAGTCGCTGTCACGTGGTTCTTCACCTCTTCAGCCTGGGCAAATGGAGCCACACCAGGGAGGAACTGAAATCGAACACTGACTGTCTCCTTGCCAACTGGAGATAGGAACCATGGTTACTGATAACGGGAAGAATATTTTGTCTGTGTTGCATCAAAGAGAGCTGACCCATGCGTCCTACATGGCACATGTCTTTAATCTCATTGTCATCCGATTCCTCAAATCTTCCACTGAACTGCAAGAGCTGTTATAAATGTCAAGGAAACTGTGCATGCACTTCAGCCATTCTTGCAAAACACACTCTCCTTGAGCTGAAAAGGCAAAATGCCCTTCCCCAATATTAGAACTCCACACCCCATATGTTAGACTTCCTATATGAGCAGAGGAAGGCGGTGAACGATTTCTGCAGACAGACAAGTTTACTCCCCGGTGAAACTTCCATGTTAGCCAGTAGCAGCTCATGCGTGACACATGGCATTTGCTTAGGACTGTTGAGGAGGCCACTTTATTTGTCAGTCGGCAGAACTATGGGATGAATGATGTCATTCCACTCCTTCACATCCTGGAGGGGATGCTGAGAAATCTGACTGACGAGGGCACAGAAGATGTGGTGCCTACATCTCATGGCCACCTGAGCCCTGAGGAGGAACTGGCAGAGTAGGAGGAGGACATAAATGCCCAGGAATTTTAACACAACTAGATGGTTTATCTGCCTAAGCGACAGGAGAGGAGCAAGAGGAGCATGAGGACTTGGAGGGCGATGACGAAGACAACACAGATGACCCCAACAGACCGTGGTAGTATGCAGTGGAGATGGAAGCAGGGAAGCCTTCTGAGTCCCTTGCACAAATGGCCAGCAGCACAAGCTCCATAAGCAGCAACTTAAGTCTGGAAGAAACCACCCAGCAGCAGCGGGACATGCAGCAGAACTTCAACAAGCAGGTGGTGGAATACTTGGAGTGCTCCCAGACACACCAGATCCAATATCCTCTGGACTACTAGGCAGCCAAACTTGAATTGTGGCTGCAACTAACTGAGTTTGCCCTGGACAAACTTTCTGGCCTGGCCAATAGTGTGGCATCAGAGCTGGTGAATAGTGCGGCGGGGCATAGTTACTGCTAAAAAAAAAAAAAAAACCTCACCTTTCCCCCCAAAATGTTTTGTGGGGTACTATCCCTACTTAGGGAGAGTACCTTAATCAGCATTAGGAGACTTATAGGCCATACATGCTCCTCTGGAATTTTGAGAAAAATGTCATGCAAATGAGCTCTTAACAAGCTCTGCCACCAGATATAAGGCAACTATCCTATAAGTCAGGGGTAGGGAACCTCCGGCTCTCCAGCTGTTGTGAAACTACAATTCCCAGCATGCTTCATTCATTTCTATGAGAGTTCTTAGAAGAGCAGAGCGAGTATGCTTGCTGGGAGTTGTAGTTTCACAACAGCTGGAGAGCCGGAGGTTCCCTACCCCTGCTATAAGTGAACGTTCAACCCTTTAAATAGGCCTTGAAACATGACTCAGATATTAAATAAGCTAGCACCTCATCTGCAGACAGCTGTTTCAGAGTGCCCCCAATCAGTGCAAAGCAGAGGATACTGGCTTAACTGGGTGGGAGGATTTGGGGGGGTTATATCTCTCCTTAGGGAGAGTGCCTTAACTGGCGTGAGAAGACTTTTAGGCCATAAATGCTCCTCTGGAATTCTGGGACAAAAGGGACACTAAAGAGCTCTTCTCAAGCTCTGCCTCTAATGTCACAAGATGTAAGGCAGCTATCCTACAGTATAAGTCAATGTTCAAGCTTTTAAATAGGCCTTGAAACATGAATCGGATATTAACCAGTAGGATACCGGCGTCGTAGATGTACGACGCTGGGAACTATGCCTTAAATCCCAGTACCTATGGAGCGCTGGCGGACGCAGAAGCTATGCCCTGCAGATCAACAGCAGGGGTCCGTCCGTTACTGATAGCCGGGCCCCTCCTGTATGTGCCGGCATAGGTGAAAACAGTGATGCCGACTCATTAACCCTCTCTATGCCACGGTCCGTGAGGTATCATTGTCGGGTCCTGTCCCCATTGGGTCCCTGCGCTGCGGTGACCCAGTGGCTGGGAAGGCAGCCTGACGCCTTCCACAGACATTATGCTGCCTTCCATGTAAGCCCATGAGACCCAGCCCCATGGGTCTCACAGGCAAGCACGCTGTAAATTTATTACACTGTGTAATACACTTACAGCCAAAGCATTACAATACAGATGTATTGTAATGCATTGTACAGGGGATCAGACTCCCAAAAGTTGAAGTCCCATAGTGGGACAAAAAATAAAGTAAAAAAAATGTTTACATAAAAAATAAAAAGTTTCAAGTAAAAAGAGCGCCCTTTTCCCAAAATTAAGTTTAAAAAAATTGTAAAAAATAGGGAAAAAAAGAAAAGTAGATATTTGGTATCACCCTACCTGTATCAACCAGCTCTATAAAAATATAACATGACCCACCCTGTCAGGTGAACGCCATAGAAAAAAAAAACTGTG
The DNA here is from genome assembly GCA_900303285.1 of Rhinella marina. NCBI lineage: Eukaryota > Metazoa > Chordata > Amphibia > Anura > Bufonidae > Rhinella > Rhinella marina. Next base: position 10,407 of record ONZH01010277.1, read on the forward strand.
CTAAAACCTTGCCTCACAAAAAGTGTAATACCAAGTGATCAAAAAGGCATATGTAGCCCAAAACGGTACCAATCAAACCATCATCTCATCTCGCAAAAAATGACAATAGCCCGAAAAATAAAAAAAAGGCTCTCAGAAAATAGCAACCGAAAAACAAGATTTTATTCTGTTCAAAAATGCTTTTACTGTGTAAAACTTCACTAAAATAAAAATAATAGACACATTGGGTATCGCTGCATCCGTAACAACCTGCTTTATAAAAATATTCCATTATATGCCCCCTCAGGTGAATACTGTAAAAAAATTAACAAAAAAACTATGCCAAAACTGCAATTTTTTGTCACCTTGCCTCACAAAATGTACCCCAAAATGATACAAATCAAGGTGTCATCTCATGCCACAAAAAATGAGACCCTACATAAGACAATAACCAGACAAATATAAAAAATATGGCTCTCAGAACATTGCAACACAAAAACAACATTTTATGCTATTCAAAAATGCTTTCACTATGTAAAACTTAACAAAAAGTAAAAATAATAGACACATTGGGTATCGCAGTGTCTGTAACAACCTACTGTATAAAAATATCACATGATATACTCTGTTGGGTGAACACTGTAAAAATAAAATAAATAAAAACTATGCCAGAACAGTCATTTTTGTCAGCTCGCCTCACAAAATGCATAATATTAAGTGATCAAAAAGTCATATATACCCCAAAATGGTACCAATGAAAACGTCACCTCACGTAAGACAATCACTCAAAAAATAAAAACCAATGGCACCTTTAAACCAATTCATCAAAATCTGCCCTGCAAAAGCTATATGGCGCTCCTTCCTTTCTAAGTCCTGCCATGTGCCCCCACAGCAGTTTAACACTACATATGGGGTGTTGCTTTATTCAGGAGAAAATGGGTAACAAATTATGTGGTGCTTTTTCTGCTGTTGTCCCTTATGAAAATGAAAAATTTGGGGCTAAAGCGACATTTTATTGGAAGAAATTAAACTTTTCATTTTCACAGCCAAGTGCTTCCAAATTCTGTAAAACGCTTAGGGGATCAAAGTGCTCAGTACACCCCTTAATATATTCTTTGAGGGGTCTAGTTTCCAAAATGGGATCACTTTTTGAGGGTTTCCATTGTAGGAGTACGTCAGGGTCTTTTCAAATACAAAATGGTGCGCAAAAACAATTCTAGCAAAATCTGCCTCCAAAAACGATATGGCACCCCTTTCCTTCTGACCACTGCCATGTGCCTCGACAGCAGTTTACTAGCACATATGGGGTATTTTTGTAATGTATATTGAGGATACTTTTGCTGTGTTGCAAGAAAAATGATTAACATAAAAAATCGACCAAACAAAAATAGTATTTTTAAATTTCACCTTCACTTTCCTTTAATTTTTGTGGAACACCTCAATGGTTAACAGTTTGTAAAACCAGTATTGAATAATTGAGGGGTGTAGTTTCTAAAATGGTGTCATTTATGGGTGGTTTCCATTACGCAAGCCCCTCAAAATCACTTTATAACTGAATTGGTGCTTAAAAAATGGTTTTGGAAATTTTGTTGAAAATTTGAAAAATTGCTAAGCCATCTAACGTCCTAAAAAAAAAAAGACATTTACAAAATTATACCAACATAAAACAGACATATGTGGAATGTTGATTGATAACTATTTTATGATGTATTACTATCTGTCTTAAAAGTAGAGAAATTAAAATGTAGAAAATTGTGAATTTTTCCAAATTATTGGTAAATTGTTGATTATTTTATAAATAAAGGTGAAATATATAGACTCGAATTTACCACTGTCACAAAGTACAATGTGTGACGAGAAAATAATCTCAGAATGGCTTGGATTAGTAAAAGTGTTCCAAAGTTATTACCACATAAATTAACACATGTCAGATTTGTGAAAATCGGCCTGGGATTTAAGGTGAAAAGTGGCTGCATACTGAATGGGTTAAATAACCCAGCACCTCATCAGTAGGCAGCTGTTTCAGGGTGATTGCCCCTAATGAGTGCAGAGCAGAGACTGCTGGCTTAACTGGGTGAGAGGCCCAAGTCAGGATTTGAGGGGGGTACTACCTCTTCTTAGGGAGAACAACCTAATTAGCATGAGGAGCCTTATAGGCCATACATGCTCCTCTGGAATTCTGGGAAGAAAGGGATGCAAATGAGCTTGAGAGACTAACCTTCATAACGATGAATCTGGAGTGGATAAACTAGGATTTCTAGACACCATGCCTGATGCAACAGAATAGATCATTCTGCCACTAATGATCACACTGTAATGTACTACCACACCGGAATATTCTGCATGCTGGCACGTATGGAGCGGGCTCAGTTGCAGTAGCAGTCCACTCCGTACATTTCCTGAGCCACCATGACATACAGGTATACCTGTTTGTAGCGATTTGTGACAAATTTGGAACTAAACAAATTTCTTAGTGAACTTTGGCAAATCTGATAAATTTAATTTTTCAAATCTTTACTCATCTCAGTACATTAGTAAGTGTCTTATACTGTATTAACTTTCTCTACATGATAAATGAATGCTATTTGCTGAAGCAGAGGTGCACCTAACCTTTCTGCTGCCTGAGGTAAAAACTGAAACGGCGCCCCCAACCCCACCCCTTGCCAATTTCTTAACCTAAGTCCTTTGCCACAATGAAAGTGCTCATTGCCCATGACCCTTCCGCTGCCCCTCTCTTGTGCCTACCTGGTGCTGCCTGAGGTGATCGTCTCACCTGGCCTTATTGGTGGTGCACCCCTGTGCTTAAAAGAGACAACCTCTTTCATCCCCATGCCTCTCTTAAAGAATTAATCACAGTGCCTTACATCCCATCACCTCTTTTTCTTCCTAAATGTTGTCTCATGTTCTCCTCCATTCGTCTGCTGAGTCCTCCCGCAATCTGCCCCATCTACTACTGCTGGACTCCTCGCAGTGGTCAAATTTTCTACTGGAACAATGTGCTGTGTGTCACTTGGGGGATTTAGGTGGTTATGCAGTATGCGAGCAGCTGAGACACTTTCATTAAAAACAGATACCCAATTTGAGGTTTGGAGGCCTACTGAGGGATTCACTGTCTCTCTTATGTGCCAGTCCAAATGGAAGTGTTGTAGGCAGTCCAAACTATTTAACTGGAGGTTAAGACGGGGAGTCTTAACCTCCAGAACTTAACCAAAGAACTGCAAAGCAACAGTGATAAGTACTAGTTCTAGTCAATTTCTGAGGTATACCATGTGACCACAGCAAAGACAAGTGCTCGAGGCTAGAGCCGCCCACACTAGTTTAAAAATCATCTACAGAGATAAAATTCAGTTGGCAACATGCAGTGGATGATAAGTTTAAGGACTACAACAGATGATCTTTGGACAGAATTTATGCAGGGAAAAGAGCTGAACTGATAAATGAAGTATATTAGTAAGTTGTAACTATGCACTGACACTGTCTAACTGAGGGGAAAAAAGGTTTAGTTACTCTATAAAGGGTTACTTCTAGCTAAGAATGTTACGTCAAATTACTACCACATTTGATAACCTTATAAATAGTGGAGGATTTAACATCTGGGAAGAGAATGCAGGGATCAGGGTCCCTTTCGCTTATTCTCAGTACAGTGATGTTCTCAACCGCTTGTGCATGAAACTGCAACACAGGTTCATAAAAATGGATCTGAATTATTTCCAGAAACAGTGCCATGTCTGTCCACGAGCTGTAGCTGGTATTCACTTGAACATTTTTCCCCAATCATGGAAACCTTATTAGTTTTATGTGATAAAATAATTCTTCAACCAGATTTTTGAATATAAAATGTGCATACGTTCTCTTCCTTCAGGCTGATTTTGATGCTAAGTTATCAGCCCCGTCTGCCCCATAGGCTGATTTTAATTAGTGTAACTATAAAGCCGAGTGGACTCGGCATGCATGCTTGGTACCTGCATCCCTGTATTAGTGAAGGCCTTTGAAGCACCATAAATGGCAAAATGCAGAAGGGACCCAGCATGCATGTGGAACCAAACACCCAAGGTTAGCACTAGGGATGAGCGAACCGAACCGTAACAAACCAGATTCGTTACGAACTTTCCCAAAAGTTCGGTTCGTCATCGAACCGAATTTTCAGAAAGTTCGTGACGAATCTGGTTAAAATAACGGCGACGCAAAATATATGCATATTTATTGAGAATGTACGCTAATGCGTACATATTCAGTTAAGTAGCGTACCTTTGACAACGCTAGACTGTATGTTCGTTACTTGAGTAGGAATGTTCGCAGACGCAGTATATGCGTACGCTAATGCGTACATATTCAGTTAAGTGGTGTACCTTTGACAACGCTAGACTGTATGTTCGTTACTTGAGTAGGAATGTTCGCAGACGCAGTGTATGCGTACGCTAATGCGTACATATTCAGTTAAGTAGCGTACCTTTAACAACGCTACACTGTATGTTCGTTATTTGTGCGGTAATGTTCGCATTAGCGTACACATTAGTGTAAATTCTCAAATATGCGTATATTTTGCGTCGCCGTTGTTGAAGTCACTTGGATTTTTTCCACTTTTTTCATTGTAATAGCAACTGCAAGTAAACGAAACTATACCCTATCAGACTCCCATTATTGTAGCAGCAATTATTCAGCCATTATAGCAAGGTTCGTTTTAGGTTCGGTTCGTACGAATCCGAACTTCACTAAAGTTCGCCGAAGCGAACTGAACCAAACTTTTCAAAAGTTCGCTCATCCCTAGTTAGCACATAGCAGGTAGGAAATAGTGTTAGGTTCCTGTTCTACAGAGATCACCTTGACGATTTGGTGGACGGGCTCAGATAATTTTGTACAAAATATATTTGCCAAGAATCTCTAATTTACTAAACAAGCATAGCATTAGCTCCAGAATACTTCATATCTCTATGGCATTTTGTGCTTTATCTGGTTAGCAGTGTGCCGTTGCATTGTATGTATTTTCCTAAGTTATCAGTGTATTTGTTGGCTGTGACATTCGGAAGTTCATAAAATATAAAAGCAAACTAAATTATCTTCTGTCATCTCAATACTCACAAACTTAGTGCATGCAATTCATTTTTTTAAAGCCGGTGACATTTTGTAAGCTTATAAAATAATAAAAATCAGTACTAGGCAACATTCAAATCTCCAGGCTATAGTTTAGTTTATACCAACCTCTCATATCTGACCGTAAGGAAGAACGCCTGATATCAAGCACTTGGTAACATTTAAAAACGACTTTGCCTCTAGACAACCAATTTCATAAAGTACTTTAAAAGCAATTAATCATTTGCAGGGGAAGTTTCATAGTGGTGCAATAAGTATGGGAACACTCTCCTTTACAATTCTTAGTTTTAATGTAATTTAAGCCCACAGAATATTGCCCTACAGGGCAAGAATAAGGGGTAGACAGAGTAGATGGTCATCTCGGGTTCCATTGGGGAGGAATACTAACTAGAGATGAGCGAGTAGTGTTCGATCGAGCCGGTATTCGATCGAATACTACGCTATTTGGCGTACTCGATTTCGTTCGAGTATAACGGCGATGGCGCACTTAGAATTCGTTTCCCCTCCCACCTTCCCTGGCGCTCTTTTTCCACCAATCAACATGCAGGGGGGGTATGACAGGCACGCTGAGCACGCTGGCAGTGCGAAAACAGCGTCTACATGGATTGGCTGGAAAAACCATGTGACCTCGAATATTAAAAACTCAGCTCTTCCTGCTCGTACGCATATGCTGCGTGAACTTAGTCAGGGACAGAGGCTGGAGAAGGGACAGACAGGTTTTAGCAGTTGGACAGGCAGGAGCGTGATTAAAAGCCCTTATCAGGGCTACTATAGTGCACTACAGTGATAGCTTTACTACAAGATACACTTTACAGAGAACGGCTGCCGTATTCAGGGATAGCTGCTGGAGTAGGGACAGAGAGAGGCATTAGTGGTGTATTAGGTGCTCTGCTACATACCAAACTATATTTGGCACTACTGTTCAGCGTTCTTTTTGGCTGAAAAACCCTGTTATATAACTAGTGTGTATATGCACCATCTGATCTGGCAGTATACGGCTGTGAATTTTATTTTATTTTTTTAAATACAGTTTATTTGGCTCTAGTGTTCTGGGTTCTGTGTGCCTGCAATAAGCTTTTTGTATACCAGGTGTAAATACCCACCGTCTGTTCAGTTAGTACACGGCTGTGTACCTTGAAATATACAATATCTAGGCCATTTAATTGGCCACTGTACTGTGCGTTCTCTTGCTAAATTATTTCACATACCTGGTGTAATACCCACCGTCTGTTCAGTTACTACACGGCTGTGTACCTTGAAATATACAATATCTAGGCCATTTAATTGGCCACTGTACTGTGCGTACTCTTGCTAAATTATTTCACATACCTGGTGTAAATACCCACCGTCTGTTCAGTTAGTACACGGCTGTGTACCTTGAAATATACAATATCTAGGCCATTTAATTGGCCACTGTACTGTGCGTTCTCTTGCTAAATTATTTCACATACCTGGTGTAAATACCCACCGTCTGTTCAGTTACTACACGGCTGTGTACCTTGAAATATACAATTATCTAGGCCTTTTAATAGGCCACTGTACTGTGCGTTCTCTTGCTAAATTTTTTCACATACCTGGTGTAAATACCCACCGTCTGTTCAGTTACTACACGGCTGTGTACCTTGAAATATACAATATCTAGGCCTTTAATTGGCCACTGTACTGTGCGTTCTCTTGCTAAATTATTTCACATACCTGGTGTAAATACCCACCGTCTGTTCAGTTACTACACGGCTGTGTACCTTGAAATATACAATATCTAGGCCTTTTAATAGGCCACTGTACTGTGCGTTCTCTTGCTAAATTATTTCACATACCTGGTGTAAATACCCACCGTCTGTTCAGTTACTACACGGCTGTGTACCTTGAAATATACAATATCTAGGCCTTTTAATAGGCCACTGTACTGTGCGTTCTCTTGCTAAATTATTTCACAATACCTGGTGTAAATACCCACCGTCTGTTCAGTTACTACACGGCTGTGTACCTTGAAATATACAATATCTAGGCCTTTTAATAGGCCACTGTACTGTGCGTTCTCTTGCTAAATTATTTCACATACCTGGTGTAAATACCCACCGTCTGTTCAGTTACTACACGGCTGTGTACCTTGAAATATACAATATCTAGGCCATTTAATTGGCCACTGTACTGTGCGTTCTCTTGCTAAATTATTTCACATACCTGGTGTAAATACCCACCGTCTGTTCAGTTACTACACGGCTGTGTACCTTGAAATATACAATATCTAGGCCTTTTAATAGGCCACTGTACTGTGCGTTCTCTTGCTAAATTATTTCACATACCTGGTGTAAATACCCACCGTCTGTTCAGTTACTACACGGCTGTGTAACTTGAAATATACAATATCTAGGCCATTTAATTGGCCACTGTACTGTGCGTTCTCTTGCTAAATTATTTCACATACCTGGTGTAAATACCACCGTCTGTTCAGTTACTACAACGGCTGTGTACCTTGAAATATACAATATCTAGGCCTTTTAATAGGCCACTGTACTGTGCGTTCTCTTGCTAAATTATTTCACATACCTGGTGTAAATACCCACCGTCTGTTCAGTTACTACACGGCTGTGTACCTTGAAATATACAATATCTAGGCCTTTTAATAGGCCACTGTACTGTGCGTTCTCTTGCTAAATTATTTCACATACCTGGTGTAAATACCCACCGTCTGTTCAGTTACTACACGGCTGTGTACCTTGAAATATACAATATCTAGGCCTTTTAATAGGCCACTGTACTGTGCGTTCTCTTGCTAAATTATTTCACATAACTGGTGTAAATACCCACCGTCTGTTCAGTTACTACACGGCTGTGTACCTTGAAATATACATTATCTAGGCCTTTTAATAGGCCACTGTACTGTGCGTTCTCTGCTAAATTTTTTCACATACCTGGTGTAAATACCCACCGTCTGTTCAGTTACTACACGGCTGTGTACCTTGAAATATACAATATCTAGGCCTTTTAATTGGCCACTGTACTGTGCGTTCTCTTGCTAAATTATTTCACATACCTGGTGTAAATACCCACCGTCTGTTCAGTTACTACACGGCTGTGTACCTTGAAATATACAATATCTAGGCCTTTTAATTGGCCACTGTACTGTGCGTTCTCTTGCTAAATTATTTCACATACCTGGTGTAAATACCCACCGTCTGTTCAGTTAGTACACGGCTGTGTACCTTGAAATATACAATATCTAGGCCTTTTAATAGGCCACTGTACTGTGCGTTCTCTTGCTAAATTATTTCACATACCTGGTGTAAATACCCACCGTCTGTTCAGTTACTACACGGCTGTGTACCTTGAAATATACAATATCTAGGCCTTTTAATTGGCCACTGTACTGTGCGTTCTCTTGCTAAATTATTTCACATACCTGGTGTAAATACCCACCGTCTGTTCAGTTACTACACGGCTGTGTACCTTGAAATATACAATATCTAGGCCTTTTAATAGGCCACTGTACTGTGCGTTCTCTTGCTAAATTATTTCACATACCTGGTGTAAATACCCACCGTCTGTTTCAGTTACTACACGGCTGTGTACCTTGAAATATACAATATCTAGGCCTTTAATAGGCCACTGTACTGTGCGTTCTCTTGCTAAATTATTTCACATACCTGGTGTAAATACCCACCGCTCTGTTCAGTTACTACACGGCTGTGTACCTTGAAATATACAATATCTAGGCCTTTTAATAGGCCACTGTACTGTGCGTTCTCTTGCTAAATTATTTCACATACCTGGTGTAAATACCCACCGTCTGTTCAGTTACTACACGGCTGTGTACCTTGAAATATACAATATCTAGGCCATTTAATTGGCCACTGTACTGTGCGTTCTCTTGCTAAATTATTTCACATACCTGGTGTAAATACCCACCGTCTGTTCAGTTAGTACACGGCTGTGTACCTTGAAATATACAATATCTAGGCCATTTAAATGGCCACTGTACTGTGGCGTTCTCATTGCTAAATTATTTCACATACCTGGTGTAAATACCCACCGTCTGTTCAGTTTACTACACGGCTGTGTACCTTGAAATATACAATATCTAGGCCTTTTAAATAGGCCACTGTCTGTGCGTTCTCCTGCAAAATTATTTCACATACATGGTCGTAAATACCCACCGTCCTGTTTCAGCTTACTACCACCGGCTTGTTGTAACTTGAAATATAACAATATCATTAGGCCATTTTAATTGGCCACTGTACTGTGCGTTCTCGTTTGCCTAAATTATTTCACATACCTGGTGTAAATACCCCACCGTCTGTTCAGTTAGCTAACAACGGCTGTGTACCCTTGAATATTACAATACTCTAGGCCCTTTTAATTGGCCACTGTACTGTGCGTTCTCTTGCTAAATTAAATTTTCAGCATACCTGGTGTAAATACCCACCGTCGTTCAGTTACTACAATCGGCTGTGTACCTTGCAAATATCACAAATATCTAGGCCTTTTATATTGGGCCACTGTACTGTGCGTTCTCTTGCTAAATTATTTCACATACCTGGTGTAAATACCCACCGTCTGTTCAGTTACTACACGGCTGTGTACCTTGAAATATACAATATCTAGGCCATTTTAATAGGCCACTGTACTGTGCGTTCTCTTGCTAAATTATTTCACATACCTGGTGTAAATACCCACCGTCTGTTCAGTTACTACACGGCTGTGTACCTTGAAATATACAATATCTAGGCCTTTTAATAGGCCACTGTACTGTGCGTTCTCTTGCTAAATTATTTCACATACCTGGTGTAAATACCCACCGTCTGTTCAGTTACTACACGGCTGTGTACCTTGAAATATACAATATCTAGGCCATTTAATTGGCCACTGTACTGTGCGTTCTCTTGCTTAAATTATTTCACATACCTGGTGTAAATACCCACCGTCTGTTCAGTTACTACACGGCTGTGTACCTTGAAATATACAATATCTAGGCCATTTTAAATTGGCCACTGTACTGTGCGTTCTCTTGCTAAATTATTTCACATACCTGGTGTAAATACCCACCGTCTGTTCAGTTAGTACACGGCTGTGTACCTTGAAATATACAATATCTAGGCCATTTAAATTGGCCACTGTACTGTGCGTTCTCTTGCTAAATTATTTCACATACCTGGTGTAAATACCCACCGTCTGTTCAGTTAGTACACGGCTGTGTACCTTGAAATATACAATATCTAGGCCTTTTAATAGGCCACTGTACTGTGCGTTCTCTTGCTAAATTATTTCACATACCTGGTGTAAATACCCACCGTCTGTTCAGTTACTACACGGCTGTGTACCTTGAAATATACAATATCTAGGCCATTTTAATTGGCCACTGTACTGTGCGTTCTCTTGCTAAATTATTTCACATACCTGGTGTAAATACCCACCGTCTGTTCAGTTACTACACGGCTGTGTACCTTGAAATATACAATATCTAGGCCTTTTAATTGGCCACTGTACTGTGCGTTCTCTTGCTAAATTATTTCACATACCTGGTGTAAAT
>ONZH01010279.1:0-64144 GCA_900303285.1 Rhinella marina
CAAAGAATGCCTAGAGAAATGGGTAGTTTCTCTACCCAGGTGACATAAGAGGAGGAGTAGGAGGAGCAGGAGCAGCCAGTGGAGCTACGGGGCGATGAGGAAGAGGAGGCAGAGGACCCAGACACACCGTGGCAGTATGCAGTGGAGATGGAGGCAGGGAGTCCCTCCGAGTCACTTGTGCAAATGGCACGATGCATGCTCACTTGCTTGCGTAGTGACAGCCATATTGTCACCATTCGGCAGAAGGATAACTACTGGCTCTCCATCCTATTAGACCATCGCTACAGGTCCAAAATGGGGGCTTTTTTTACACCTGCTGAGAAGGAGGACAAACTGAACTACTATAGAAACATCCTATGTAGTCAGTTGGCCGCTGCCTATTTGCGCCATCGTCCTACCTCTCGCAGGTCTGACCGGGGGGTCCTCTACACTCATGTTCCACTGCCATGGCTGCTGGGGGGTAGGGGTGGCAGTAGCAGTACTAGCTCCGTCAGCAGCAGCAGCCTCAGTCTATAGTCGCTGATGAGCAGCTTTCTTCACCCGCATAGTGAAGAAACTACTCACCAGCTAGACCTGGAGGAGGACCTGAAACAGGCAGGGGCAGGTCCCGTCATTGAAGATCCGCTGGACTACTGGGCAGCCAAACTAGATTTGTGGCCGCAATTGCCCGAGTTTGCTCTGGAAAAGCTGTCTGTCCGGCCAGTAGTGTGATCCTAGGAATGTCATCCTACCATTCTGTAGTCTGCCCATGCTGCTGCTGCTGCTGCTACTACTACTACTACTGCATCCATAATGTCGCCGTACCATTCTGTAGCTTGCCAATGCTGCTGCTGCTGCTGTTGCTGCTACTACTACTGCCTCCATATTGTCGTCGTACCATTCTGTAGTCTGCCCATGCTGCTGTTGCTGCTACTACTACTGCCTCCATAATGTCGTCATACCATTCGGTTGCCTCTAAATTATACTTACTGACATCTGATATTTGCTCACTGGGCCTGTGACTGCGAAATGACTTACTGGGCCTGTGACTGCGGAAATACTTTCTGACATTTTTGATCTTGTCGGGCCACTCTGTGGTTGCTGCCACTTCCACTCTGTCTATGTGCCACTGCACTTCTGACATTTGCAATCTTTGCATTGGGCCCATCTGTGACTGCAAAATTCTACTGACTGACGTTTTCATTCTTGTCGGGCCACTATCTCGTTGTGCCACTGTGTGGCCTCATAATTCTGCACTACTGACATTTGCAATCTTTGCATTGGGCCTGTCTGTGACTGCAAAATTTTACTGACTGACGTTTTCATTCTTGTCAGGCCACTCTGTCATTGTGCCACTGTATGACCTCGTAATTCTGCTACTACTACTGCTGCCACTTCGACACTCTGTCATTGTGCCACTCTATAGCCTCCAAATTCTACTGCTGCTGCCACTGCCTCCTCTACACTGTCGTCGTGCCACTCTGTCAGACCTTGTACAGTCACAGGCAGGTCAAACCTGGCAACGGATGACACTTCTATGTCAGTTCCTAGGGCACATTAGTGGTCATGAGAAATTTTTCCTTCCCATCTCCGTCGTCATATAACTCTGGCCTCATAATTCTACTACTGCTGAAGCAACTTCCACGCTTTGTCATTGTGCCACTCTGTGGCCTTAAAATTCTACTGCTGCTGCTACTTCCACACTCTGTCATTGCGCCACTTTGTGGCCTCAAGATTCTACTGACTGACGTTTTCATTCTAGTCGGGCCACTATCTCGTTGTGCCACTGTGTGACTTCATAATTCTGCACTATTGTCATTTGCAGTCTTTGCATTGGGCCTGTCTGTGACTGCAAAATTCTACTGACTGACTTTTTCATCCTTGTCGAGCCACTCTGTCATTGTGCCACTGTGTGACTTCATAATTCTGCACTACTGTCATTTGCAGTGTTTGAATTGGGCCTGTCTGTGACTGTGAAATTCTACTTACTGACATTTTCATTCTTGTCGGGCCACTCTGTCGTGCTACTGTGTGACCTCGTAATTCTGCTACTACTACTGCTGCCACTTCCACACTCTGTCATTGTGCCACTCTGTAGCCTCCAAATTCTACTGCTGCTGCCACTGCCTCCTCTACACTGTCGTCGTTCCACTCTGTCAGACCTCGTACAGTCACAAGCAGGTCAAACTTGACAACAGTTGACACTTTTTCCACGTGAATTCCTTGAGCACAGACATTAGTGGGCATGAGAAATTTTTCCTTCCGATCTCTGTAGTCGTACCACTCTGGCCTCATAATTCTACTACTGCTGCTGCCACTTCCACACTCTGTCATTCTTCCACTCTGTGGCCTCAAAATTCTACTGCTGCTGCCACTTCCACACTCTGTCATTGTGCCACTCTGTGGCCTCATAATGCTACAGCTACTGCCATTGCCTCCTATATACTGTCGTCGTGCCACTCTGTGGTCTCCTGATGCTACAGCTGCTATCACTGCCTCTTGTACACTGTCGTCGTAGCACTCTTTGTTCTCCTTATGCTACAGCTGCTGTCACTGCCTCCTCTACATTGTCATCGTAGCACTCTGTGGTCTCCTGATGCTACAGCTGCTGTCACTGCCACCTCTACACTATTGTCGTGCCACTCTGTGGTCTCCTGATGCTACAGCTGCTGTCACTGCCTCTTGTACACTGTCGTCGTAGCACTCTGTGTTCTCCTGATGCTATAGCTGCTGTCACTGCCTCCTCTACACTGTCGTCGTAGCACTCTGTTTTGTCCTGATGCTATAGCTGCTGTCACTGCCTCCTCTACACTTTTATCATGGCACTCTGTGGTCTCCTGATGCTGCTTCACTGCCATCTCCACACTGTCTGGGGGGGGTCTGCTTGTTTAAGCGTGTAATAGAACAGGTTCTGTAAGAAATCTATGTGGAATCAGTGAATTGGTGTAAATGGAGTGTGCTCTTTGGCGCTCTAGTAGGATCTTGGGCCTCTGCATGGTTCTTTATAGCTGGCGCTAACATTGACCTGTAAGGCTGAGTTCAGACTTTAGTTATTTGGTCAGTTTTGGCCCCATAACTGTCCAAATACGTAAAGTATTGCAACGATTCTAAGAGCGACGCCTGTTATCTGCGTGCCATACTGGCTCACAGTATTGTTTCACTATCACAGCATACTCCCTATGCGTGTTACTGCAAGGCACAGTGTTCTACACCACTATATAGGCTCTCTGCAGGCTGGAAGTAGTCGTTTTTTTAACACTATTCACCACCACCATTTATTCGGACCGAATCGAATCGTTTCGGAAAATTCGGCTAACCAACCAAATCGAATTTTTGAAAAATTTGCTCATCTCTAGTGCTAATGTTGAATTTAATGGTTGTATTGTAGATGATACACACTATGTTTTTTTTTAGTTATGGCAGTGTTGAGAAGGTGTAATTATAATTCCACCATCCCAATTCTCTTCAAATGAATAGCAAAGAGCAGTCCCAATGGGGGGGGGGGGGGAGGTGATCCAGGGGAAAGAAAATAATCTGGTCAAGTAGCACCAGCCTAAAAGAAAATCATGGACATGTCTATTTTTTTCACGGACACAGGAAAAAAGTAGCCTATTTTGAAGGACTGTCTAGAAATTTCTGTACAGTTGACAGCCCTTGGTCTGATGTGAAGTCTGATATAGGGGTCTAATGTGAAATCTGATATGGGGAACTGATGAAAAATATTTTTTTTCTCACGCGTTTCTTTTCTAGGTGCAGTTTGTGTCACTCCGGGAACGCCCCATGACCATTTTTCTCTCCTCTTTTATCAGTTTGTTGGATCCAACTGCCAATCACCTGCTGCACCATGAGGTACTTTTCGTATGTAATTTCAGGGTGCAAAGGTTAAAGGCAAGTATAACTTTAATCATTAGGTAAAATGCATAGTAGTCAACTATTGGCTCCAAGTGGCCCCTTTATTTAATTCTCATACAAAAGGGTCATTTTCAGGAGATTGTAGGCTACAACAGTAATAATTTACATATTGTGCCATGCACCTAATCAGCCAAACCCCATACCAGCAACCAGCCCTGTTTGACCAACATATTATATGGCAGCTACTAATTTTTAGGCTCTTGTCGCTTATGGCAATAAGCCTGCGGCCATGTTTAATCCATCCACCATGTTTGGCCTAGCTGGTATTAACTAATTCATGTTTAAAGAGAAATACCATCTGGTTCTTAGTATATATTTGTGTAGTTTTTGATTTTACAAACGGGATTCATGTCTACAGTGTTAAAATAATTTCTGTTCTTTTGGTAGTTTTCCATTTACTGTTTTAATGTGTACATTTTTATACTTATTCTCAGTCCGTTTTTGAAAGTTCTTTATTGTTTCAATAGTTTTTATAGCATATTAGTACAGAACCCATTTTTTGTTTGTATTTTTGCTTTTTCCTCCCTACATTCCAATAGCCATAACTTTTTAAATTTTCCATTCATATAGCCATATAAGGTCTTATTTTTTGGGGGATAAATTGTACTGTTTAAGAGCACCATTCAATTTACCATGTCTGTTATAGGAAAATGGGGGGAAAAATCTTTGTAGTGTTAAATTTAAAGAAAATACTAGTCCACCAAGGTTTTAGGGGTTTTTACATCACAGCATTCACTACGAACTAAAAATAACATGACATTTTAATTATTAGAGATGAGCGAGTAGTGAAATATTCGAAAGTTCGAAATTCGATTCGAATAGACCGCGATATTCGGCTATTCGACCGAATATCGAATCCCATTAAAGTCTATGGGAAAAAAATGCTCGCCACTTGGAAATCTCAATTCGACCACTTGGAGGTCACCAAGTCCACCCTGAAACCTCAGAAAAGGATGCCAACACTGCTGGAATGCAACTGGGACAGCAGGGGAAGCATGTCTGGGTGCATATAACGCGCCCAAGTCGCACTATTACGCCACTATCACAGCCTCTCAACAATACACTCCAAAGACAATGTAACCTCTCTGTAAAGTGAGACCACACAAGGAAATCTTCTTTCCTCTACATTGCCATGGACCCCAAGCCAAACTAGACAAAAAAGAAGATAAAATTCTGCACCCTTAAAATCACGTTGCCTATGACAACCACAGATGGCATAGGCAAGGGGGAAAGCAATCAAGCCATCACTATTTTTCCCTCTGTGCCATCCCTGCCTTGCCCAGGCACATGTCCCAAAACATCATCCACGCCCGAGTAACACGGTTACTGCAAAAGGCCATTTGACCACCAACACTTTGGTTTGAGGCCGGGGATGCTACATCTCCCTGAAAGCACACTGGATGAATGTTGTGGAGGCGGGGACGGGCAAACCTGCTACCCCCACCCAAGTTTTGGGCCTTGGTTCTGTCTGGATTTCCGCAACCCTTACAGACAGCTCGGCAAACCCCTCCTTCTCCTTCTAGATTTGTTAAATCTGTCCACCACCCAGTCAAGTCCACAAAGTCCAGTCTCGTCGATAGCCTGCAGAAACTGCAGGGACCTCACTCTGACCCTCCTTCCTCCCACCCTGCCCAATGTTATCAACCCAGTGTTCCCACCCATGCAAGAATCGCAGGAGCTATCTGAGGATTTTGTTTGTTCTGATGCCCAAACACTGGAGCAAGCTCCATCTCTAGCTGATGGTGGTGTGGAACGGGCACTAAAGTGTAAAATGATTAGGGACGATGATGAGACACAGTTGCCAGCAAGGGAGGCTGTTGGAGCAAAGTGAGGCAGTGTAAGAGGAGGTGGTTGAGTATGACGAAGTCAGTGACCCGACCTGGCCCAGTGTCATGTCTAGCAGGTAAAGCAGTGGGGATGTTGAGGGATGCGTAGGACCGCAAAAGGCAGGAAGAGGCCGTGGGCTGGCCAGAGGCTCATGGAGAAGGCAGGCTAGAGCCCGCAGGGCCGCATCTCTTCCCTATAACAGGCCCCCACACAAAGCTCTCCCATCGAGGGCTCTTAGGTCCTTGTTGTGAAAATATTTTAATGAGTGCGCAAAGTTAGCTTGAGGTGAGCCCTCGAAAAAATTATATGGAGGCCCAAGAGGTGAGCCATAATAAAAATTGTTTGTAGGCCCAAGAGGTGAGACCTCTTAAAAATTGTTTGTAGGCCCAAGAGGTGAGCCATGAGAAAAATTGTTTGTAGGCCCAAGAGGTGAGACCTCTTAAAAATTATGTGGAGGCCAAAGAGGTGAGACCTCTTAAAAATTGTTTGTAGGCCCAAGAGGTGAGCCATGAGAAAAATTGTTTGTAGGCCCAAGAGGTGAGACCTCTTAAAAATTATGTGGAGGCCAAAGAGGTGAGACCTCTTAAAAATTGTTTGTAGGCCCAAGAGGTGAGCCATGAGAAAAATTGTTTGTAGGCCCAAGAGGTGAGACCTCTTAAAAATTATGTGGAGGCCAAAAAGGTGAGACCTCTTAAAAATTGTTTGTAGGCCCAAGAGGTGAGACCTCTTAAAAATTGTATTAAGGCCCAAGAGGTGAGCCATAATAAAAATTGTTTGTAGGCCCAAGAGGTGAGACCTCTTAAAAATTGTTTGTAGGCCCAAGAGGTGAGACCTCTTAAAAATTGTTTGTAGGCCCAAGAGGTGAGCCATAAATATTTTTTTTTTTTTTTTTACGGAGCAATTCTACGGCGGTTAAGGAGGAGGAGGTGGAGGAGGAAATGGCACTTCATACAGATGGCACTTCACTTTTGGCTGCTTTCCACTGTTGGAGAAGCAAAGTCCGGGTCAATCCACTTGCTGTTCATTTTGATTAGCGTCAGCCTGTCGGCACTGTCGGTTGACAGGCGGCTGCGCTTATCGGTTATAATGCCCCCGGCTGCGCTGAACACCCTTTCTGATAGCACGCTGGCGGCAGGGCAGGCAAGCACCTCCAAGGCGTACAGGGACAGTTCCAGCCACGTGTCCAACTTGGAGACCCAGTAAGTGTAGGACGCCGAGGGATCGGGGGGGACAGGGGTACGGTCTGCCAGGTACTCCCGCAACATCCGCCGATACTTGTCCCTCCTGCTGATAGCGGGCCCCGCAGTGATGGAAGTTGCACGAGGGGGTGCCATGAACGTGTCCCACACCTTGGAGAGTGTTCCCCTGGTGGCTGTGGGCCTGATCGATGTTGTGGGACTCTGGGAGACCCTCTCCTCTCTGCCGCCAGCGATGGTGGGTGGGAAAATCTCCATCATGTTCTGCACGAGTTCCCTCTGGTATTCCAGCAATCGATTCGTCCTCTCCTCTACCGGAATAAAAGAGGAGACGTTATCTTTATACCGGGGGTCCAGGAGTGCGAAGACCCAGTACAGTTTGTTCTCCACTATCCGGACAACACGTGTGTCCCGGGAAAAGCAGCCCAGCATGAAGTCAGCCATGTGTGCCAGACTCTGAATAGGCATGACGTCACTGCCCCCACCAGAAGGATCACTTGCCATTTCCTCCTCTTCCTCTTCCGCCTCCTCTCCGCCCCATCCGCGCTGAACCAATGGGACGCACACAGCCTGACTGCTACCCTCGCCGCCAGCATCCGCCTCCTCTTCCACAGCCACCTCCACGTCGTCCTCCTCCTCCTCATCCTCCTCCTCCTGCAACTGCCACCGAGAAGCAGACAAAAGTGTGGTCTGACTGTGTAGCTCCGTTGCGTCTCCTCCTACCCCCGTCTCCTCTGCGTGCAATGCGTTCTCCCTTATTGCGATGAGCGATTCTTTAAGGACGCATAGGAGCGGGATGGTTACGCTCACTATAGCGTCCTCGCTGCTGACCTTCTTGGTGGACTCCTCAAAGATACGCAGTACATCGCATATGTCTGCCATCCATGGCCACTCGTGGTTGGCAAACTGAGGGAGCTGAGTTGGAGGCACGCGTGGATTCATAATCTGGTACTCCATCAATGCTCTCTGCTGCTCACACACCCTGGCCAACATGGAATAGGTGGAATTCCAGCGAGTCGGCAGGTCGCACAACAGCCGATGTTGAGGCAAATGGAGGCGTTGCTGGAGTTTTTTTAAGCTAGCAGCAGCTACAGTTGACTTCCGAAAGTGAGCGCACAAGCGCCGCACTTTCACCAGTAGCTCTGCCAGGTTGGGGTAAGTCTTTAGAAATTTTTGGACTACCAGATTAAAAACGTGGGCCAGGCATGGTACGTGATTGAGTTCGGCAAGCTCCAGAGCCGCCACCAGGTTACGGCCGTTATCGCACACGACCATGCCTGGTCCTAGCTGCAGCGGCGACAGCCACATCTCCGTCTGCTGCAATATGGCGTCCCTCACCTCTGGGGCGCTGTGCTTCCTGTCGCCCAAGCTGATGAGCTTAAGCACCGCCTGCTGACGTCTCCCCGCGCCAGTGCTGCAACGCTTCCAGCTAGCGGCTGAGGGCGATGTTAAGGCAGAGGAGGAGGAGGAGGAAGAGGAGGGGGGTTTATCAGAACCCGTGCTGGCAATCTTGGGCGGGGGTGGTAGGTAGGCCGTCTCTGTTTGCGACCCCGTCCCCGCTTCCACAACATTCACCCAGTGTGCCGTCAAAGAGATGTATCGTCCCTGGCCGCAAGCGCTTGTCCACGAGTCGGTGGTCAAGTGGACCTTTGCGCTGACTGCGTACCTCAGGGCCCGCCTGATGTTACACGACACGTGCTGGTGCAGGGCGGGGACGGCACTCCGGGAAAAGTAGTGGCGGCTGGGGACGGAATAGCGAGGTGCGGCAGCCGCCATCAGGTCGCGGAAGGCCTGCGTCTCCACAAGCCTAAACGGCAACATCTCCAGGGCCAGCAGTTTGGAGATGTGGCAGTTTAAGGCTTGGGCTTGGGGGTGACTCGAGGCGTACTTCCGCCTGCGGTCGAACGCCTGCGAGATGGACAGTTGATGGGACGAGGAGTGTGAAGGTGCAGGCGAAGATGCGGGGGAAGGGGAGGCTGAAGGAGAAGGCCCCAAAGTAGCCGAGGCAGAGGCAGATGTGGAGGTGTCCTGGCTGGAGGTCTGGACCCGGCCAAAGGGAGGGCAGGGAAGACCTTGCGCAGGTTGTATTGCGTTTGCTCTCTCCCACTCAGCCCAGTGCTTGACTTCCAAGTGACGCCGCATGCCTGAGGTGGTCAGATTGCTCTTCTCAGAGCCCCTACTCAGTTTTGAGTGGCAGAGTGTGCAAACCGCGCTCAGTTTGTCATCCGCACAAACATTAAAAAATCTCCACACCACAGAAGTACGAGGCCTCGATGGGGGAGCTTCGCGCGACTGCCTGCTGCCGGGAACAGCTTCGGCCCTGCTGGCTGTGGCCTCACTTCTCTGTCTGGACTGTCCTCTGCCTGTGGACATCCCTCTGCCTCTGGACATCCCTCTGCCTCTTGCTGCCTTTTTCGGTGCTGCGCAGACCACCACCTCTCCACTGCTTTCCCCGCTGGACATCACCCCTGGCCAAGTGGGGTCGGTCATTTCGTCATCCACCACCTCCTCTTCCACTTCCTCACTCTGCTCCTCCTCCTGCCCACTGGACATTCCAACAGCCTCCCTTGATGGCAACTGCGTCTCATCATCATCATCGCTCATGATAACAGATGCTGGTTCAGGGTCCACATCAGCAGGAGATGGCGAATACTCAAGTGTTTGGGCATCACTACAAACAAATTCCTCTGCTAGCTCCTGGGATTCTTCCGGCACATCTGAAAAAGGACCCGAAAAGAGCTCCTGGGAGGGGTCAATGGTGGGATGACTCTGTTGGCCAGGTGTGGAGGAAGGAGGGTCAGAGTGAGACTGTGTGGATGACTGGCTGGTGGACAACTGTGTGGAAGCGCTATCGGCTATCCATTGCACCACCTGTTCAACCTGCTCAGGCCTCAACAGCGGTGTAACCCGCCCCCTGCTTAACTGTCCCATAAAGGCAGGGATTCTGGATGAGTGGGATCCTGGCTGCCCCTCACCAGCACGCATTGTATCCCCACTGGCTTCAACAAGGCCCCCAACAGCATTTCCGCGCCCCCGTCCTCGTCCACGTCCGATTCCGCTAGCCCTACGCATTTTTTTTTTTGGTTACTATATTTTGCCTTCACAGCCATATACTACCAGTTCAGACGGTGTGTATTAACACCACGTATATAAAATACTTTTGCAAGCACGCAGAACGCTCAGTACAGTAGACAAAGAAAAGGCCTTTTTTTTTTTATTTCTAGGTACACAGCCGTGTACTAACAGGTCAGACGGTGGGTATTTACACCACGTATATAAAACACTTTTGCAAGCACGCAGAGCGCACAGTATAGTAGACAAAGAAAAGGCCTTTTTTTTTATATATTTCTAGGTACAAAGCCGTGTACTAACAGGTCAGACGGTGGTATTAACACCACGTATATAAAATACTTTTGCAAGCACGCAGAACGCTCAGTACAGTAGACAAAGAAAAGGCCTTTTTTTTTTAAATTTCTAGGTACACAGCCGTGTACTAACAGGTCAGACGGTGGGTATTTACACCACGTATATAAAATACTTTTGCAAGCACGCAGAACGCTCAGTACAGTAGACAAAGAAAAGGCCTTTTTTTTTATTTCTAGGTACACAGCCGTGTACTAACAGGTCAGACGGTGGGTATTTACACCACGTATATAAAATACTTTTGCAAACACGCAGAACGCACAGTATAGTAGACAAAGAAAAGGCCTTTTGTTTTTTATATTTCTAGGTACACAGCCGTGTACTAACAGGTCAGACGGTGGGTATTAACACCACGTATATAAAATACTTTTGCAAGCACGCAGAACGCTCAGTACAGTAGACAAAGAAAAGGCCTTTTTTTTTTTATTTCTAGGTACACAGCCGTGTACTAACAGGTCAGACGGTGTGTATTAACACCACGTATATAAAATACTTTTGCAAGCACGCAGAAAGCACAGTATAGTAGACAAAGAAAAGGCCTTTTTTTATATATTTCTAGGTACACAGCCGTGTACTAACAGGTCAGACGGTGGGTATTAACACCACGTATATAAAATACTTTTGCAAGCACGCAGAACGCTCAGTACAGTAGACAAAGAAAAGGCCTTTTTTTTTAATTTCTAGGTACACAGCCGTGTACTAACAGGTCAGACGGTGGGTATTTACACCACGTATATAAAATACTTTTGCAAGCACGCAGAACGCACAGTATAGTAGACAAAGAAAAGGCCTTTTTTTTATATTTCTAGGTACACAGCCGTGTACTAACAGGTCAGACGGTGGGTATTAACACCACGTATATAAAATAATTTTGCAAGCACGCAGAACGCACAGTACAGGTGCCAAATAAAATGCCTTTTTTTTTATATTTCTAGGTACACAGCCGTGTACTAACAGGTCAGACGGTGGGTATTTACACCTGGTATACAAAAAGGGTATTGCAGGCACACAGAACCCAGAACACTAGAGCCAAATAAACTGTATTTAAAAAAAAAAAAAAAAAGTACACAGCCGTATACTGCCAGAAGATCAGATGGTGCATATACACACTAGGTATATAACAGGGTTTTGCGGCCAAAAAGAACGCAGAACAGTAGTGCCAAATATAGTTTGGTATGTAGCAGAGCACCTAATACACCACTAATGCCTCTCTCTGTCCCTACTCCAGCAGCTATCCCTGAATACAGCAGCCGTTCTCTGCAGAGTGTATATGGTAGTAAAGCTATCACTGTACTGCACTATAGTAGCCCTGATAAGGGCTTTTAATCACGCTCCTGCCTGTCCAACAGCTAAAACCTATCTCTCCCTTCTCCAGCCTCTGTCCCTGACTAAGTTCACGCAGCATATGCGAACGAGCAGGAAGAGCTGAGTTTTTAATATTCGAGGTCACGTGGTTTTTCCAGCCAATCCATGTAGACGCCGTTTTCGCGCTGCCAGCGTGCTCCGCGGGCCTGTCATACCCCCCCTGCATGGTGATTGGTGGAAAAAGAGCGCCAGGGAAGGTGGGAGGGGAAACGAATTCTAAGTGCGCCATCGCCGTTATACTCGATTGAAATCGAGTATGCCGAATAGCGTAGTATTCGATCGAATACCGGCTCGATCGAACACTACTCGCTCATCTCTATTAATTATTTTTTTACTTTTACAGTGGCAACTTCTAACCTCCTTAGGGGGCTAGAACCTTGGATTCCACATAGCAAGTTCCCGGCAATGTCACTGGCACAAATGGACAGACTTTAGCGCTGCCCTAGCCCTTAATTAAGCATATTTCTGCTGCAGATTGCGGTTCAAAAGTTCTTTGCACCACAATCTGCGACTTTTCCCTGCTCACACCAAGAGACGATCGATAATTCAGGGAAGGGTAGGTTTCCAAAATCACTCCTACCGAAATCCACACGATTTCCTGCTTTAGCTATGTATCCCAATATACATGCATTTGTACAGCTAGTATCCAGGGAATTCCAAAAGATTCAACTTGTTGGTAGTGAGAGATCCAACATTACGGGGTCTCAGACAGAGGCAATCAATTAGAGAATTAAAGGGATTCTGTCACCAGGATTTGGCCTATAAAGTTATTCACACTACCGGATTGTGCTCATTGCGGTGAATGTAAAAAAGTTATTCTTATTGATCCCAGAGATGTATTTTATGTGAAAAAAAATTGTTTTTTGTGATATGCAAATTACTTACATAAGGAGTCCAAGCGAATGTGCCTAGCGCCGTTGGAGCTTGGCCACACCGCAACTGTTGGAGCCCAGAACCGCCCACCTCATTATTATTCACTGCAAATCTTCAAGCAGCCTTCCTCCGGCACCAGCGTAATCCCGCGCAGGCGCATAATCTCCTTGATGCCGATGCCAGTAGACCGCATGGGCGCAGACTGCTTGAGGTACTGCGCCTGTGCGGGATTACGCTGTTGCCGGAGGAAGGCTGCTTGAAGATTTGCAGTGAATAATAATGAGGTGAGCGGTGCTGGGCTCCAACAGTTGCGGCGTGGCCGGGCTCCAACGGCGCTGGGCACATCCCCTTGGGCTCCTTATGTAAGTAATTTGCATATCACAAAAAATGATTTTTTTTACATAAAATACATCTCTGGGATCAATAAGAATAACTTTTTTACATTCACCGCAATGAGCACAATCCGGTAGTGTGAATAACTTTATAGGCCAAATCCTGGTGACAAAATCCCTTTAGGGAATATGAAAGATAAGGGTGGAAATGTAGTGGTGTGGCCAAAGAAACAATATGAGAGGGAGGTTTATCGACAACTGAGGGACTCATTGTGTTATAAAAGACTAACCTTTAAGCCTGGGGAACAGTTCAAAATGAAACTTACCAAGATTGTGTGAGAAGCTTGGGAAAGAGGGATTATTACCCAAAAGGAAGCTAGCAGTTTGATTTCTGAACATCCTAAAGTGGCAAGTTTATATATGCTCCCCAAAATTCACAAACATGCTACCTGCCCACCTGGATGTCCCATCGTGTCAGGGGTGGACAATTTATGTGAGCCTGCTTGTAAATTTTTTGATTTTATTTTGAAACCTTTGGTAGAACAGCTACCCTCTTTTTTAAAAGACACAACTGACATCCTACACTGACTTAATGGATTGCAGCTTGAACCACACATGTGGATAGCAACTTGTGATGTAGAATCGCTCTATATGAGTATTCAACACAAAGATGGGGTTGAAGCAGTGAGATTCTTCCTAACAATGTCAGATATTGAGGAACCAACAGGTGAGTTATTTTTGTCACTTCTTGATTTTGTCTTAACTCATAACTTTTTTTCTGTTCGGGGGTGCGTTTTACCTACAGCTCCAGGGAATGGCCATGGGTGCGTCCTGTGCGCCGGCCTTCGTCAATCTTTTCCTGGGGTTGTGGGAGAGAGCAATCTCCCTTACAGATTCTGTTCCGCTGGTTGGGGTGATCCAGATGTGGGCCCTCTATATAGATGATATTTTCATCATATGGCAGGGCTCACAGGCTGGATTCGGCCAACTTGTGGATCAATTAAATGATCTAAACATCAAATTGACTTTTAGTGTTGAGCGAACCAATTTGAATTTCCTGGATGTAAAGATTTTGGTTGATGACGAGGGGAGAGTGACAACGGGCCTCTTCCGTAAAGAAACAGGTACAAATGCCTTACTTCATGCAGGTTCATGCTACCCCAGGAACCTTATCCGCAATATACCATATTGTCAATTCCTGAGACTACGACAAATTTGCTCTACAAATGAGATGTTTGAGAGACAGTCCAATGATTTAATATGTAGATTCCAACAACGGGGTTACTGAACAAGATGCATCATGGCCGGATATGACAAAGAATCACTGATAAAGGTGCACTGCGACAGTAGATGCAATTGATAATATATGGCTAAACCCTCACGCTGATATTAAAATGAGACTTTCGCCAATATATTCTTATATCAAGAACATACCGGAGCCCGAGCACCGCGTCAAGGTATCTCAGAGTGGCACGGGACCTAACACTAACCTACCTTGCCGTATGGGCAATTGCGGAAGGACAAAGCAAAAGAAAGAAAGAGAGAGGATCTCCTTAGTATGAAATAAATGACAAGACAACGATCAAGACAAGATGATAATAAGGTGTGATTTATATCAACATACAACCCACAGCGGAAGCTTATGAAATCTGCCTTGACCAAACATTGGGATCTACTATGTTTGGATCCTACTTTGGAAAAAGTGCCCCCCCCTTCCCCCGGTGCCATCTATTACATACAGGAAATCACAGAATCTAAGAGACATCCTAGTTAGGAGTTATCATACAGGTGAGCAGACATTGAGAATGTTTGGATCAATGGGACCAAAATGGGGCTCTTCTCCCTGTGGGAGGTGTGTAGCCCGTCCAAATCTAGACAGGGCCTCGCACTTTACAAATCCCTCTAAAATTAAGAAACAATATGCGATAACTCATAATATTACTGTATGTGGTACATCTAGAGTTATATATCTGGCAGAATGTCCATGCCAACTGATTTATGTTGGCATAACCTCAAGAGAATTGAGGAGACGGGTCAGAGAGCATTTCCTTGGCATTGAAAGCGCAAAAGATCAGAATGACATATCATATCTAATTTGAAATCTATTTCTAGGCATTTTAAGGAATATCACAACTGTGATGGTTCTCTCTTCCGTGTGAGAGGTATCAATCGAGTGTTCATCTCTCCCAGGGGCAGCAATTGGAAGAATCTACTGGCCCAGAAAGAGGTAAGATGGATCTTTTTTAGATTGTAACTCTCTTTTAATCATTTTTAGGTTTTGATATCTTTAATGTGACTTATACCTATGGAGTTCTAGTAGAATTGGTACATATTACGATCATTGGAGAAGTTATATACAACTGGAATTTAGACGCGACTGGATTTCTTTGGCTTGGGGTTCATTACTCCATGTGTATCCACCTGGTTTATCTGAAACAAATTAACCTGCATGTAATGATGGATAAACAAATTAACCTATATACAACGATGGACAAATAATTGAAAACATTTATATCTGTGATGACACATTATTAATATGATAAAATAATTGATATATATTAAATTTATTATCACGGCACGTTTTCTTTTTACATGGGGCGCATTGAGCACTGCATGTTCACTTTCATCACGTTTTTTTCACCATGATTTTTAATATTTATATTATTTATTTTATATTCTCTAATTCTTGTCACACAATTTAATCATGACTTTTTGATTTATTGATGGATTTGTTTTTTATGACATCAATTATGTATGTTATTTGAAAACATTATTAACTAATGGTACATAGATACATTTTATTTATTATGGTGTATATGTGTTTATTTATTAACGTAATATGTAGGTTGAGTATTGTACTGTGGAACGCACAGCCATATTAGATTGGAGCCGAGAGGATGCACTGACTGGGAGCTAGGAGGATGACGTGCGCTCCAGGCCTCGTTTCGACTCGCCATGTGCATCCCAGCGGCATCCGCTTACAACTAATGCATATCCGGCTGCGCACCTCCAGCATGAGGTAGCCATGTGTCTCTGTAATAGGTAATGCTTTACAGCTGATTTATTTGATATAAAAAGGAGCAGTAGTATACCATATTTCTCTATCCCCAGAAGAATAACTTTGACAGATCCTCTGCCAGCGCAGGGTCTAAAATTCTGGTCTTAATAAATGACCCCCTATGTTACTATGTACCTAACATGTGCTTTCTATAATTCTGGCATTTTCTTACCAGCACCCCTATAGCTATGCCCTTGGCCTGAAACTTGTTGGTACAGTGTTTTCTTACATTCAGATCTTCAATTAGCATGACTGTGGCTTGACAATTCAAGAATCTGTATTTTTATTGCTTGAGTGTACACTACCCCCTCTATCGAAGTTTTCAAAAATTTGATAAGGATGCTTTGCCGAATTTTTCACAAAAAATCGATTTGATCCAAAGTGATTTGTGACAATGCACGTTAAAAATAAAATAAAAAATCCCGGCTTCAGGGAGTGTGTATCTCAGTTGTCAGGGATCGTTCACACTCAGTCCATAGGCAACAAAGGCAATGACACCAAAAGTCCTGTTATTACCTTTATTTAAGGTTCTCTTTGGCTCAGTCAGCCGTAGTCTCCGGGACGCAGCCGGGTCACACAAAAAGGGTCTGCAGTTCTGGCAGTGTTTGCTCACACTAGTGCCTATCTTGAACTCAGACCCACCCTGCACTCTGCTGCAAGTTTAAATAGGAACTGCGGACATGGAACATAACATAAACCTGTAGTGGATCGTGGGAGATTAGCTCCCACCCTCTCTGTGCTAATCTCCAGTAAAACCAGGCCCAGATGGCTGTTTCCAGCCTTTACTGAACAATGGCGTCGACCCACTAGTTAGTGGACACCGTAAGTTTCCTGGTTCTACTCCACCAAAGCTGTGTACCTTGGTGGCACGTCCTAACACACACCTGAAACATAGACACTTTTAAAAAGTCTCCAACAACATTCTAGGTGGAATGTACCTTCCCTCATAGACGCATCCTGTCACTGCCTTACACAGTATACATCACTGTACATTGTAGAAATATGCAAAACTCATATGCTGTGGTAGTGAAACAGTTACTGTGTGTCAGTATGACAGGCAGGTAACAGGCGTCACTCTCAGAATCAGTTCACACTTCACTTATTTGGTCAGTTACGGGTCCAACACTGACCAAATAGGCGTCACTCTAAGAATCACTGCACACTTAACATATTTGGGCAAAACTGACCAAATAACTCAAGTGTGAACTCAGCCTTACAGGTCAATGTTAGCGTTAGGTATAAAGAACCATGCAGTGGCCCAAGATCCTACTATAGCATGAAAGAGCTCACTCCTTTTACACCGTCACTCCATCAGTTGATTCCACATAGATTGCTAGAGAAGCTGTTCTGTTAAATGCTGATACAAGTAGTGGCACCATGACACAGTGGAGAGGGTATCAGGAGTAAATTTGTGTTGATGTCACTGTTTATTTTTCCCTTCTACTGATCCGTCACAAGAACAACCCCAAAAAAACAACAGGAACACCCCAAAATCAGTAGTATGAGGCCACAATTTCAGCCCAGAATCAAGGATTAAAGGAATTACTTATGTGAAAAACAAAGTGAACACCCCAAAATCAGTAGTATGAGGCCACAATTTCACCACGGAATCAAGGATTAATGGAATTACTTATGTGAAAAACAAGTGAACACCCCAAAATCAGTAGTATCAGACCGCTATTTCACCCCAATTACAGAAACAAGGATTAATGAAATTACTTATGTGAAAAACAAAGTGAACACCCCAAAATCAGTAGTATGAGGTCACAATTTCACCCCAGAATCAAGGATTAATGGAATTATGTGAAAAACAAAGTGAACACCCCAAAATCAGTAGTATGAGGCCACAATTTCACCACAGAATCTAGGATTAATGGAATTACTTATGTGAAAAACATGAAGACCCCCAAATCAGTAGTAGACCACTATTTCACCTGAATTACAGAAATAAGGATTAACGGAATTACTTATGTAAAATAACAATATGAACCCCCAAATCAGTGATATCAAACCACAATCCCATCCCAATTACAGAATCAAAGACTAATGGAATTACTTATGTATAAAAGAATGTGAACAACCTAAAATCTATAATATTAGAGCACTTTGTAACTCCATAATTAGTGCAGCAAGTTGTAATAGAATCGCTCCTATTAGCCAGATTTTACACTCCCTTACTGGTCCCTGCTCGCTCCCTACAGTGTGGATAATGCCTCCCTATCCTATCCCCACACTATGAATAATCTTTCCCTGAATTGCTCAATCATTTTTTTTTATAAATTGTTTTCTACTGTCCCTAGTGCCTGCAACGTCTCTCCCTGCACTAAGTTTACTATAAAAATGTCAGAAACCAGGCAGGAGGAGACTTTTTATAGGGCAGTGGCATCACAGGGACTGGCTATCTGTCATTGGGCTGGCTGCACGGGTTAAGGGTGTCTACTTGTAATGCAGCAGCCATTTTACAAAAATCTGATTTGTTACGATGAATCGCTAGGAAATTCGGATTTTTGACAAATCAAATTTTTCCTGAAATTCGGATAAGATTCCACTTCGTCAAATTCAGTTTGCTCAACACTAGTCACCTCTATGCATGCCTATTTTGGTCATTAATACTGCTGTTGCTGGCAATAATTTTAGCATATAATCAATGGTGCCTGGAGCACTCACTTGGACTGTTTTGAATACTAAGACTTCTGGGGTTTTAAGTCGTTTTCTTGAGGTGGCATTTTATCTCCAGTCAGGTGGCATGCTTGAAGATTTGTCTTTGTCTTATGATGTCGTTATCACAAACCCAGGATGATTAACACTTAATTTCAAGAAAGAGCTTAGACTAAAGTAAAGGGTTTATGGTATAGTTGGGGGAGGGAGGCTTATTTCATTTTATGTGCTGGAACCCAGGATTTTCAAGTTATACCTCTGGCACTTCACAATTTATTTACTATTTATTATGTGTAGAAACATCAATATGCTTCAAATATTGTAGTTGCAGCATTACTGCCTTCGCTGGGATGATTATTATTATATCGAAATACAGAACTTAATGCAAAATACTGTTGTATATAGCATGTAATATCTATAAAACCATCTAAATGCTTGGTGTAAACTGCATGATACAAGACAGCCTTTATAAAGAGATCAAGGTATTTCATAGATATGTTACCTAGGTAGCAGTCTTTTATCTGATCACAGTCTATGATATGACATGAAATGTCAGGGGAATGCTGAGTTCTGAAGGGATTACAGAGCTATGCCATTCTAAGATAACAAGAGGTTAGGCTCACGGAAAGAAAGAAACTGTCCCTATCAATTGGAAGTATACAAAGCTTTAAAATAACCGTTGTTGAAAAGGATACGGAGGCAGAAAATGCAAATCATCAAACAAATAATATAAAGAGAAACCAATGAAAACTATATCATTTTATCCAAAGTTTATTCTAGAATCTGAAGTTTTGGCGGTATTGTTCCAAAGGTGAATCCATTTCAAATGCAGACTACATTTTTTATAACATTTTCTTTTGTGGAGACATCTTCATCTGTTTCTTAACATCTAGATGTAAAATACATGCAGCTGGCAAATTGAATCTATCAACGGATGGTCATAAACAATCTGCCGCTAAGGATTTTTTCCAGTGTTTTTTTGCTAGCAATGCTTTGTTGAGACATGCACCGCAATGAAGATAAAGGTATACAATACATGACTAATGTACTATAAAAATAGTAAATCAGTCTGACTTCATTGTACTGCGCTTCCTCTGCAGTAACAGAATGTTTTCAATTGTAGAGTAAATATATGTATTGTAAAAATCAATGCATACCTGGTGAAATGATGCAGAGAGATCATCAGATTTGGTCTTGAACTAAATTAAATATACAGAACATATACCTACAAACATAGCATGTGTCATGGTGAGACAAGGGCACATCATTATCTTCCTCCTCCAAATGTCACTCAGTGTTATTATATAGCCATCTTTATTTTTAAAAATGACAGTCGAGTCACATTATTATGAGCACTTCCTACTTTCGATACAGCACATAGATGAAGGAAGTCACTTGTCGTGAGCTGGCTTGGTGGGTATATAAGGTGTGCGATAGGCTGTCTGCACACATATCCCTCATTGCTGTCATGGGTAAAAGGGGCAAACAAAGATGATTATGCTCTGGCAGTATTTCTGAAACTGTGCAGTCTGTGAACTGCTGCCGTGCTGCTGTGGTGAAAGCGGACAAATGGCACCATTGTGAATCAGTGACATGGAAACTGCAGAGCATCACATACCATTGATGTGAGAGGTGAACGTCAGCTACAAAGGTTTGCAAGAGCGGACCAACATGCTATAGTGGAGCTGCTCACTGCCAAAGTGAGCCAGAGGGCTACCAGACTAAAACAACAGTTCAGCAAACCCTACTGCATATGGGGCTATAAAGCAGATGAATTGTCACTGCACCTCTACTAATGAAGTTGAATCAGCAGAAAAGGCTTCCGTTATTGTGGCAGTATCATAATTGGACCTCCACTGATTGGCAAAGAGTTGCCTTCTGCGATGAGTCACATTTTCTGCCTCATCGAACAGATGGATGTTGATGTGTCAAGTGAGAAAGATCAGAGAACAAACACCCTGCAACCATTTCTGGAAGAACAAAAGCTGGAGTTACGTAGTTACATAGTTGTTAAGGTTGGAAAAAGACAAAAGTCCATCAAGTCCAACCTGTAATCCTGCTAAACTGATCCCTGGATTAATGTCCATCTTCCTTTTAAAAAGGGGTTGGGCCAAGGGAAAGGGTGAGTAGAACAAGATTTCTATACATTGTCATAAGCCTCAATTTTATTTTGAATTAAAAAGTCAACTAAACCTTTTTTGAAGCCATCTCCTGTATTTACCGTGACCAGCTTCTGAGGCTATTCCAGAAATTCACAGACCTTACTATAAAGAATGCTTTTCGCCTCTTATGATAGAATCTTTTTTTCTCCAGTCGTAGGGAGTGGCCTCTTGTTTTTTGAGGGGGTTTAACACAGAATAACTTCCCTTGATATTTTTTGTATGGTCCATTTATATATCTGTACAGGTTAATCATGTCCCCCCTTAGACGTCTTTTTTCAAGGCTAAACAAATTCAGTTCATTTAATATTTGCTCATAACTAAGATCTTCCAGGCCCTTTATGAGCTTAGTGGCTCTCCTCTGTACTTTTTCCAACTCCAGGGCATCCTTTTTATGGACTGGTGTCCAGAACTGAACTGCGTATTCCAGTTGAGGCCGCACCAACGCTTTGTATAGTGGCAATATTACATCCCTGTCTTGCGAGTCCATACCTCTTTTAATACATGACAAAATTCTGTTGGCCTTAGAGGCAGCTGACTGGCATTGCATGCTGTTATTTACTCTGTGATCTACTAATACACCCAGATCCTTCTCAACAAGTGACTCTCCCAGTTTTACTCCCCCTAAGACATATGCTGTATGCAGATTATTCGCCACCCCAAGTGCATAACTTTACATAACTTTATCTATATTGAACCTCATTTGCCAAATGGAGGCCCAAACAGTAAGTTTGTCCAAGTCAGCTTGTAACTTATTAACATCTTCTATAGACTGGACTGTATTACAAAGTTTGGTGTCATCTGCAAAAACAGAAACAGCACTATCAATCCTATCTTCTATATCATTAATGAATAAGTTAAATAATAGCGTATCCAGTACAGAACCTTGGGGAACACCACTTATAACTGGGGACCATTCAGAGTAGGAATCATTGACCACAACTCTTTGGATACCATCATGAAGCCAATTTTCAATCCAGTTACAAATTGTATTTTCTAAACCAATAGACCTCAATTTACTCATTAGTCGTCCATGAGGGACCGTATCAAACGCATTTGCAAAGTCCAAAAACACAATATCGACAGCCTTTCCTCTGTCCAGGCTTCTACTCACCTCCTCATAAAACAAATCAGGTTGGTCTGACAGCTTCTGTTCTTAGTAAAACCATGTTAGCCATCACTTATTATATTATTGACAGTTACATAATCGTGTATGTAGAAGGCCCTCAAACATTTTTTCCCACTATGGATGTTAATCTTACTGGTCTATAATTTCCTGGTAAAGACCTAGCACCCTTTTTGAAAATGGGCATCACATTCGCCTTGCGCTAGTCTTTTGGTACAAAGCCTGTCATTAAAGAATCTGTAAATATTATGAACAGAGGCAAAGCAATAACTGAACTGAGCTCCTTTAGAACTCTAGGGTGTTATGGTCTGGGGAATGTTTTTGTGGGTATGAATCCGTCCTTGCAGATCATGAGTACCCATACATACTGATTGTTTTCCCTGGGGCAGATGAGATTTTCTAGCAAGACAATGCAAACATGGCTAGAAATGTCTGACATTGGTTGGAAGAGCATAACCAAGACTTCCAAGTAAGTTCCAAGACTTCCAAGTACTATCCGGGCCCCCTTATTCCTCATACTTGAACCCAATGGAGCATCTGTGGGAACACCTTTGTCATTGTATTTGCTTTATGGATCCTCCCCAACATACCCTCCAGCAGCTATGGGATGCTCTGGAGTCAGCATAGCTCCAGATACCTGTGACAACCTACTAGGACCTTCCCAAGTGATTCCCAGCCCATGTAGCCTCTGTCCGTGCTGCAGACAGCAATTACTCTGGATATTAGCTGGTGGTCATAATAATGTGACTCAACTGTGTATATGCTGCCCGAGAAGGTGGATTAACTTCCTTGAACATCAAGAGATATGCTACGAAAGGTTGAGTAGATGGCTGGTGAAGGGGAGAACTGTAGTAAAGGTACCCTGTCACCAACTGGTGACAAAGACCCTTATCAAAATGCTCAGTCATTTACTTGTATTAACTCATTTAGCTAAAATTAGTATTGGGCAGCTCCAGCATCAGGAGTCCACATATGCATGAGCTTCAAATGATTGTCACAAAAATTGTCACAACTTCAATTTTGCCTTGTTCCAAACATATCTTGCTAAAAATATTAAAAAAATACTACATTGACAGAAATTTTGCAAACAGGAAATATTGAAGAACAAGCAATGTCATG
The DNA here is from genome assembly GCA_900303285.1 of Rhinella marina. Lineage (NCBI taxonomy): Eukaryota > Metazoa > Chordata > Amphibia > Anura > Bufonidae > Rhinella > Rhinella marina. The sequence goes on from ONZH01010279.1 coordinate 23,028, forward strand.
GTTTTATTTCCAAATGTTGGACATCTCATCTCATGGTAGAGACCAGCCTTTAAGGGAGCTTGTTACAGGCATAATCAGTTTCAAAGTAAGCATCCTGCTATGTACTGTAAAGTAGAGGGCTTGAAAAATAACCACACCGTTTTTGTTAAAATCTAATCCTGAGAAATGTTCTCCTGTCAATCAAACAAGAGGAGGATGTGCTGGGTGGTGTTATGGTGGAACAATGGTGCATCAAATGGAGTCTTTCACAAGAAAGGTATAGTGAGGTGTCATGGAGTCATATGCTTACTTTGAAAATGATTTAGCTAACTTTGTGGTGACATAGCTTTCCTTTTGTTGACATTTTAAATATATTGCTGTTGCTTTATTATTTTCATAAATCTGTACTATATGTGAGTATATGAAACTTAATATATCTTACTATTAAAATTTGATTTTTACTCAACTTCTACTAGCGTGTAGATCCTTTTTATGTTTGTAGGTTTTCTTTAAATGTCCAGAACCCTCCTCAATCTGCAATAATAGATAGAAGGAGGGGTTACAGTTGCAGCTTACCTCTATTTCTTCTGTGAAACCACATGCTTTGAGAGGGAGCAGAATGTTAGTGACATCTCATTGGCTCAGTGTGCACTATAGGTTGTGTAGGCATCAGAAAACTCCCTCACAGTAAGGGTAAACATAAAACCATGGAGAAAATGAGAAGTATTGGGCTACTTTCACATCTGCAGTTTTGAGATCCGGCAGAGGAAAATGCTACCATTTTGTCCAAATTAATTTTCAATGAATGAATTCTATTTCGGTTTGTTGCGTTCCAATACCGGACAGAAAACTGCTGCAAGCAGTGTTTTTGTGTGTGGCTTGGAAAACTGAACATGCCAGATCTGGCACCAAAAACATGTAAGTCCATGGTGCCAGATTCATTTTTTTTTTTGTTTCTGATCAAAACTATATATCAAATTGCTCAGCAAATCCTGTTCTATAACATGCTGTTCCATTTAAGCTTGAAGAGGGGAGGAAAAACATACAGCTTAAACACATTGTGAAGATTTATTATAACTGCTAGTGTTGAGTGAAATGAAACATTCAAAGCAGAATTTGGTCCAAAGTTTAGGAAAACTTTGATTTGCAACAAAGCCGAATTTCCTCACGCTTCGTGGTGACAAATCAGGGTTTCCTAAAATGGCGGCTGCACATGTTACAAAGTGAAAGTAAGAAGCCCGGGAACATGACATTACCCATAATGCCCTGCAGCCAGCCAATCCGAAAGGAAGCCATCCCCGGTGATGTCACAGCCATATAAAACCCTCAACCTGTGCAGTCTCCACCATTATCCTGTGTGTTCAGCATAGGGAGAGATGTGGTAAGCGCTCATGCACTAGTTACAGTGTTGATGCAATAATCCAGCGGCCATGTTTGATCTATCCACCATGTTTGGCATCTGGTTTTAACCCTAATAATTTTAAAAGTAAAATACCATCAGGTTCATAGTAGGGAGGAATCCAGGACCTTATAGAGTGATTCACAGGAGATTATGGTCATCCCTGTTGTGAATCCCTCAATTTTATTGCTTTGAGGAAGGCACCATTTTTAAATGCCCGCCCGCCAACGTCCATTTAGGGTCGGTGGTCGGGGGTTAACTTCCAAGCCTTCGCATCGAGAATGGGCCATCAAATGTGAAGAATATAATTAGGCAGAGTGGCCTGAATATAGCTGATTTATCGTGATTCGTGGCAAATTAATTCAGAACTAATAAAATTTCTTGGTGAACTTCGACAAATTGGCCGAATTGAATTTTTCAAAACTTTACTCATCACTACTGATGAGCAAACATGCTCGGCCGAATACACTATTCGGCCGAACACCACGTGTGCTCGAGCGCCACACTCGAGTCCCCTCCCCGCACGCTAGTTAGCCAATTAGCGTGCGGAAAGGTACTGGCATTCACTGTAATGCCAGTAGCCACGTTAGCTACTGGCATTACAGTGATTGGCTGGCCAGGAACGCATCATAGGGTGCTATAAAGCACCCGGTGACATGTGACTGGCTCATACCGAGCCAGGGAGAGCTGCTGCAAGCAGGGACAGTTAGAGTAGGGACAGAAGAACGCTAGGCAGGGATAGAATTTGGTCATAAAAGACCCAAAAACCCTTTTAAGAGCTATTATATCTTGCTGGCAAACATTTTTTTTATTTTGGTGTTAAAAATAGCACTAGGTGGCCTGCCATTAACGTCACCTGTACAGCTGCTGCATGCTGTATGATACTCTCTGTATACTATATACCTGACATCCTTTGCTATTATTTCTGCTGTTAAGCCCGCAGTACCTCTTTTGCGTCTTGCTGTATAACATTTGCGCAAGGAGGGACTTATAGTGTAGGGATAGGATTTGGCTAGGCAGGGCTAGTATTTCTGTTGTAAGGGATCGTATCCTCTCAGGGGGGTCGACATCACACAATCTCTTCAAAACACGGGGATTTTCAGGTCCAACTCAGTTTTATTGCCACCAGCACACCAAAACAAATCATAAAAACAACACCTGCCCAGCTGGGCTCTGACTAAACATAGACTCTAGCTCACCTAGAAAACCGCTGTTCACATACAGCTTTCGGTGCGCCTTCTGTCAACCATCTGGTCCCGCAGCTTCCAAAGCTGTGACCTCAAACAAATTCCACACGGGGAGAGGTCAGGCAACACGTAGCTTGTGGTCCCCTCAGCCCTTCCTGGCTGAGACCACTGAAGCCTCCCTGGCTTCACCCTCTTCTAGGGTCAGTGCCTCTCCCCAGACTGACACACCTGGGATCTCCTCAGGCCAGAGAAAAGATATGCCCTGGAATTGGGTGGGTTGGAAAGGTCCCACTGCCGACCTACCTTCCCAACCCAAATAAAATCCAGCCCAGCTATTACTATCAAACTAGCTCAAGCAACTAAGTTTGCTGAAGCCAGCACCGTCTACCTGTATTTTATTCATCTGACCCAGTTGAGGAACCTGAGATACACACCCCTTCCAGCACACATCACCACATATCCCCCCCCCTCTGTTCAAACCTATGGGGGTGAACACATGCTTTCCCTCTATTTTGCCATATCCAGGCCAGCAGGATTTAGTTTGTTATCAGCACCAACTTCCTATCCCGTAAGTAGTATCTAAGGGAGTCCAGTCCCCAACTGATATCAGGACCCTCTCTTTCTATTCTCTTACGAGTGATGACACGCTCCTGCACTTTTTCATCTCGTTCTCTTGCTTTATTTGGCTCTTGCCCTTTCCGGGACTGCTCCAGCCCTTGACTGAGCTGTTTGCACAGTAGCTCCCACCCGTGGATGCTTCCAGCCACTTTCTTGTTTGCTTTGCGGCATCTCTTCAGCCGCGCACGCTTGATTCTGCTTGTTCTGGAATGATCAGAAGCTCTATTTCTGTGCTCGCTCTTCTCTTCAGTACTGTTCTCCTTAGGTTTGGCGGCAGTTTCAGAGTCCTCTGCTTCTTCAGTGGCTTTTTCCACTTCTTCCGCCCCTGTGATTTCTGCAGCGTCTGAGGACTTCTTCCACTCATCGGCTTTAGCTTCTCCAGCCTTCTCATTCCTCTTGGATATGGCACCATATAGCGGCACTTTTATCTCCTCCCCTTCTTTCTAATCAAGGTTGGAGGCACTAGGGATATTGGAGTCCTTATCTGACTCTTTATCTTCTGGCAATTCTTCCAGCGGTTCACCAAGGACATTGGTCTCCATTCGTATAAGCTCCAGCGGAGCCATGCCATAGTAGTAGACAGCATCTGTACACTGGTCGGGCGTCTCCCCGTAATTCTTTCCCAGAAGGCTGTTGGCATCCTGGAAAGTGTTGACAACAGAGTGGACGTCTTTCACAACCAGGTCTTGGCTACTCACGGCCATGAGTCTCTTGGCCTCTGCATCCACATCAATCTTATCCGTTTGTTCAGCAGGAACTTCTTCCATCTTCTCTGCCTTGGCCGGCACTGCAGCATCACCACTTCCAGACCCATTCTCAACAAGCTTAGGCATCTTGGCCTCTTTCAGAGGACTCTCTTCCTCAGGTTTTCTATTTACCTTCTTTTGTACTAGCTGAGCGATGTCTAGTACACAGCTGGTTCCCTGCACAATGCAGTCTCCGCTCTTCACTGCTGCCACAGCAGATGTAGAAGTACCATCGTTCTCTTTTGGAAATGCAGAGAGACTTTCTCCCCGGGTCTCTTTAAGCACTTTCTCTGTGTCTCCTGCAGTTTTCGGTGCTTCTTTTTGTTGAGATTCCTCCTTAAAGCTTGTCTTTTAGCCTCTTCTTGACAGACCTGCTCCTCCAAACCCTTCATTTTACTGCACATCTGTTCCATTCTCTTCTTATGGTTTTCTATCACTTTTTGTAAGCAATCTTGCTCTTTATGCCGAGCTTCCACTTCTTGTCATAATTTATCTGCCTCTTCTATGAGACGTTTTTCTTCTTTCTTCCAGTCTATCATTTCTAACTTCTTTATTTCCCTCTGTAATATTTCAATGGTCTCCAAATGCTCCTGCTCTTTTAACTTCTGATCTGCAAGCTGGGCTTCACTTTCTTTGCAGTTTCCTCTGGATTCCCTCAACTTTTCTCTAGATCACTCACTGTCTCCTGCAGGAGGCAGTTCTGCTCTTGAAGTTCCTTCATCTGCAGCACTTGTTTTTGGTGGTCCAGTGCGGTGGGACGATCAGCCATGTGCCTCTCCAATGTCTCTATCCTCTGCTGCTTTTCTTTATTCTGTTCTGTTTCTTTGGAGCCTTTGGTCTTCTCCTTGACAACAGGCAGTAGATCTTTCAGATCCTCTGAAAACTTCTCTATTCGCTCTAAGAGGTCAACTAGTGTCTTTTCTAGCATATCTAGGGTCTATGTAGAGAGAGAGAGAAATCATCCTCATGTTTGCTTCTATACTGGTCTTCCAGCAGTCGGTCAGGCACTTCTACTACACCCCCTTGTCTACCATAGACATCTGTCTTAGGGGTGTTATTGTCCAGGTTATTACTGACCGCTGACATCTGGTTGCTACCAGCAACCACACCAGTTTCCCAAGAAACTAACAGGGCAACCCCACTCTTGGAGCTACCATCAGTCACAGCATACCAATTTGCTATACCACTTTTGTCATTCTCATTCCTGACCTCTAGGGGCACAGATGAGACAATTCCCACAGTATCCAGGTTTATGTCTCTTGCACCTGAATGGTTTACATTTACAACACCTTCATGAACACTGCATCCAAGCTCAGTAACCATAGAACACAGTGGAGACTGTTTATCTGCAGCTGGTATGTGTGGGAGACCCTGTAACACTGCCACACTTTCCTGCATATTCCTTACAGCGGGTTCTCTCAGCTGTGTGTGCTCAAAATTATTCAGCATTTTTTCATTATACACATTTTTACCAGCAGGGGGAGCTTCTTCCCCGACAACCTGCAAAGAAAAGGGCATGTAATCATGATCACATATCTTACATGACCCCACATTTTCCGGTATGCTGAAATGGTCACTCTGCACCTTATCTGCCCCATTGTTTCCAATGGGCATTTCCCTTATGGCTTCATTTAAAGGGACCGGCACAGGTTCTGCAGCAATGTCTCTATTTCCCCGCAACTCCCTAAACAAGGGGAATTCAGAGCCCAATACAATATCATACATAAGCCTAGTTGCAACCCCGAGTTCATAAGTCGCAGTCCCAACTGAAGTCTCACACTCAGTGAGAGCCACAGGATAGACCTTGCTATCCCCATCACTGTCCATCACACTCATGTGTTTGTCCAGCACATAGTCCCCAGTCACCAGGCTGGCATGTACCAGGCTCACCTGGCTCCTGGCATCCAATAAGGCTTATACTGGACTGCCATGTACAACCATGTCACACAATCTGGTCGCAGTCTCTAGTCCCGAGATCGCGACACATACTGACTCGGCAGGTAGCAACTGCCGCCGACTCTCACTATAGTCCACGACTTCTGAGGCACCAGGGCACCGATCAGCACCATGCCCAACCTCCGGAGCCTCTCTCTTTATCACATTGTCTATGGCACATGCACAAACAGGAACAGTCTTACCAGCTGCTGTCACGGTGTCGACACACCCATTAGATGAGGGCGCTTGCTCTCCAGAGACATCTCCACTGAGTTCCTCCTCCTTCCTCAGGATCTTGGGAACCTCCAGCCCCTGGTTCCTGGTCACAGGATCAGCTATCGACTACTCAAACCAGTGGTTGCTATGGGAAACGCCTTGGTTGTCGACTTGTCCCTCGGATTCTCCAGCTGCACCATTCAAAGAACTTTCGCCATTCCCAAGCTGCCAAAACCTCAGAAAGTCTGTGCCCAGCACGAACTCCACCTCCAGGGTCTCACATTTTAGCAGCTCCCACTGCACAGAACTATAGTCTGTTTCAAATGTCAGAGACACTGTGGTCTCTGTCTCTGGCCCCCTCTTTAGAAAGTCCAGAACCTCGGGCATAACCAGAGACACTTGTTGGCGGGAATCTAGACTGACCCCCAGCGGGATTCCTCCAATTACCAACTCACAGGACCTTTCACTTTCTTTATCAGATCTCCTGATCCCATAGTCATTAGAGATGAGCGAACGTGCTCGAAACGAGCACTGTACCGCTCAGCTCCCCTGCGCTCGCATGGGCGCAGGCAGCCGCTTCCGTCCTCCTGAGCAGGACGAAAGCGGCTGCCTGCGCCCATGCGAGCTCAGGGGAGCCAAGCGGTACAGTGCTTGTTTCGAGCACGTTCGCTCATCTCTAATAGTCATCCATTATGGCACAGTCCTGCTGTAGGTAGGTCTGCATCAGCAGGTTTATGAACTGTTCCATGGCACTAGATGACCCCCAACCAAAAAAAAACAACAAACTAAATTTTCAACAGGGCAGTCTCTCACTTGGGCTACTGGCCCTTTAAATCACTGCAAGATTTCCTTGCAATACAGCAAAAAAAAATGTCCAGTTTATCAACAGCGACAGCTTCACCAGACAAACAGGCTTCTGGCCTTTAACTCCAACACAGCCAAGCAGCAATACTCAGCAGCACCTGCTCTTTGTTCATGCCGTTGCTCCTAGCAACACTTTTCACTTTCATGTTGCCCCCAGCAACAACATTGTGCCTTCTTTGCACAGCCACACGCCTTTGTGGCATCAACATGCCCGCATCCTCCACCATATGTAAGGGATTGTATCCTCTCAGGGGGGTTGACATCACACAATCTCTTTAAAACACGGGGATTTTCAGGTCCAACTCAGTTTTATTGACACCAGCACACCAAAACAAAGTCCATTGTTATATCTGGCTGCATTTTTTTTTCTTTTGGGGCAAAAAGAACGCAAGTGTGCCTGGCACTACCAGCATGTGCACAACGTGTGTATTAGAACCTTTCAAAAGTCTATATACCTGACATCCGTTGCTATTTTTTCTACAGTTAATTAAGGCCGCAGTACCTCAGCTATTCCTGCTTTATAAAGTTTGCGCATTCTAAATATTTAACAGTTGGTGAAATTTTTCTTATCATACACTTAATAAAAATATGCACTACTGTACTTTTGACAAAGTTGTATATATACTATTTAATATGCGCAAGGCGAGAAGAAGGGAGGGGGAAGTGGGCATGCTGCTTATGGTGAACGCAGAGGCTATGGCTCTGGGCACAGTGAAACTGTGCCGGCTGGCAGAGCCCAAGAAACAAAGTCATCCAAAACTCCTAGCTTCATGTCACAGTTTGCAGGGCGGCGCAAGACACAACTCTTGTTGCCACACCAATGCGAGCAGGTAGTCGGTTGGATTTCAGCTTCCAGTCGGTTAAGCACCACCCTCTCTTCCACAAAGTCTAGTCTCAGTAGCCAAGGGTCTGGTCAACCAAATCTTCACCCTGATCCTCCTTCCTCCCACCATGCAGAGTCTGGGCAAACAAGTGATCTTACACTCGGATATTCCGAGGAGCTTTTTTCATCACCATTCCTTGGTTTGGGCCTCTGACCAAGGCCACTTGAAGTGGGACATGAGGAGATATTGTGCCCTGATTCCCAAACTCATGAGCATCCACAGTCTGAAGAAGATGACGGTGGGGAATGGCAAGTAGCGTCTCACAAGGTGCATGATGATGATGAGACACAGGTGCTAATAAGTCAAGGGCAACTAGTGCCTCAAGAGGTTGATGATGAGGATGAGACACAGTTAAGTCAGGTTCTTGTTAGGTCACCATGTCAGGAGGAGGACCAGAGTGAAAAAAGTGGAAGAGGAGATGGTGAACGATAAAATCGCTGACCCAACCTGGGAAGGTGGCAAGCCGAGCGAGGACACAAGTACAGAGGGGGAGGGATCTGCAGCACCACAAGAGGCTAGAAGAGGCAGTGGGGTGGCAAAAGGGAGAAGGTAGGCCATGCCAACCAGGCCTGCAACTGTTCCCCGGAGCACCCCCTTGTGGCAATCTCCCTTGCCAAGGGTTAGGTGTTCTGCAGTCTGGCGTTTTTTTGAGGAAAGTGCTGACGATAAACGGTTTGTAATTTGCAACCTGTGCCGTTCCAAGATGAGCAGGGGCGTAAACACCAGCAACCTGACCACCACCAGCATAATCTGCCACATGGCGGCAAAGCACCCTAAAAGGTGGGCCGAACGCCTGGGTCCACGATCGGTGTCTGCAGGTCACACCACTGCCTCCTCTTCCCCTCTGTTACCTGCTGTCCAAGACGCAGGCCCAGATGCCTCCCGCCCTGCACCTGGACCTTCGCAAGAACCATCAGCCAGCACGTCCACTTCAGTGTCCCATCACAGCTTTTAAGCGTCCTTACCCCAGGCATTTGAACGCAAGCGCAAATATCCTGCCACCCACCCACAGGCCATAGCTCTAAACGCTCAACTTTCCAAATTGCTGGCCCTGGAAATGTTGCCATTTAGGCTGGTGGACACCAAGGCTTTTCGTAGCCTGTTGGCGGCGGCTGTCCCTCAGTCCCCAGCCGCCACTATTTTTCCCGGTGTGCCATCCCTGCCTTACACCAGCATGTGTCCAGAAACATAACCCGTGCCCTGACCAACGCAGTTACTGGCAAGGTCCACTTAACAACTGACACATGGGCAAGAGCTTGTGGCCAGGGACTCTACATTTCCCTTACGGCACACTGGGTGAATGTTGTGGAGGCTGGGAGCGAGTCGTACCCTGGGATGGCACAGGTGCTACCCACGCCAAGGATTGCGGGCCCTACTTCCATTTCCGCCTCCACCTACAGTAGCGGCTACAACCCCTCCTTCTCTTCCTCCACCTCCTCCTCCACTTCCACTGCAGAATTGCCATCTTGCAGCACCAGTCAGACTTCACTCAGTAGCTGGAAGCAGTGTAGCACAGCAGTCGGGAAGCGTCAACAGGCCGTGCTGAAGCTTATTTTCCTAGGTGACAAACAGCACACCGCTGCAGAGCTATGGCAGGGCATAAGGGACCAGGGTGAGCTGTGGCTTTCGCCAGTCAACCTATAGCCAGGCATGGTTGTATCTGATAATGGCCTCAACTTGGTGACGGCTTTGGAGCTGGGCAACCTCACACACATACCATGCCTGGCCCATGTCTTCAACTTAGTAGTTCAGCAGTTTCTGAAAACCTACCCCAATTTGCCTCAGCTACTGGTGAAGATGCGCCGCCTGTGTGCCCATTTCCGAATGTCACCTATAGCTTCAGCCGGCCTTGCACTTGCCAGCTCACCGACTGCTGTGCAACCTGAGCATGCGCTGGAACTCCACCTTCCACATGTTGGGCAGGCTTTGTGAGCAGCACAGGGCAGTAGTGGAATACCAGCTGCAACATGGTTGGCGCCTTTCCAGTCATCTTCCGCTCTTCACAAGCAACGAGTGGGCAATGATGTCTGACCTCTGTGGGGTTTTAAGCAACTTTGATGAATCTACACAGATGGTGAGCGGCGATAATGCAATTATCAGCGTAACCATCCTACTTCTGTGTGCTAAAAAGCTCACTGCTCACAATAGAGGCGGACGCTCTACATGTGGAAAAGTCTATGTCTCCGTGTTGTGTCACAAGGAGGGAAAAGTTTTGGAAGATGGTGAAGGAGTACCTAGCTGACCATGTCAACGTCCTCAGCGATCCCTCTGTGCTTTAACCATAATTTTTTCGATGGTCAGCTCAGCAGCAGCAGGTCAACCATAATTTTTTGGACGGTCAGCTCAGCAGCAGCATGTCACACATAATTTTTTACTCGGTCAGCTCAGCAGCAGCAGGTCACCCATAATTTTTTACTTGGTCAGCTCAGCAGCGGCATGTCACCCATAATTTTTTACTCGGTCAGCTCTGCTGCAGCATGTCACCCATAATTTTTTTACACTGTCAACTCAGCAGCTGTATGTCACCCATAATTTTTTACACAGTCAGCTCTGCTGCATGTCAACCATAATTTTTAACACGTTCAGCTCTGCTGCATGTCAACCATAATTTTTTACACACTCAGCTCTGCTGCATGTCACCCATAACTTTTTACACGGTCAGCTCTGCTGCATGTTAACCATATTTTTAACACGTTTAGCTCTGCTGACTTTCAACCAAAATTTTTTACATGGTCAACTCTGCTGCATGTCAACCATAATTTTTAACACGTTTAGCTCTGCTGCATGTCAACCATAATTTTTTTACACACTCAGCTCTGCTGCATGTCAACCATAATTTTTAACACGTTCAGCTCTGCTGCACATCAACCATAATATTTTACACATTTAGCTCTGCTGCATGTCAACCATAATTTTTTTACATGGTGAGCTCTGCTACATGTCAACCATAATTTTTACACACTTAGCTCTGCTGCATGTCAACCATAATTTTTTACATGGTCAGCTCTGCTGCATGTCAACCATAATTTTTAACACATTTAGCTCTGCTGTATGTCACCCATAATTTTTAACACGTTCAGCTCTGCCGCATGTCAACCATATTTTTTTACATGTCAGCTCTGCTGCGTATCAACCATAATTTTTAACACGTTCAGCTCTGCTGCATGTCAACCATAATTTTTTACATGGTCAGCTCTGCTGTATGTCAACCATAATTTTTAACACGTTTAGCTCTGCTATATGTCACCCATAATTTTTAACACGTTCAGCTCTGCTGCATGTCAACCATAATTTTTAACATGTTCAGCTCTGCTGCATGTCAACCATAATTTTTTTACACACTCAGCCTTGCTGCATGTCAACCATAATTTTTTTACATGGTCAGCTCTGCTGCCTGTCAACCATAATTTTTTACACGGTCAGCTCTGCTGCATGTCAACCATAATTTTTTACACTGTCAGCTCTGCTTTTTTCAAGCATAATTTATTACACACTTAGCTCATCTGCATGTCAACCATAATTTTTTTACATGGTCAGCTCTACTGCATGTCAACCATAATTTTTTACATGTTCAGCTCTGCTACATGGCAACCATAATCTTTAACACGTTCAGCTCTGCTGCATGTCACCCATAATTTTTTACATGGTCAGCTCTGCTGCATGTGAACCATAATTTTTAACATGTTTAGCTCTGCTGCCTGTCAACATTAAATTTTTACACGGTCAGCTCTGCTGCATGTCAACCATAATTTGTAACATGTTTAGCTCTGCTGACTTTGAACCATAATTTTTTACATGGTCAGCTCTGCTGCATGTCAACCATAATTTTTAACACGTTTAGCTCTGCTGCATGTCAACCATATTTTTTTACATGTTCAGTTCTGCTACATGGCAACCATAATTTTTAACACGTTCTGCTCTGCTGTATATCAACCATAATTTTTTACATGTTCAGCTCTGCAGATGTCAACCATCATTTTTTTTACACGGTGAGCCCTGCTACATGTCAACCATAATTTTTTACACACTTAGCTCTGCTGCATGTCAACCATAATTTTTTACACGGTCAGCTCTGCTGCATGTCAACCATAATTTTTTACACGGTCAGCTCTGCTATATGTCACCCATAATTTTTAACACGTTCAGCTCTGCTGCATGTCAACCATAATTTTTTTACATGCTCAGCTCTGCTGCATGTCAACCATAAATTTTAACACGTTCAGCTCTGCTGCATGTCAACAATAATTTTTTACATGGTTAGCTCTGCTGCATGTCAACCATAATTTTTTACACACTCAGCTCTGCTCCATGTCACCCATAATTTTTTGCATGGTCAGCTCTGCTGCATGTCAACCATAATTTTTAACACGTTTAGCTTTGCTGCATGTCAACAATAATTTTTTACCCGGTCAGCTCTGCTGCATGTCCACCATAATTTTCATAAACTCAGCTCTGCTGTATGTCAACCATAATTTTTCATACACTTAGCTCTGCTTCATGTCACCCATAATTTTTTGCACGGTCAGCTCTGCTGCGTGTCAACCATAATTTTTAACACGTTCAGTTCTGCTGCATGTCAACCATAATTTTTTACACGGTCAGCTCTGCTGCATGTCAACCATAATTTTTAACACGTTCAGCTCTGCTGCATGTCAACCATAATTTTTTACATGATTAGCTCTGCTGCATGTCACTCATAATTTTTTTACACGGTCAGCTCAGGAGCAGCATGTCACCCCTATTGTTTTTGAGTATCAGCAGCAGGCCATCAATCCGAATTTTTCAAGGGTGTCTCTGAACGACTCCTTTATGTGTAATAAAGGGGGTATTGGAGTGCCTGTTCCTTGTAATTTTTGGCAGCCCTTTCACTTTGTGCATATGCTTTATGAGTGTAGGAGTCCCACAATTATACCACAATGTGAATGAGGCCCTCCTTTATGTGATATACCAGTTGTAACGGAGTGCCTCATCCGTGTAATTTTTGGCAGCACTTGTGCTTAACGTACAAGTAAATATATGTTTCTTAACAATATTTCCTGTAAAATCAATGTTATCTTGGGTTTGGGGCGGTATTTTTGTCATTCCGCAAAAATGGCATAATAGTCGGACATCATCGTTAATAGCAGCAACTTCTGTGTCCAAGATGCATCCAGACATCATCGCGCACCACTTAGTGTATGGCCAGAGCACCCGAGCATCGGGGTGTTTGATCATCACTACTCATCACTAATTACTACCCTAAAGTTAGACATGATAAAAGTAGACCAGATGAGCAGAAACTGTGCCAAATGTATCATTGTGTTGTACTCTGTATGATAAATTTGGCCCTACTATGTAAAGTACTTTTCCTTTCACCACCTCTTGGCTGGCTAAATTTAAACTAATACCATGCACCAAAATAATGTCCATTAGTAAATCTATTGCATTTTATGACTCCACTTAGCCAGACAGCCTTTGATAGATGTATTCAACTGCTCTAGTGAGGCCTAAAATGTGTATAAAACATAATAAATTTGGCACATAGCTTTCTTGCTATTATGGTGGTGCTTTTTGCTTTGTGAATCTCCCCCATTATTTCCGGTTGTACTGCACCTAAGATACAAGTACAGGAATAATTATGATAGATATGTGGTACTTTTTTTCTTTATCAAAGATTGAAAAACCTTTCTGTTGGTATCTTTACTGTTTCTTTTCTAATTAGTCTCAAAGTGGTAGCATTGGAATGAGTTCAATAATACGTACTATAATTTAAATCTGAAGAGAATTTGCAAGTTCTACATTTGAAGGAAGAAACAGCAAAAATGCAATATGTAATTATGATAAGCAAACTTGTCAACATACAAAGACACAGGTTTACTTCTAATCATTTTCAGATTTCTTGGATCATTAATACTGTCACGGAACAATGAATCCTAATAGTTGCTAATACAATTTCTAGTTGTGATAATTATCGCTTAATCTGTATATTCAATGTTTTCCATGCAGAGAAACAAATGTTGATGTTATTCCTTGAACAGTTGATTGGTTAGTTCATTACAGACAAGCATGTTAAGGACATCGTAAAGAGTACATTACAAATAAAGCAAAATGAGATTTTCAAAAGATACCTAATTTTTATTATGTGGAGTGGCAATTTGAAAGTTGTACCACCTGTCCCTGCAATAAATGAAAATATACCTGTATCATTGTACAGCAATGTTAATGTAATGTTGTGTTATGTATTACAACCTATAGCCGTGTATGGATATCACATCATCGATTAACAATCCTGGTCCAGCACTCTTCAGAGGGGTAGGAGAGCTGGTCCCAGTTCTAACTGGGGTGTCTAGACTGGAATTCAAAGAGGAAGAAAGCTGTGACCTATGCCTCTTCTTGTCAGGCCAAGAAAGCTACAGAGACTTAAAGATCTCTGCAAGATCCACAGAAAGAGAGAAAGACAAAAAGAGTAGAGAAAAGTAGAACTTAGAATCTGCATGTCCAAGCATAGGAGTCAGTAATGTAATCTGCGAGTACAGCCTTTCAGACCTCACCGCTGTGGGGGACAATGTAAAACACCCATCACACTTTGACATGTCCTGACCAGATGTGCTTTCAAAATCCTGTTTCAGACAGTGGACATTACAGCCATCATTGCCAAGGTACTATTGCCTGCCATAGATTCTACTGAGAGAGACCTTTTAGCAAGATAGTGTGCAAAGAGGGTCATAACTTCCATCCTTGCCTAAATCCTTACATCGCTATCCGGGAGAGAATTGCACTGTCAACATTAGGAACTGTGTTATGCTATAGTTTGATGTACTACAACTCCCATTTTTACACTACAGTAAAGAGAGCTGTTTAATCTTCTATCTCTGGCCTGGTTTTCTGACTCCTACACCATATGCTGGCCATTGCACTTTACATGCCCTACCTTGCTGCCATACAGACACTCAACATAATACGTAGGCACTCCAACTTCCATCAGGGAGGAGCTTCAGAAGCAGAGTGTGTTCCCAGGGAAGAAAGGGCGCACCCTTCCCGCTGCATGGCCCTAGATAGCAATGGTGTGAAAACAGCGCCTTGATTGACTGTGACATCCAGAGCCACCACCACTCCCATTCTCCGTTCCAGCTCCTCAAGGGCGCTCTGCAAGTGCAACTCAGAATACCATGCACTGGCAAATATGCTTTCTTTCAACTGGGGCAAAAATTCACACTAGCACCCAGGATCTTACCTGCACCCCTTGGTTGACAGTGTTGGGAATCTGGGAAACTGAATCAATGTGCAGCAGGGGTGTGCAGCGTTTAGCTAAGCTGCCTATTCTTGAAAGAGGTAAAACAATCCACGCTAATTAGAACAGTTGCTTGATAATGAGTTGATCACAAAGTGTCCCTTGCTGGGACCCCAAGCAATGAGCTGTAAGGGGCTTGATCAAATAAGGGGCTTTGCTGCTATTCAATTTAATGATAAAATTCCTCTGGCTTTATAAGGCTCTGAGAGCAGCACATTATACATTTTTTGGTCAATTTTCTGGTGTAAAATATGACATTTGACACAAATCCTTATCTCAACAAGTCTCTTAGCAATGAGTAGGCTGATGTTTTATTTGGAATAAGCTGCCTTCCTCTAAAGTTATCTCTTAACTTTATTGAAAATCCATTACATTAAAAATTGAGTTAATAATGAGTCATGCCGAATGTACACATGGACACAGGAGGACGGTCCACACAACAATTATGTTCAAATACAGTTATAACATTATACATAAATGAGTAAACACGGTATATATAATAAAGTGCCCAGTGCAGTATGGTAACCATGCAGAGCAATGGTAAATTTAATAATACTAGAAGTCACTTAAAATTTAATAATACTCTGCACTAAAAAAGGGAGTGCAGAGTGGGCGGGGAAGGGTACAGGTTGGCAGGCCTGTCTCATTTATCATTTTCTACACCTAAAACAGGCTTAGAAAATGGTTAGACAGGAAGTCCACAGATCACAGCTCTGCAGTAAAGCAGCAATGTGTAAGAAAAATAAATTACAGGTAAAACATCCCCTGTAGGTATTGAAATTAATTGCTTCACTGCTTTAGATTACCAGTGAAACAGATATTAGACTACCAGTGATAGAATTACTGTAGTTTCCAGGATTTGTTCCTTTTTTTAAGTAACCCCTGTATTGTGGTACCTAATGAAAGAATTATACTCACCTGCTCCCTGTGGCTTCACTCCGTTCTGTGCTCTTCCAGTTCCTGGTTTGTTTACTTCCAGCCAAGGTACAATTGGGTCATATGAGCTGCTGCAGCCAATGAGATATGTCAACATGGAGGCCAGTGATTGGCTGCAGCAGTGCTCCATCTAGAACTAAAATAGCCAGGGAAAGATCTGTGAATGGAGCCAGGGCACCAAATCAGAGCAGAGGGGAGAGCAAAAGAGTGTAATTCTCCCATTAGAACCACATGCTATGGACCCTACTTAAAAAGGGAGCAAATCCTGGAAAACTCTTCTATGTTTTTTGCACTAGATCAACCTTCTCTGCTTTAGGCCACCAGGTATGCTATTAGTGCCTTCTCTTATTGACTATTAGAGATACAGACATTAACCCATCTCTGCCTAGACCATCAGAAATGCTATTTACTCATTATCTGCTCTTCACCACAAGGAATAAGGACATTAAAACGTTTGTTCAGTAGTTAGATATGGATGACTTAGGCCCCTTTCACATGACCGTATGCCCTCTGAGACATATGAGTGTGGGACAATAGTCCCGCGGGCGGCCCGACGTGCACAGCATCATTGTAATCAATGGTGCTGTGCACTCCAGTGCGCACGATCAATGCCGCTCCGGGACATATGGCCCACTCACGGACCGCATGTCTCGGAGGGCATACGGTCGTGTGAAAGGGGCCTTATACTCAGAATAGGTCATTAATATCAGATTGGTGGGGGGCTGACACCTAACACAACCACTGTTTTGAGCAGCTACTGGCACCAGAAACTGGTTCTATCTGCTTTACCAGGGCACTGCAGCTCAGCTGCTTTTGTCCACTGTATAGTTCACAGTGTTGGTGGCTGCCCAAAAAAGCTGATTGGTGTGCAGGGTGTTGAACCTCCATTAATATGATATTGGTGACATATCCTAAGGATAGGCTATCAATGTCTAAGTTCCAGAAAGAAACATTTAAACCATTAGACAACAAGTTATACAGACCCTAATTTAATGGGATATTGCCATAAATAATTAAGTACCCTAGACCTACAGGGATGTTGGAATAGACACTATTAAACCATTTACTTGATGTAATGTGTTCTTTATCACTAATTATTTAGGCATTACACAGTAGTATTTAATTGATGCTCTTATTGAATACTCACTAAGAGGCAGCATTGATGCCAGCCATTCATATGAAAAGCACACTATGTAAGGCATAGACATTGTGTGCCAGCAACTCCTCCCCTCTATTATGCCCTCTATTATGTAGTATAGATTTTCTCTAATAGTATTCATGAGAAACCCATATAGTAATATAAAATTAGGAAGATTTTCATACCATTTTTCCCTTTTAATAGAATAAAATAATGTAATTTAATCTCTAGGCTATGACTTCATGACAACATCTCACAGTGATTGTCACCCCTGGGGGAGTAAAAGTTAGATGACAACTGCAAAAATTGTGTGACCCATGACTGCTACCCCCATCAGGAAACATTAAGCTTATGCAATTTAATTGATTACCTATTTTTACCTGTATTACCTGGTTTACATTGTCTGTGAATCCAACTTTGTATAAGGATGTTACATTTTCTACAACATGATTTCAGATAAATAATAATTTCTTGCTTTCTGTTACAATAATTATAGCATTGATCACAAGAAAACTAAAATGTCAACTGAAAAAGTTGCTTTCTCCCCCTAAAGTGATTCATGTGTGAAATCTTTCTAATTTATATTTTACTGTGAGTACTGTTCCTCCTAGATATACAATTTCCTGAGCTGATATTTTAAACAGATGACTCTGGATATTGTTCACTATAATAGCCCTATAAATTACATCTTAGCTTGATTTTTTTTCTGCAGGTTTTATTATTATTTTCTACTGCACTCAGAAAGATAGAAGAACATAATTATTTTTTCCTATCATAGTTTACATTAACTCTAACATGTTTCAGTTAAAGGTACAGTGACTTCAATAGTTTCCTGGCAGTCATAAAGAAAACAACGTGCAGCATGAGATATGTGAACACTTACCGTAAGTGTTAGCCTCTCCATGGTCACTATGGACTTTGTTTTCCTACTATAAATAACAATAACATGGTCAAATAGAGGAGAATATGCCATTTCATTTCATATGGAAGTATCCAGAAAAAGCAGTCAAACAGCTGATTTTATTGTAACTTCTACTTTGAAGATTTAAAGTTTGAAAATGCCTTTCAGTACAAAGATAATAAAACCTCAAAAGGACACCATATTGGGAAATCACATTACACCATGTTCCAAATTAGTATGCAAATTGGATTTAAGTGTCATAAAGATTAAATTTTTTGTTTTTCAATGAAACTCATTGATGGTATTGTGTCTCAGGGCTCTTTGGATTACTGAAATCAATCTCAGATACTTGTGATAATTAGTTTGGGTGAGCCCAATTAAAAGAAAACTGGATGTTCCACAATATTAAGCAGGCCACTGTTTTCAAGTAAGGCTACTTTCACACTAGCGTTTTTAAATTCCGGTATTGAGTTCCGTCATAGGGGCTCAATACCGGAAAAAAACGCTTCAGTTTTGTCCCCATTCATTGTCAATGGGGACAAAACTGAACTGAAGACAACGGAATGCTCCTGAAAGCATTCCGTTCCGTCTTCAGACCGGAGAATAAACCGCAGCATGCTGCGGTTTTCTCTCTGGTCCAGGCATCCGCACCAAGCTGGATCCGGAATGACCCCCAATGCAAGTAAATGGGGACGGATCCGTTTGGTGTGACACACCAGTAATCCGGATCTGTCCTCCATTGACTTGAAATGGGGGGTCATTCCGGATCCGGCTACACAGAAATACAGAAATACATACAGACATACATACATACACATACATACTCACATACTCCAGGCAGGGACGCCGGCAGCATGTCTTCACGTGCCTCCTGCGCGCAGCTATGACGTTTCCCCACTGCGCCCAGCAGAGGGTGCTGTGGGGAATCGTCATCACTGCGCGCAGGAGGCGCGTGAAGACGTGCTGCCGGTGTCCCGGGCTGGAGTATATAAGTATGTATGTGTTTGTGTGTGTTTGTCTGTATGTATTGCTGTCCCAATGTCTGTCAACATGTGTGGGGCCGGAGCCCTCAAGGTGTAGGATCCTTCAAAGGCTTGCTGTGGTGCATAAACCTACTATTCGGCCACCGCTAACCAGTGCTCACAAGCAGAAACGGTTGCAGTGGGCCCAGACATACATGAAGACTAATTTTAAAGCAGTGTTGTTTACTGATGAGTGTCGTGCAACCCTGGATGGTCCAGATGGATGGAGTAGTGCATGGCTGGTGGATGGCCACCATGTCCCAACAAGGCTGCGACGTCAGCAAGGAGGTGGAGGAGTCATGTTTTGGGCCAGAATCATGGGGAGAGAGCTGGTAGGCCCCTTTAGGGTTCCTGAAGGTGTGAAAATGACCTCTGCAAAGTATATAGAGTTTCTGACAGACAACTTTCTTCCATGGTACAAAAAGCAGAAATGTGCCTTCAGGAGCAAAATTATCTTCATGCATGACAATGCACCATCTCATGCTGCAAAGAATACCTCTGTGACATTGGCTGCTATGGGCATAAAAGGAGATAAATTCATGGTGTGACCACCATCTTCCCCTGACCTCAACCCTATAGAGAACCTTTGGAGTATCATCAAGCAAAAGATCTATGTGGGTGGGAGGCAGTTCACATCAAAACAGCAGCTCTGGGAGGCTATTCTGACATCATACAAATGAAATTCAAGCAGAAACTCTCCAGAAACTCACAAGTTCAATGGATGCAAGAATTGTGAAGGTGATATCAAAGAAAGGTTCCTATGTTAACATGTAACTTGGCCTGTTGGCCAAGGATGTTTTGGATTTAAATAGCTTTTTATTTCAGTGAATGTGACCTCCTAATGCTGCAAATTCCACAAATGAACATTTTCAGTTCTTAAAAACATATAAAATGTTTAGAAACTCTACTGTGCATAATAATTTGGAACAGTGCATTTTGAGTTTTTTTTTTTTATTTTTGAAGAATATACTATCATTTGGAGGTTTGTTCAATAAAATTTGATGTATACTCTAACGGGTGATGACTTTTATTATACTGACTGTCATTTGCACCGACCATTTAGGAAAATCAGAGATAAATATAATTTGCATAATAATTTGGAACATGGTGTAGATTCCAAAATGAACACAATACCAAGTGTCCCCTGTGAGGATTCGCTCTGGTAAGCAGGGTAAGCGGAAGCAGAACAGAGGCACAAAAAACAGTTCTCAATCCAACTGCAGTGTTTTATTCACACACGCAGGTATAACAGTACATCAAAAAACAACTTCACCTGAGTTGAAGGTCCTAGTGTTCATTCACACCATGCTGCAGGTTCTGCATAAAGAGTCCATTTACAGAAAAATAATCCCCTCTGTCCTCCCAGACAGGTCTTCAGCCTTAATTCAGGCACCAGCCTTCCTCTCCTCACTCTGCTTCAGTTTGGCTGGCTTTTAACACTGTTTGGTGTCAGCAAAGCCCGGACTGGCACCTACAATCCAGTCCGGTGCTTGACCTCACCTGGCTGTCAATCAGTCCAGCAGCACATGCTGGGAGGAAAATATCTTCCATCAAGCAACAGACCTTTCAGTATGTCACATACCCCCCCCCCCCCCTTTGTTCAACCTTAAGGGGGTGAACACTGGCCAAACAGTGGGGACAGGGAATCTGCATTTCCCTGTAACCGCCTTGCTCTATGTTCCACTGTGAACTTGAAGTTCTGTAGAGACAAGAGTGATCTGGTGTCCCGGGCATTCCTCTCTTTGGCCTGGTGGTGACAGGCCGTGGCCAACTCCGTATCGCTTCTATCTTATTCATCTGGGGTTTGATGACTCCAATGACACCCCTTAAGTATCGTGCTTCCTCCGAGATGACTTGTCGCCGAGCCTCGGGCACCCGATATGCCTTTAACCGGACTTTCGCCTGGGGCTCTGTGACAACACCATGCCAGATTATGGAAGTACGTCCAGGGAGGCCCGAGAACACATCCGTGTCCCGACTAATGAACTCCCTGGCCCCCTGAGCATGCTTAGAGAAAAGGCTGTCAGCAACACTTACCGTGGCAGCCGCTTCGCCTGCAACAGACAGAGGCGCTGGAATCTCTTTTCCCTAAACATACCGACTGCGGGTTGTTCTCAACACAAGTCTCCCTAACTTTCCAAGGCTTTAGTAAGTTGACATGGTAGACCTGCTCCGGCTTCCGCCGACCTGGCTGGTGTACCTTGTAAATTACGTTACCTACTTTCTCCAATATCTCATAGGGCCCTTGCCACCTAGCCTGGCACTTACTGTCCACAGGCGGCACAAAAACCAAGACCCGATCTCCCGGGCTAAAGTTCCGGACCCGAGGTGGTTGATTATAGACCCGCCTCTTGGGTCGCTGAGCTGCCTTCATATGCTCCCTACCTACTTTATACACCAACTTTCCGGCCAGTAAACTCAGTGGGTTTAACCAGAGTAGCCTTCACAAGGGTCACCAGACTCCCCGAGTCCAGCAGAGCCACCGCTGGAGTGACTCCTACCTCCACCTGACACAAATGTTCGTTATCGAGAGTCTCTAGAGTGTCTGATTCACACACCTTTCTGGCATACAGTGACTGTCGGTACCCAAAGTTTGTGTCCATAGGCTTAACCAGGTGGGGACAGTTGGCCCTTACATGGCCGGGCTCATGACACTGCCAGCAAATTATTGTGTCCAGATCCCTAAAGGGCATGTCCCGAGCAGTCTTTCTCAGCTCTGGCCGCCGGCTCTGGCCGCTGGGTTTTATTACTCCCTTCCCTAGAGCCCCCCTCTGGAGTTCCTCCATAGTGCCATACTGCTCTATCAGGTCCACCATCTCCAGGGCACTAGCAGGGGACACCTGGCCAACCCAGCGCTGGAGGGGTTGTGGCAACGCCCTCCAGAACTTATCAGCCACAACACGGTCCAGCATGGCAGCAGGATTTAGTTCCTCGGGCTGTAGCCACTTCTGCAACAGGTGAACTAAATTATAATACTGTAATCTTGCTGGCTTGGTGGGGTCAAACTCCCACTGATGTACCCGCTGGGCTCGAACCAACACATTCACCCCTAGTCGTGCCAGGATCTCACCCTGTACTTTGTTGTAGTCCACCGCTTGCTCAGCCGACAAATCAAAGTAAACCTGTTGTGGCCCGGATGTCAGGAACGGAGCAATAACCTCAGCCCACTGGTCTCGGGGAAGACCCTCCCGCTCGGCCACTTTCTCGAACATCGCCAGATAGGTCTCGACATCATCCATTGGAGGAAAATACCTTCCATCAAGCAACAGACCTTTCAGTATGTCACACCCCATATTAGGCTTCTCTGAATGAAATGTGCAAATCTAGGAGAAAACAAAAAAATTTCTCTGAAGGCAAAATTGCCTTGGTTAGCTGAGTGGCCTTTGTTTCTACATAGTTTCTGAAGAGCGGAGAAGTTCCAATGTGTCTTTAAGGCCCCTTTCACACGAGCGAGTTTTCCGCACGGGTGTAATGCGTGACGTGAACGCATAGTTCTACGTTGCATGAAAAACGCAGCATGTTCTATATTCTGCGTTTTTCACACAGCCCTGGCCGCATAGAAGTGAATGGGGCTTCAGTGAAAAACGCATTGCATCCTGAAGCAAGTGCGGATGAAGTGCGTTTTTCACTGATGGTTGCTAAGAGATGTTGTTTGTAACCCTTCAGTTTTTTATCACGTGCGTGAAAAACGCACCAAAACGCATTGCACCCGCGCAGAAAAAAATAAAAAACTGAACGCAATTGCAGACAAAACTGACTGAACTTGCTTGCAAAATTCCCTGAATGCATCTGGACGTAATCTGTCACGCTCGTGTGAAAGAGGCCTAAGTCTGGTCTCTCCCTCCTTAGCAACTTTCTAAATATAGTGGGCAGTAAAGAAAGTGAAGCATACAACACTAGCAAATTTAATAGAAGGTAGATACCTACTGCTTCTGAGTGAAATACATCTGCTGTAGATGGAAAAGGGAATATTATAGCTGAAAGACATTAGGGAATCCCAAACAACACCAGTTCCTTGACAGTTATGATTGTGCAAGCACAGCCATTTTGCAAACATTTTTGAAAAACTCAGGTATGCCTTAAAATGTTAAGGCCCGTCAAGCATAATTCGGATAACAACTAAGCATCTACAAATAGTTCTTTCAGAGCAAATGCTCTTTACCAGAGGTGACATAATTGTTTTGTTCCGCTCATGCCACCTGCACCTCAATTCGACCTTTTCTTACTGTGGAAACAACAAAAAAGGTAATTATTGCCCTGATATATTCTTGGTTTGATTACAGTGAATCATTATTAATTGATCTTCCTGTTACTAAACTGTCCCTTCTACAATCCATCCTGAATACAGCACCCAGCCTCATCTGTATAACCTCTACTCTGATACCTCCAACCTTTACCAGTCATTGTAGTGGCTACTCATGCAGTATAGGGTTCAACTTAAACCCTATTGTCACGAATGTGCCTGCATCAGGTTGCAGGCGATCAGCTAGACTTTCAAAAGTGACATAATTTGTCATGTTTTCCTCTTGGTTTGGTTGCTGTTTACCACACCCCTTTCCCTTAGCTGTTGCGGGTGTGGTGATTGTCTTTCCCCTATTTATCCCTTCCTCTCCCAGTATCCCTTGCGGTTTATACTTTCTGCTGACATTGTTGTGTGTGGTGTGGTTCTCGGCTGAGATCCGGTTGCTGCTATATCTGCATTAAGATAAGTGTCATTTTCTCTATTGTATTTATCCTACTTTTTCCTGTTTTGGTTTTGCCTTCTGGAGTCTCCTGTTCGTCCGCCCTTTTGGAGGAACGGGTTGACTCCTTCCCCTGTCTAGTTGCAGGGTTCTGTAGGGTCAGTTTGTTATTAGGTTCCTGTGTATGAACTCTCCTACACTAAGGCCCGTTCATACTGGTAGTCAGTCAGGGCCTAGTTTCAGGATTTCCTGCAGGAGGTGACCGTTTCCCTTGTTTGGACTTTTCCCTTCGTTCTTACGCTTGGTGTGGCTATACCCTCCACACCAGAGCATGACATTATAAATTTTTGTGCAGACATGGATGCTATTATCGCGCTTACTGAACGGCTGCAGGGACTCTGCTTGGAGGTAGCTGACATCCGCAACCAGATTCAGAGACCACAGGCTGGTGGTTCTGGAGGTGCTGGGTGTCAGGCCTGTTTGGAGCCTAAGGTCACCCTCCCGGACAGATTTTCTGGGGGATGTGATAATTTTATTCTATTTAGGGAGGCGTGCAAATTGTATTTCAGACTGCGTCCACATTCTTCTGGTAATGAGGAGCAGAAGGTTGGTGTGGTCATCTCGCTGCTTAAAGTCTCTCTTGCAGTCTCTCCGGTCGGTAGATGAATTTTTTAAGGCTTTGGGGATTATCTATGATGACCCGGATCGTATCTCCCTGGCCGAAACTCAGATACGTGACCTTCGTCAGGGTGAGCGCTCGGTTGAGATCTATGTCTAGATCTACGTAGCCAATTCTGTCAAGGATTATCAGAAAGGCTGAAGGACGCTTTGGCCTTTCATGAAACCCCTGTGTCTTTGGAAGCTGCCATGTCTCTTGCTGTCCGCATGGATAGGCGTCTGAGAGAGCAATCTAGGGGCCCCCGCTCTCAGGACGTACTATCACGTAGTGTACTGTCTTCCTATGACACTCTGGGTGAAAATCCCCCTAGGTTGATGTCAGTGGACGAACCCATGCAGTTAGGGGGGGCTGCTCCTGTTTCCACTCTTAAGCATTTTGGTAATAAAAAGGGTGTGTGTTTTTTCTGTGGTCATAAAGGACACTTTATCAGTGTATGTCCATGCATTTAATCTCTAAAAGAGAGAAAAGAAAAGGGGGCGTTGAACTATCATCTCACTTTTGGTGGGGTGGGTAGAGAAACTGAAAATGTGCATTTGTCTTCATCCTGTAGTAACCGTTTTCTCCTGACTGCCGAGGTGGCGCTAGAGTAAAAAGTTGTGAGAATTGAGGTGTTTATTGATGCTCAGTTTGTCCGTATGCATGGATTGTCTCCGAGTAAATTGGAAAAGAAGATTTCTGTGTTTGCCATTGATTCTGCACCTCTATCTCAGAAGTGTTTGTCTCAAATGGTGCATGATATCAAATTAAGAGTGGGTGAATTTCATCAGGAGCTTATTTCATGTTTTGTGTTGGAAGGTCTTCCTGCTCCTGTGGTTCTGGGTTTACCGTGGTTAAGCAAATATAATCCGACCATTGACTGGCATACTAGACAGAATCTGGATTGGGGTGATTATTGAGTTGAAAATTGTCTTAATATCTCTTTTTCTGCTTTAACTACTAAGACACTTCCCTCTTTTATATCGGATTTCTCTGATGTATTTTCTGAAGGTGGATGTCAGGATTTACCCCCTCACCGGGAATACGATTGTCCTATCAATCTTATACCTGGAGCTAAATTGCCCAAATCTAGGCTGTATAACCTTTCTGGACCTGAGAGAACGGCCATGAAGGAATATATTGCTGAGAGTTTGGCTAAAGGACATATTAGACCTTCCAAATCTCCTGTGGCAGCTGGGTTTTTCTTTGTAAAGAAAAAAGAACCCTTGTGGGGAGGTTTGTAGTCCTGTATTTGGATGACATACTAATTAGGTGTTGATCGAGCACCAAAGTGCTCGGGTTCTCTAGTAGAACACTTGGTGATGGTCGAGTGCTCTACAGAGCTCCCGAGCACAATGTAAGTCAATGGGAGAAGACTAGGCACCCCCTGCTTGAATGAATGGAGGGTGTCGGGTTCATAGGAAAAGGTCAGAATCGCAAATTCTCCTCTTTCACTCGTTAAAGTACGCTAATTAACTGAATTTGTGCGCATTAGCGCACAATGCGTAGCATTAGCAATGCTAATATTACGCATTGTACGCTAATGCGTACGAATTTGTATGCTAATATTACGCATTGTACGCTAATTGGTACGAATTTGTATGCTAATGCTACGCATTGTACGCATACAAATTCGTACGCATTAGCGTACAACGCGTAACATTAGCATACAAATTTGTACGCATTAGCGTACAATGCGTAACATTAGCATACAAATTTGTACGCATTAGCGTACAATGAGTAGCATTAGCATACAAATTCGTACGCATTAGCATACTCAAGCATCGCACTCAAGCACACGCGGTGTTTGGCCGAACACCGAGCGGACCCGAGCGTAGGCATGCTTGGCTGAACAGCAAGTTCGGCCGAGCATGCTCGCTCAACACTAATACTATTACTAATCTATTCTCCAGATATGGTGACACATCAGGATCACATAAGACAGGTGTTGCAAATCTTAAGAGATAACAAGTTGTATGCAAAATTTGAGAAATGTGTTTTTGCTGTACATGAGGTGCAATTCTTAGGATACCTGCTTTCATCTTCAGGTTTTTGTATGGATCCAGAGAAAGTCCGTGCTGTTCTGGATTGGGACCGACCTGAAAATCTGAAGGCTCTTATGCGATTTTTGCGGTTCACCAATTATTACCGAAAATTTATTAAGAACTATTCGACAATAGTTAAACCCTTAACTGACATGACTAAGAAAGGGACGGATGTCTCAGTGTGGTCTGATGCAGCGTTGCAAGCCTTCTCCGCTGTGAAGGAGTGCTTTTCTTCTACCCCTATATTGGTGCAGCCAGATGTGTCGCAACTTTTCATTGTGGAGGTTGACGCATCCGAGGTGGGGGTAGGAGCAGTTTTATCACAGGGCCCGTCACCTGGTAAATGGCGCCCATGTGCTTTTTTTAAAAAAAAACTCTCTGCTGCAGAGAGTTACTGGCCATTAGGTTGGCTTTTGAGGAATGGCATCATTGGTTGGAAGGGACGATTCACCCTATCACTGTATTCAAAAATCTGGCTTACCTAGAATCGGCTAAACGACTTAATCCGAGGCAGGCCACATGGTCTTTGTTCTTCACCAGATTCAATTTCATTGTCACATATCGTCCTGGGGTTAAGAATGTGAAGGCGGATGCCTTGTCACGTAGTTTTCCCAGAGGTGGTGATTTTGAGGATCCAAGTTCTATACTGTCCGAAGGAGTGGTGATATCCGCTCTTTACCCTGATCTTGAGGCTAAGGTGTTTGAGGCCTAGGGAGGTGCACCGGAGTCTTACCCCCCTGGGAAGTTGTTTGTTCCTTCTGATTTGCGTCATAAGGTGTTTGAGGAACATCATTCTTCGGTGCTTGCGGGACAACCTGGGAGTAAATCCACTGTCGACCTCGTCTCTCGTAGATTCTGGTGGCCGGGGCTGCGTAAGTGTGTTGAGGACTATTTGTCGGCCTGTAGTGTCTGTGCACGCGCTAAGGTGACACATACTCGACCTTCTGGACCCCTACTTCCATTACCCATCCCGTCCAGACCATGGACTCACTTATCCATGGACTTCATCACTGATCTGCCTGATTCGTCTGGTAAGACAGTTATTCTGGTGTTTGTAGATCGTTTTAGTAAAATGGCGCACTTTATTGCATTACCCGGACTCCCCAATGCTAAAACTCTGGCACAAGTGTTTGTTGACAAAATTGTGAAACTTCATGGCATTCCCAATGACTTGGTCTCTGATCGTGGGACTTAGTTTGTGTCCAGATTCTGGAAGGCATTTTGTACTCGGCTTGGGGTACAACTGTCTTTTTCCTCTGCCTTTCACCCCCAGACGAATGGACAGACTGAGCGTACCAATCAGAGTCTGGAGACTTACTTGAGATGTTTTGTCTCTGAGAACCAGGAGGAGTGGTCCTCGTTTTTGTCTCTGGCAGAGTTTGCCATAAATAATCGCAGACAGGACTCCACTGGTAAGTCACCTTTCACCCGCAGTTTGGCACATTTTCTGGTTCTGATACTTCTGGTATTCCTGAGGAAGAACTTTTTTCGTCATCATTGTCATCTATATGGCGGAAAATTCAAAATAACTTGATAAATATGGGTAACAAGTAAAAACGTGTGGCTGACAGGAAACGTATGAATGGTCCGGACCTAAGTGTGGGTGATTCTGTGTGGCTGTCAACTAGGAACATTAAGTAGAAAGTTCCTTCTTGGAAGTTGGGTCCAAGATTTATTGGCCTATATAAGATCACGGCCATTATTAATCCTGTAGCATTTCGCCTTGAACTTCCTCAGGCTCTGAAAATTCATAAGGTGTTTCACAGATCTTTGTTGAAGAGATATGTTGAACCTCTGGAGCCATCTCCCTTGCCACCTGCGCCTGTCTTGGTGGATGGTAATTTGGAATTCCAGATCGTCAAGATCATTGATTCTCGAGTTCTCCGTGGGACTCTTCAATATCTTGTTCACTGGAAGAATTATGGACCTGAGGAGAGGACATGGGTACCGGCATCTGATGTGAATGCCAGTCGTTTGGCGAAAGCCTTTCACAGGTCTCATCCTGATAAAATTGGGCCTGGGTGCCCGGAGGGCATCCGTAAATGGGGGGGGGGGGTAATGTCACGAACGTGCCTGCATCAGGTTGCAGGCGATCAGCTAGACTTTCAAAAGTGATGTAATTTGTCATGTTTTCCTCTTGGTTTGGTTGCTGTTTACCACACCCTTTCCCCTCAGCTGTTGCGGGTGTGGTGATTGTCTTTCCCCTATTTATCCCTTCCTCTCCCAGTATCCCTTGCGGTTTATACTTTCTGCTGACATTGCTGTGTGTGGTGTGGTTCTCGCTGAGATCCGGGTGCTGCTATATCTGCATTAAGATAAGTGTCATTTTCCCTTTTGTGTTTATCCTACTTTTCCCTGTTTTGGTTTTGCCTTCTGGAGTCTCCTGTTCGTCCGCCCTTTTTGAAGAACGAGTTGACCCCTTCCCCTGTCACTAGTTGCAGGGTTCTATAGGGTCAGGGTCTTGTGTATTAACTCTCCTAGCACTAAGGCCCGTTCATACTGGTAGTCAGTCAGGGCCTAGTTAAAGGGTTTCCTGCAGGAGGTGACCGTTTCCCTTTGTTTGGTCTTTTTCCTTCCCTCTTACGCTTGGTGTGGATATACCCTCCATACCAGAGTGTGACACCTACCCATGTTCTATGCTCTGCGAATTATTTAAGACTAACATTAACCAAAATCCAAACCTCTTACTACCATTTCCATGACATCTCTTGAGCAGCACCAGTTCTCTGGAATGCCCTACCCAAAGCAATTAGTTTATTCCCAACATCCACAATTTTAGGTGTGCCCTGAAAACACATCTTTTTAGGTTGGCCTATCAAATTTCCTAGCCTAGCTCTTCTCCATTCATCCCTCCTTCAATATCCTTCTTCAGAACCTGATTCATCATTGAACAGTATCCACCACATGCCATGCACTCAAAAGCACAACAAATATTGGCTGGTGTTTGGCTCATGCAATTGGGTTGCATCAACTTGTAATGCTGCCTGGCAGGACATGGGAGTAAACCACTCTACAAAATGTGCTTGGTGTCTCTCTACACACTGCCTTCATTTTACATTGCTGAGCTTTCCAGAATTCATTATTACAATCAATTGTCAAGGAGGATTAAATGGGTATTCCAGTTGATTAAAGCTATCCCCTATCCATATGATAGGGGTTAACTATCAGATCGGTGGGGCCCTGTACCCCTGCTCCAGTCTTTTCAGGGCAGCTGCAGCGGGTACAAGACGGCCGTTCTTGTGATCGTTGAGGTCCCAGTGGTAGGATCGCCACCGATCTGATAGTTATCCCCTATCCTGTGGACAGGGGATAACTTTAACCAACCGGAATACCCCTTTAAGCTTTACAATAGAGAGTAATTATGTGATCCTGCTTAACATGTGCTGTCATGTCTCAGCAGTGTGAAAATTGTATAATTCCTGCCCATAAGTGGATGCTAGTTTGTCTTTAAGATGTTTGAGCGGTGGGGCTTAAATGCCCCCAATTTTTTGATAAGGATGTTAGTAAGAATTTTATTATAGAGCAAAATTTCTGCTCTTCAATAAATTGTAATTTTGCAGTCATGGAATGCGCAGCAATGTAAAGTGAAAATAGTGAGTAGTGTGGCACCGAGCACAGTAAATAGAGTGTCTCTGCCCCCCTATCGCCCATCCTCCCCCAGTAAGTTAAAAAAGGGAATGAAAATCATCCTATTCACATCCTAAGATGGGTTGCTTATGGCCAACCGCCTCTGGCATTGCCATCAGCTCAAAAAGTGTGCCAGGCGTTTCATGGCTTGAGTTTTCATGGCTGACCAGCTGCATTCATGCCTTACATCATAAAGCACAATGTTAAAGGGGTATTCCCATCTCACAAATGTAGTTTGTATAGTTAGATATAGCTATACCAATATTATTACTAATAGAATGCATTTATATAAAATGTACCGTTTAGAAGATTTGCCTATTTGTATATCCATTGTCCCACACACATAAGTCATGCCGTTGCCTCTAGTTACGACCACCGTGGCCATGTAGTAGTGGTGGCTGGCTTGCTCCTTTTCAAACCCGCTCTGAGGTAACTGCTGTATTGTGAACGCACATTGCATGAGCATGCTGAGACACATCTTAGGGTACTTTCACATCTGCGTTTTGGATGCTACCAGTCCAAAACGCAATGGTCAGGATCCGTCCATAACGCAGACTTTATAAACGGATCCTGCTCCATAGCGATGAATGGATCTTGGAACAGGATCCGTTTCTCTGCATTTTGGAAGCGCAGACAAAAATGCTACTACCCTAAGATGTGTCTATGCATGCTCATGCAATGTGCGTTCACAATACAGCAGTTACCTTAAAGCGGGTTTGAACAAGAGCAAGCCGGCCACCACTACTACATGGCCACAGTGGCCCTAACTAGGGGGGCCTGACTGATGTGTGAGGGACAATGCCTATACAAATAGGCAAATCTTCTAAACGGCACATTTTATATAAAAACATTCTAGTAATAATACTGGTATGGCTATATCTAACTATACAAACTACATTTGTCAGATGGGAATACCCCTTTAAGTATCAGATGCGGTGATGTAAAGTACTGTATACCACCACTGGACCCTGTAGCAGTGGCAAGATGTTCTCTGGTATGATGAATCATGTTTCTCTGGCAGCCTGATAACTGAGTCTGGACGAATTCCAGGAGAACATTACCTGGCTGACTCCATTGAGCCAACTGTAGATTTTGGTGGAGGTAGGATAATGCTATGGGTTTTTCAGTGCTTTGCCTAGGCCCCTTAGAGGTAATGAAGAAAAATATTAATGCTTTAGCATACCAAGACATTTTGGACACTTGTATGCTTCCAAATTTGTGAAAACAGTTTGGGAAGGGCCCTCTTCTGTTCCATCATGATTATGCATAGAATGGAGATCGTGAGCCCAGACCTTTCATCCAACATCAGTGTATGTCCTCATAAAACTCTTCTGGAAGAATGGACAAAAAAATGTTAAGACCTATGGATTTTGAATGGCATGTCATAAAAGCTCCCATAGGTGTAATATGTAGGTGTCCTAATACTTTTGTCCATATAGTGTGTTACATTTAGATCTTGTGCTCACAGCCATCTCACAAATTTGTAATATGATGTATCATCATTAGATTGTTGTATATAGATTTTATATGAAGGCAAAGGGAGATTTTTTTCTAATGTAATCTGTGCTAAAAAAAAGTTGCAAGTTCCAATTTATGCTGCATTAAGGGTGTATGATGCATAAGTGGTCACCTCTCTATAACTGATAAGCTTGGTAGCTTCACATGCCATTGTACAAGGCTTTGCAGGTATTAGAATATATTTGCATGCTTTTTTATTTTGTTGAATTGTAATATTATTGTCGGATTTACTGTTACTGTGCAGCATAGTACAAAATATTGCTTTATGTGCCCTGTTTCTTATGTGCAATATGTATTGTAGATTAAATGTAGACTTGGCTATATTTGTATATATACATTATTGCCTCAATCTTCAGAAAAAGTGATGCCCTGAAGATTGTAGCTTATTTCAATGTCACAGCAGATGCTTTGTAATGTTAAATCATAAAATTTGTAAAGAACAACAACTAATTATATGGCATTTTAATTAAATGTCTAAACTTGTAATTCAATTTATATAAAAGACAGCTGCTTAATGTGTTCTAAACAATTAATTAAAAGGTATTAAAACTGGTTTCCCAAGCATTTCTTTATTGGTTCTAATTTTTTATTAGGAAAATACCAATTCATTTATCTGATACGAACTATTAGGGCTCATTCGATTAGAACAATTACCTTAAATATAAAAAATACACAGAAGCCGTTTTATGGGAAAATCTAACAAGCTTTAACAGTACAATTAGAGCTATTCACAAAAGCATAGCAAGCAAATGACCAAATGCTACCATAAATCTGCTCCCAGTGGATGTGAGATGGACAAATTCATTAAAAAAGCAGCGGCCATATATGTCACTAAAGAAGCCAGGATGGCGCCCGCAGCTCAGAGCAGAGCCAGTGAAGGCGGACCTGAAGCCTCAGAGGGCGAAAGTGACGCCGAAGACACAGGAAGCCGCCAAGGCCTGCCGATATCCAGAAAATACCTGAAACTGGCCCTCTCAAAAGCCTGAGAGCCTGTTCTGCATGAAATATCCTCCTTATGTCAAGCTGTGCGGCACATAGGAAGAAGAGTGGAAGCGCTGGACACGACGCAAGTCGCCATGTTGGAATTTCAAACAGCCACCTCCTCATGCCTGCAACAGTGCCAAGCGCACCTAAATGCCGTTCATACAGCCCTGGAGGATTAGGAAAACCGGGGAAGGAGGAATAATCTGAGGTTCAGAGGAGTGCCAGAATCGATCACACCAAACGAGGTACCAGACACCATAAAGGCTATATGTGAAGAAATACTTGGCCCCAAAAACCCCTCACCAGTTATACTAGTGAGGGCCCACAGAGCCCTTCGCCCGAGACCTAAGCTGTCAGATCCCCCTAGGGATATAATTTGCCGCTTTGTGAATTTTCAAGACAAGGAAGCTGTCCTTACTAAAGCTCGAGACATGCCTGAAATAACTTATGAAGGCCATACCATACATATCTATCAAGTTCTAGCAACGGTGACACTTAAAAAATGGAGAATGCTACAACCGCTAACCGACTGGCTTAGAATCCGCAAGGTGCCTTATCGCTGGACTTTCCCGTTTGGATTATCATTTTTCTTTAATGGACGCCGCATGACCATACAGTCCCATGAAGACCTTGGCCCCATTTATGAACATTTGGAAATACAGTGGGGAAAAAAAGTATTTAGTCAGCCACCAATTGTGCACGTTCTCCCACTTAAAAAGATGAGAAAGGCCTGTAATTAAAATCATAGGTAGACCTCAACTATGAGAGACAAAATGAGAAAACAAATCCAGAAGATCACATTGTCTGATTTTTAAAGAATTTATTTGCAAATTATGGTGGAAAATAAGTATTTGGTCAATAGCAAAAGTTCATCTCAATACTTTGTTATATATCCTTTAATGGCAATGACAGAGGTCAAAGGTTTCTTTAAGTCTTCACGAGGTTGGCACATTCCTCCATGCAGATCTCCTCTAGAGCAGTGATTTTCAACCAGTGTGCCTCCAGCTGTTGCAAAACTACAACTCCCATCATGCCCAGGCAGCCTACAGCTATCAGCCTACAGAAGGGCATGGTGGGAGTTGTAGTTTTGCAACAGCTGGAGGCACACTGGTTGAAAATCACTGCTCTAGAGCAATGATGTTTTGGGGCTGTTGCTGGGCAACACAGACTTCCAACTCCCTCCAAAGGTTTTCTATAGGGTTGAGATCTGGATCCACTCCTTCGTTGTTCTGGTGGTGTGCTTGGGATCATTGTCATGCTGAAAGACCCAGCCACGTTTCATCTTCAATGCCCTTGCTGATGGAAGGAGGTTTGCACTCAAAATCTCACGATACATGGCCCCATTCATTCTTTCATGTACACGGATCAGTCGT
Organism: Rhinella marina; assembly: GCA_900303285.1. Classification (NCBI taxonomy): domain Eukaryota; kingdom Metazoa; phylum Chordata; class Amphibia; order Anura; family Bufonidae; genus Rhinella; species Rhinella marina. The sequence continues at coordinate 57,007 of ONZH01010279.1, forward strand.
CCTGGTCCCTTTGCAGAGAAACTGCCCCAAAGCATGATGTTGCCACCCCCATGCTTCACAGTAGGTATGGTGTTCTTTGGATGCAACTCAGCATTCACTCTCCTCCAAACACGACGAGTTGTGTTTCTACCAAACAGTTCTACTTTGGTTTCATCTGACCATATGACATTCTCCCAATACTCTTCTGGAACATCCAAATGCTCTCTAGCGAACTTCAGACGGTCCCGGATATGTACTGACTTAAGCAGGGGGACACGCCTGGCAGTGCCAGAGTCCCTGGCGGCGTAATGTGTTACTGACGGTAGCCTTTGTTACGTTGGTCCCAGCTTTCTGCAGGTCATTCACTAGGTCCCCCCGTGTGGTTCTTGGATTTTTTGCTCACAATTCTTGTGATCATTTTGACCCTACAGGGTGAGATCTTACGTGGAGCCCCTGATCGAGGGAGATTATCAGCGGTCTTGTATGTCTTCCATTTTCTAATTATTGCTCCCACAGTTGATTTCTTCACACCAAGCTGCTTGCCTATTGCAGATTCAATCTTCCCAGCCTGGTGCAGGTCTACAATTTTGTTTCTGGTGTCCTTTAACAGCTATTTGGTCTTCACCATAGTGGAGTTTGGAGTGTGACTGTTTAAGGTTGTGGACAGGTGTCTTTTATACTGATAACAAGTTCAAACAGGTGCCATTACTACAGATAATGAGTGGAGGACAGAGGAACCTCTTAAAGAAGAAGTTGCAGGTCTGTAAGAGCCAGAAATCTTGTTTGTTGTAGGTGACCAAATACTTATTTTCCACCATAATTTGCAAATAAATTCCTTAAAAATCAGACAATGTGATTTTCTGAATTTGTTTTCTCATTTTGTCTCTCATAGTTGAGGTCTACCTATGATGTAAATTACAGGCCTCTCTCATCTTTGTAAGTGGGAAAACTTGCACAATTGGTGACTGACTAAATCCTTTTTTTCCCCAATGTGCAACCTCTGGATATTGACAACTGGGACCTGATCCAAGATTAAGCATCTTTACCGGAGATACCCAAAATTCTCTCATTCAAGGTTCATCATACTCCAAAGTCACAAAGACAGAAAAAAAAACGAAAAAACCTATGACCCTAAGATGGATCACCAATGAAGATTCCTAGAGGGAAACCCTTCTGAATCTTAAGCTGTCAAATACCTGTGGGACTGTTACCCAACTAGATTACACTAAAGAAACCCCAACTAGATTACACACTATTTCCTATCTGTTATGTGCCACAATGGCATGTTAATCAGTGTAAGTATAAAGCCGTAGTCTGCTCTTAGTATAGAAGTATAGAGTGGGCTCGGCATGCATGTTGGTACCTGCATCTCTGGATTTAGTGGCGGCCTTTGAATCACCCGAAATGGCAAAAGGCAGAATGGACCCAGCATGCATGTGGAACCAACACCCCCTGAATTATAAGAAGGCCATTGTGGCACATAACAGGTAGGAAATAGTGTTAGGTTAGGACGGAGCTCACTGGCCTTAGAAATGACCTTAAAACCTATTAAATAATATTTCAGCAAAATATTTTCTACACTCACAGCACAAGATATTTGCACACGATAATAAGGCATCAAAGTTTGCGATGCAGAGATTAAAAAAAAGAAAAATAGCCAACTTTGTCCTCCATCTAAAAGGCCCAGATGGGTCCCTCGTACACGATTTAAAAAAAAATAGCCTCATAATTCAGAGACTTTTACGAATCCCTGTATAATATAGATAAAGACCAAACTGTAAGAGAAACGTTATCTACCTGCCCATTCTTAGATAAGATCATATTACCCACCCAACACATTCCCAAAAGCAACAACTCACCAACCCATTCACTACTGAGGAACTCACTAATGCTATCAAACAGTCCCCTACAGGAAAGAGCCCAGGCCTGGATGGCCTCCCCATTCAATATTATTCAGTCTTCCAACATATTCTGATCCCACATCTACTCCCAGTTTACAGTCAAGCACTTGAGGACAAACCTCTGTCTAGAGATATAACAAAAGACCACATCACTCTTATCCCAAAAGAGGGTAAAGACCACTCACTATGCTCCAATTACAGACCGATCTCACTCCTCAATGTTGACCTCAAACTACTAGCCAAAATGTTGACAAACAGACTAGCAGATATCCTCCCTTCATTGATACACAGAGACCAAGTAGGTTTTGTTAAAGGAAGAGAGGGAAGGGACAATACAGCTAGAGTGCTTAACGTTTTATATTATGCCTCTCGTAAATCCATCCCCATAGCCCTTCTCAACATGGACGCTGAAAAGGTGTTTGATAGAGTGAGGTGGTCTTTTATGGAAAAAGTACTCTCTAAACAACAATTCCCAAAGCCCTTTCTATCAGCAATTAAAGCAATGTACTCTAATGCGTCAGCTTCTATTAGGGTTATTGATGTAATCTCCGAAACCTTCCAGATTAGGAATGGAACCCGTCAAGGGTGTCCTCTTTCCCCCCTTTTATTTGTACTGACCTTGGAACCCCTCCTCCAGACCAATAGAACAGATCAAGAAATCAGAGGCATTTAACTAGGGCATCAAGAGCACAAAACAGCCGCATTTGCGGACGATTTATTAATAATGATAAGCAATAGTGTTGATTGAGCACCAAAGTGCTCGGGTGCTGTGGTGCTTGGATAGAACACTTGGTGATGCTCGAGTGCTCTACAGAGCACCCGAGCACAATGGAAGTCAATGGGAAAACCAGAGCACTAAACCAGGCACCCCCTGCTCTGAAGAGGGGAGGATGTCTGGTTCACAGGAAAAGGTCAATAAATGATGGAAACACCACTGAAATGGTTTGGGAACAGCATGGGGAGGATGTCTGGATGCATCTTGGACTCCCAAGTATTTCGGATGTTCAAACGTTTTACAGCAGGGAATGTCGCCTTGATTAGCGGCAGAAAAAAATTACACTGAATGTCACCTTGATTAGCGGCAGAAAAAAATACACTGGATGTCACAGGTATTTAGGATGCACAAACGTTATACAGCACACGATGCGCAGGTAATGTCGCCTTGATTAGCGGCAGAAAAAAAGCACTGGATATCAGGTATTTAGGATACACAAACGTTATACAGCACACGCTGCGCAGGTAATGTCGCCTTGATTAGTGGCAGAAAAAAATACACTTGATGTCAGGTATTTAGGATACACAAACGTTATACAGCAGACGCTGCGCAGGTAATGTTGCCTTGATTAGCGGCAGAAAAAAATACACTAAATGTCAGGTATTTAGGATGCACAAATGTTATACAGCACACACAGCACAGGTGATGTTAAGGTCAGGCAATTTTGCACAATTTTTGCCCACAAAAAATATATATATTGCAGCCAGATGAAACAATAGTCCTTAAAAGGACTTTTGGGTCTTTTTAACAGAAAAACTAACCCTGCCTAACAAATTCCTATCCCTACACTATCTGTCCCTCTTTGCAGCAGCTCTCCCTGACTAAGACTGAGCCGGGTCACATGTCACCAGGTGCTTTATAGCACGCGATGACGCGTTCCTGGCCAGCCAATCACTGTAATGCCAGTAGCCAACATGGCTATGGCATTACAGTGAATGCCAGCCTCCCCCGTGCGCTGATTGGCTGCATAGCAGCCAAGAAACGCGCGGGAGGGACTTGAGCATGGCGCTCGAGCACACGCGCTGTTCGGCCGAACACCGCGATGTGCCGAACAGCGCGTGTGCATGGCCATGCTCCAGTGAATACAGTGTTCGGCTGAGCATGCTCGCCCAACCCAGACAAGGCCCTCTGTAAGATCTATCAACATTTTAAGACTTATGGCCAACATTCCAATTTTAAAATAAACCATAGTAATAAACCATATTTGCGGACGATTTATTAATAATGATAGGCAATAGTGTTAATCGAACACCAAAGTGCTCGGGTGCTCTGGTGCTTGGGTAGAACACTTGGTGATGCTTGAGTGCTCTACAGAGCACCCGAGCACAATGGAAGTCAATGGGAGAACCAGAGCACTAAACCAGGCACCACCTGCTCTGAAGAGGGGAGGGTGTCTTGTTCACAGGAAAAGGTCAATAAATGATGGAAACACCACTGAAATGGTGAGGATGTCTGGATGCATCTTGGACTCCCAAGTATTTAGGATGCTCAAATGTTTTACAGCAGACGTAGTGCAGGGAATGTCGCCTTGATTAGCGGCAGAAAAAATTACACTGAATGTCACAGGTATTTAGAATGTTCAAACGTTATACAGCAGACATAGCGCAGGGAATATCGCCTTGATTAGCGGCAGAAAAAATTACACTGAATGTCACAGGTATTTAGGATGCACAAACGTTATACAGCACACGCTGCGCAGGTAATGTCACCTTGATTAGCGGCAGAAAAAAATACACTGGATGTCATAGGTATTTAGGATGCACAAACGTTATACAGCACACGCTGCGCAGGTAATGTCACCTTGATTAGCGGCAGAAAAAAATACACTGGATGTCAGGTATTTAGGATACACAAACGTTATACAGCAGACGCTGGGCAGGTGGTGTTAAGGTCAGGCAATTTTGCACAATTTTTGCCCACAAAAAATATATATATTGCAGCCAGATGAAACAATAGTCCTTAAAAGGACTTTTGGGTCTTTTCAACAGAAAAACTAACCCTGCCTAACAAATTCCTATCCCTATACTATCTGTCCCTCTTTGCAGCAGCTCTCCCTGACTAAGACTGAGCCGGGTCACATGTCACCAGGTGCTATATAGCACCCGATGACGCGTTCCTGGCCAGCCATCATGGCTATGGCATTACAGTGAATGCCAGTACCCCCGCGCACTGATTGGCTGTGTAGCAGCCAAGAAACGTGTGGGGAGGGGACTCGAGCATGGCGCTCGAGCACACGCGCTGTTCGGTCGAACACTGCGATGTGCCAAGCATAGCCATGCTCCAGTGAATACAGTGTGCGGCCGAGCATGCTCGCCCAACCCAGACAAGGCCCTCCCTAAGATCTATCAACATTTGAAGACTTTGGCCAACATTCTAATTTTAAAATAAACCATGGTAAGTCATTGATAATTAGCTCTAGGCTCTTTATATCACATAAAACCCGTTTGCGACAAAACTCACCATTTAACTGGTCATCCCCCTCTTTGACTTATCTGGGTATCAAGATAAGCACTGACCCATCCAACTTAGTTTCCCTAAACTATATCCCCCTCTTAAACAACATCACCAAAACTCTTAAAAACCTAGATCTGCCAATTCTATCATGGTTTGGGAGGAAAAAAACCTCATTAGTATTACCTAAATTGACTTACCTACAACAAGTACTCCCAATACCAGTCCCAACCTCATATTATAGCACATTAAGATCATTATTAGAGATGAGCGAGCACTAAAATGCTCGGGTGCTCGTTATTCGAGTCAAATTTTTTCGGATGCTCGGGTGCTCGTTTCGAATAACGAACCCCATTGAAGTCAATGGGAGACTCGAGCATTTTTTGCAGGGGACCAAAGCTCTGCACAGGGAAGGTTGCGTGAAAACCCGGAAACCTCAGAAAATGATGGAAACACCACGGAAATGGACAGGAAACAGCAGGGGCAGCATGCATGGATGCCTCTGAGGCTGCCTAATCGTACCATTACACCAAATTCTGGGCAACAGCCTGGTGGTGACCCTCAAGACAATTGTGCTGACCCAGACCAAGATGGGCAAGGCACATGCCTATCACATGTTAGTAAAGCACCCAACTAGGTGCAACAAAGGTCCATCACCTGCTCATGCTGGCACTGCTGTCCTATCCCCCGCCCCACGACGCAGGCATAAGCGTCTCCCTCTCCGCACCCACCCAGTAGTCCACAGTGTACACAAAGTTCTCCCAGCACAGTGCCCAGCTCTCCCCATCCCAGACGGGCAAACACGCACACTGATATTGCAGTTTACATCATGGGGGTGAACCCCAGGATGACTTGTTAAGACTGAGATTGCAGTTTACAGCTTGGCGGTGAACCCCAGAGTGGCTTGGTTAGACTAACATAGCAGCTGAACCCCCCAAAAATTTAACCTGACACAGCATGGCGGTGACTACAGTTCAGTGAACAATTCTGTGGTGTGCGGAACAGTAGCCACAGTCTAGAAAAAATGTTTTTTTCTATCACTTTTATATATACTACAGTCCAGTGAAAAATTGTGTGGTGTGCGTTACACTAGCCGGAGTCTAGAAAATATACTTTTTTTCTCTCAGTCATATATACTACAGTGCAGTGAAAAATTCTGTTGTGTGCTGCACACTAGCCGGAGTCTACAAAATATACGTTTTTTCTCTCATTCATATATCCTACAGTGCAGTGCAAAATTATGTTGTGTGCTGCACACTAGCCGGAGTCTAGAAAATATACCCTTTTTCTCTCAGTCATATATCCTACAGTCCAATGAAAAATTGTGTGGTGTGCGGTACACTAGCCGGAGTATACAAAATATACGTTTTTTCTATCAGTTATATATACTACAGTGCAGTGCAAAATTCTGTCGTGTGCTGCACACTAGCCGGAGTCTAGAAAATAAAAGGTTTTTTCTCTCAGTTATATACCCTACAGTGCAGTGAAAAATTGAGTGGTTTGCGGTGCAATAGCTGCAGTATAAACACTACGTTTTTTCTCTCAGTTATATATCCTACAGTCGAGTGCAAAATTCTGTCGTGTGCTGCAAACTAGCCGGAGTCTACAAAATATACATTTTTTCTCTCATTCGTATATCCTACAGTGCAGTGAAAAATTGTGTGGTGTGCGGTACACTAGCGGCAGTCTAGAGAATACATTTTTTCTCTCAGATACATTTTATACAGTCCAGTGAAAGATTCTGTGGTGTGTGGTACACTAGCCGCAGTCTAGAGAATACTTTTTTGGCCTCAGACATTAATTCTACAGTTTAGTGATTACACAAAATGTTGAACCCAAGGGCTAAGGGTCGAGGACGAGGACGTGGGCGTCCAAGTGATGTAGGGGGGCAGAGGCCGTGGTCCTGGGCAGGGTGACACAGTACCTACTTATAAGGGAGCAGTGGAACGCCGCAGAGTTTCGCTCCCTAGCTTTATCTTGCAACTTACAGGGTCACTGGTGCACCACTATTGAACCACAAGTGCGAAGAGGT
>ONZH01010280.1:0-38773 GCA_900303285.1 Rhinella marina
CATTTACATAGTAGTATATGGGCTTGTGTAATGCCAGAAAAGCTGGGAACGTAAAGTGGCCCTGGAAAAAATACTAAAAATGGCCCTGTTTTGTAGTCAGGTCCAAATTGATGGAAGGCAGGGCCAGCAATACCATATTGTGGCACATTATACCACCCCAACAGAGCCAAATACCATAGTCCAGCACAAAATACTGCCAGCAGCACAAAATACATCCCAGAAACTTACACTGGCCGGCTGTGAGGAGAGCTCAGGCGGCCCCCTGGTCAACTGCCCACTGGGAGACTTCCCTGTAAGGTCTATGGCCAATCCATCCATGTATTGGGAAGCTGTAAAAAGTTACAAATGAGGTGAAATGACTTTTTTAAAAATTGCACCATTAGTTTATTTTTTATTTTATGGTGCAGCAAAAAAGACACTGTTTTATTATTCTGTGTGTCAGTACAATTACAGCAATACCAAATGTATATAGTTTTTATGATACTTTATGTCACGACAGGGGGGAACACAAGGGAGAGTGAGCCCTGTCCTGAACCCCACCTCTTTCCCTGCCTACTTACAGTAGGAGCCCTAGGCGGCAACACCGTAACTTGGAGACGTTCCCTGTACTAAGTAAGTGCAGGGCAGGGAAGGGAACACAGGGATAGACACAAACGGACGGAACAAACACAATATAAGAAAGGTAAACAAGCCGGGTCAAATACAGGAGATCGCGTCAAATACCAGGGGGTCAAGAGAAGAGTAGTCTAAGTCCAAAATCCGAGTCAGAGTCCAAATAGCAAGATCAATATGGCAAGGTAACAAGCACTGGTCAAAGGTAGAACTAATCACAGGCATCTGAGTGAGGCAGTTGCCATCTTTAAATAGCCCACCCAGGATCATGTGATGTGGCCAGCATCACATGACCTGAGGCGGAGCAAGCTGTCCAAAAAATATGCAAAGTAGCCATGTGGTGTGATCAGCACCACATGGCTAAACCCAAACAGAGAATTAACTCATGAAGTGCTGGCTGACAAGACCAGCACTTCAATTCCCTATTGCTCGTCTCTAGGGGGCGGAGAGGTCCGGCGATGTCGTGCAGAGGGAGCGCGACGCCGACCTCGCGTGACAGTACCCCCCCCTTCACGAGGGGCCACCGGACCCTTACTAGTGGGAGCAGGCTTATCGGGATGCTGCAGATGGAACCTCCTGATGAGCGAGTCCGCATGCATCCTGGTTAACGGTACCCAAGACCTGTCCTCAGGACCGAACCCCTTCCAATGTACGAGGTACTGGAAGGAATTCCGGACCCTCCTCACATCAATGATCCTAGCAATCTCGTGTTCCATTTGTCCTGCCACCTCGACCGGAGGTGGAGACTGTTCCTCAGGACCCAATGGAGCAACATAACGTTTGAGTAAAGAAATATGAAATACATTATGAACACGAAGGGAGTCGGGTAAACATAACTTGAAAGACACAGGATTGATCACCTTGGTGATCCTGTAAGGACCAATGAAGCGCGGCGCAAATTTATAGGAGGGTACCTTCATGTGAAGATTTTTTGTAGACAACCATACCATGTCCCCCACCTTAAAATCCACACTCTTAGAACGTCTCCTATCAGCCTTGACCTTTTGAATACCTTGGGCCTTTTCCAGGTTCGACTGAACCTGTGCCCAAACTGTGCACAGTTCCTGAGAGAGAACGTTGGCCTCTGGGACCACCGAAGCAGCTGGAGAAAAGGAGCCAAAGCGCGGATGAAACCCCATGTTGCAGAAAAACGGCGATACCCCAGAAGACGAATTCACACGGTTATTAATCGCGAACTCGGCCAGAGACAGGAATCTGGCCCACACATGCTGGTTATCTGCAACATAACACCTAAGAAATTGTTCTACAGATTGGTTCAGACGTTCAGTCTGACCATTGGTCTCTGGATGAAAAGCTGACGAAAAGGACAAAGAGATACCAATCTTATGACAGAAAGCCCTCCAAAACTTGGATACAAACTGAACACCCCTGTCCGATACAATATTCTCTGGAATACCATGCAATTTAACAATGTGGTCCATAAATATAGAAGCCAAGAACTTAGCAGAGGGTAACTTACACAATGGAATAAAATGACACATTTTACTGAATCTGTCAACCACCACTAAAATCACAGTTTTACCCTCAGAGCAAGGCAAATCCGTGATAAAATCCATGGACAGATGTGACCATGGTCTGCTAGGTATGGGTAATGGACGTAGCTCGCCCATAGGTCGTGTCTTGGGATTCTTGGACCTGGCACAAGTATTGCACGCAGTTACAAAAGCCTGAACATCTCTGGAAATCGATGGCCACCAATAATGCCTAGAAACTAACTCCTTGGTGGCATTGATACCAGGATGTCCACACAAAACAGAGTTATGGCACTCACCCAGCAGTCGCAAACGCAAATGAATCGGCACGAATAATTTGTCATTGGGGGTACCAGTGGGAGCCAGATGTTGTTCTGCCAAAATTTCAGATGCCAGATCAGACGAGGTAGCGGCTACAATGATGTCAGCTGGCAGGATGGGCTCAGGAGGGACGTCAGGAGGCTGATACGCCTGAAAGCTTCGGGATAAGGCGTCAGCCTTAATGTTCTTGCTTCCGGGTCTAAAAGTAACACAAAAATCAAAGCGAGTAAAGAACAAAGCCCACCTCGCCTGTCTAGGATTCAATCGCTTAGCAGACTCCAGAAACATGAGGTTCTTATGATCCGTGAGGACCGTAATACGGTGTAATGCCCCTTCTAAAAAATGACGCCATTCTTCAAATGCCCACTTGATTGCTAGTAACTCCCTATTACCAATGTCATAATTTCTCTCGGCAGGAGAGAACTTGCGGGAGAAGAAGGCGCATGGTTTGAGATGAGTTAGGGTGGAAGACCCCTGGGACAGTACTGCCCCCACACCATCCTCAGACGCATCCACCTCAACCACAAAGGGCTTACTCTGGTCAGGCTGGATTAACACAGGGGCATTAACAAAACAGTTCTTTAGCTTATCAAAAGCTTCAATAGCTGCAGGGGGCCAATTGACTAGATCAGCTCCCTTGCGAGTCAAATCAGTAATGGGTTTGGCTATTACCGAAAAATCCTTGATAAATTTCCGGTAAAAATTAGCGAAACCCAAAAATCGCTGGAGCGCCTTCAAGGAGGAAGGTCGCACCCAGTCCACAATGGCCTGTACCTTCGCTGGGTCCATCTTGAAGGAAAAAGGGGTAAGAATGTACCCTAAAAAGGCCACTTCTTGAACACCAAAGATACACTTCTCTTTTTTAACAAATAATTTGTTTTCACGTAAAACCTCCATCACTAGCCTGGTGTGGGATACGTGACTCTCCCAGTCAGCAGAGAAAATCAGGATGTCGTCGATATAGACAATCATAAATCTACCAATCAAAGGTCTAAAAATGTCATTGACGAAATTTTGGAATACCGCAGGAGCATTACTTAACCCGAAGGGCATTACTAGGTACTCATAATGACCCTCCGGGGTATTAAAAGCAGTTTTCCATTCGTCCCCCTCCCGGATTCTGATCAGGTTGTATGCCCCTTTCAGATCCAGTTTAGTAAACCAGCAGGCCCCCTGGACCTGATTCAACAAGTCAGGAATAAGGGGCAGCGGGTACCTGTTTTTAACAGTAATTTTATTGAGTTCCCTGTAATCAATACAGGGCCTCAATCCTCCATCCTTTTTGCCAACAAAGAAAAATCCTGCCCCCATGGGAGAAACTGAAGACCGGATGTGACCCTTGGCCAGACTCTCTTTGAGATAATCCCTCATGGACTGACGCTCTGGAGTAGAGAGATTATAGATACGGCCCTTGGGATACTTGGACCCCTCAATAATGTCGATGGCGCAATCATATTGCCGGTGAGGGGGGAGGAACTCAGTCTCGGACATGGAAAAAACGTCCGAAAAATCACAGATATACTCAGGCAATGTAAGAGACTCAGTGGTACCTCCCAACTGCAATACGGATTTGTAACATTTGTCACAATTAGGACCCCATTTCTCCAATTCACCTGTCGACCAATTGATCACAGGGTTGTGGTCCTGTAACCAAGGTAAACCAAGAACTAGGTCGGCAGGTAAATTTTTTAAAACCCAAAAAATACACTTTTCGGAATGAGAAATCCCAACAGTCAGGGTCACACTAGGAGTACAAAACTCAACCCTCCCATTATTCAAGGGGGTGGAGTCAATAGCGATAATTTGGATCACCTCACTTAGAGGAACCATTGGTATACCCACAGACTGCACAAAGTCAAAATCAATAAAATTAGCAGCAGAACCAGAATCGACAAACGCTTTACCAGACCCCCTGAATTGATTGTATGCAATGGAAATAGGTACTAAAATTTTCTTCCTTACCACCGCTGGGGTTACCTTACTTCCCGCAGAAGATTTCTTAGAGGGCGGAAGTTTCGGACATTGTTGGAGCCAGTGGTTCATTTCACCGCAGTAGAAACAGGCTCCCTTCAAGCGTCTCTGGTCTCTCAAAGTTCCTCCCAACTGCATGGGCTCCTCCGGGACCCTGGTAGGAGGTGGACTCAGAAGAGGGGTTTCAGGCATGACAACAACTTGAGAAGTACTTGATCGTTCCCTCCGTCTCTCTCTTACCCGCCGATCCAGTTTAATAGCTAACGTCATGGTCGCCTCTAGGGTGTCAGGAGTAGGATAACTGACTAATAAATCCTTAAGATGGTCAGACAGCCCCACCCTAAACTGGCTTCTCAAAGCTGGGTCATTCCATCCAGAGGAAACACACCACTTTCTAAACTCAGCACAGTAATCCTCAACTGGACGGTTACCCTGCCGAATGTCTCTGAGCTGAGTCTCAGCTACAGCAGCCAAGTCAGGCTCCTCATATAATAGGCCTAAGGCCTGAAAAAATGCATCCACAGTCTGCAGGCTGGGGGAGTCAGGGGGTAACGAAAAGGCCCACTCCTGCGGATCACCTTGCAGCAAGGAAATAATGATTCCTACTCGCTGCTGCTCGGAACCCGAGGAGTGTGGACGTAAACGAAAATACAACCTCATGCTCTCCTTAAAGGAACGGAAAGTTTTCCGGTCCCCAAAAAATCGATCCGGCAACTTAACATGGGGTTCTAAAATAGGATTAGCTGTGGAGGGAGTGGCTACTGGTATAGTTTGTAGCCGCTCCTGATGTTGGAGTCTCTCGGCCAGGTTCTGGATCATATGCGCCATGCCCTGCACCTGGTCCGTGAGAACCCGCAACGGCTCCATATGGTACGGCCTGTGATTCTGTCACGACAGGGGGGAACACAAGGGAGAGTGAGCCCTGTCCTGAACCCCACCTCTTTCCCTGCCTACTTACAGTAGGAGCCCTAGGCGGCAACACCGTAACTTGGAGACGTTCCCTGTACTAAGTAAGTGCAGGGCAGGGAAGGGAACACAGGGATAGACACAAACGGACGGAACAAACACAATATAAGAAAGGTAAACAAGCCGGGTCAAATACAGGAGATCGCGTCAAATACCAGGGGGTCAAGAGAAGAGTAGTCTAAGTCCAAAATCCGAGTCAGAGTCCAAATAGCAAGATCAATATGGCAAGGTAACAAGCACTGGTCAAAGGTAGAACTAATCACAGGCATCTGAGTGAGGCAGTTGCCATCTTTAAATAGCCCACCCAGGATCATGTGATGTGGCCAGCATCACATGACCTGAGGCGGAGCAAGCTGTCCAAAAAATATGCAAAGTAGCCATGTGGTGTGATCAGCACCACATGGCTAAACCCAAACAGAGAATTAACTCATGAAGTGCTGGCTGACAAGACCAGCACTTCAATTCCCTATTGCTCGTCTCTAGGGGGGCGGAGAGGTCCGGCGATGTCGTGCAGAGGGAGCGCGACGCCGACCTCGCGTGACACTTTAATACTTGAAAAAAAAAGCTCTCTAAGTGTATTCTGACACTTAGAGATATTTTATATTTCAGTCTTCATAGCTGTGTGGGGGCTCTTTTTTGTGGGGTGAGCTATAGATTTATCTTTGGGGGTATGTATAACATTTTGTTCAATTTTAAATTTTTATTTTTTGGGAGATGTCCAAGTGACCAAACAATGGTAATTTTTTTTTCTTACTGTTACAGTGTTCACCAGATGGGATAAATACACTGTATTTTTATATTTTAAATATTTCAGGCATTTTGGGTTCTGACAATACCAATGATGTTTATTTTCTGTGTTTTTTTTCTTTTCTAAATATGGAAGGGGCTACTTTGAATTGTTACCTTTTATTCTTTTTAAAAATGTTCTTTTACTTTGTTTTAATTTTATTTTTAAACCCCCAGTCAGCAACCAGGGAGATACCAGACAGACGAACTATAAACAACATAAAGATACACAAAAATCGGCAGGCAATAAACAGGTCAAGCGGTCCAAGTCAGTAACAAGAGATCATGTCAGAGCCAGAGGAGAATCCAAAAACGGGGTCGAGGTCACAGTCCAAGAATCAAAGTCCTAATACAAAATACAAACGAACGCTTGTGTGAAGCTGAGAACAGACAATCAAGCACTAGCAAGTTCCAGTGATTCTCACAGCTACTTAAGGCCTGAGGGCGGACTCTGAGACGAGAATCCCATGACTGACAGGACTCAGAACCTATCTCAGAACCTCCAGCAGCCAAGTCATAATTATTCAAAGCACCTGGAACCACATTCATCAGACTAGCTGCATCAGGTACCGTAGAACTCCTAGTAGCCGCCACATCAGAATTCTGCTGGTTGGTGACACTTTGCTTTGAAGTTAGGAAAACTTCCCCTAAAATGTAATCTAATATCTAAAGATATTGACATGGGAAATTAAAAATAACCACCAAAAATTCATTATCATATCTTTAACATAAAAATATGATTTAGGCAATAGATCATATTCTGATGACACAGTCACATTCCCTTTAAGTGCCTATTAAGCCCTACGTCAGGCAAAGCTTCACAGGAACATTGCAATTCTACCATAGCCTGCAATAGTCTATTATTGCGGTCTAGGGTATAAGCAATGTTCCTGTGAAGCCTTGCCTGAGGTAGGGCTTAATAGGCACTTAAAGGGAATGTGACTGTGTCATCAGAATATGACTATACCCTATTGTTTAAATCATATTTTATGTTAAAGATATTTTAATGAATTTTTGGTGGTTATTTTTAATTTTCCATGTCAATATCTTTAAAAAATCTTCAGTGTTTGCATGGGCCACTAATTCCAATATTAGACGCCATGTCTTGGTCTGTACAGATCCTTTACTGCACTGATCTCCTTATGTTTACAGGCAGGATTGGAATAATAGATGTCACAGATAAATAGATAGATAGATAGATAGATAGATAGATAGATAGATAGATAGATAGATACATAACACAGAATCCACCATTCACAATAGGGGACATGATAGCTTATCTACTCCCTCCTGACTTCTGCACAGGTCACAAAGCATACCTAGAAAACTCTCCTATAGAAGTCAATGAGGTTGTCTCCTAACCATTGTGTCTATGGTCCATGTGGCTGCTGTAACGCATCTCTAAATGCTGTTAATAAGAGCTTGAGGTAGAATGGCTGCCCCTTTAATCATGTTCAGTAAATATAATTAGAAAATATGCAGTCAGAATATAAAAACAAATTTAAAAAAAGGATGTGTTACTATCTGGTGGCAGAAATTTTTTGGTGATACATGCCCTTTAACTATAGCAAGCCTGGGTTGCCATAGTAATTGAATGGCTCCTAGCATATGTTGTGGTCGCAACTGACTGTGGCATCTTGTTCTTGATCTGAGTTTTCTTTGTTGATGGTCACTGCTAGAGGGTGTCTGCTGTGTAAACAAAGGAGTCCACCTTAGAACAGAGCCAATGCTACACCATGCTACTGTATCCACACACGACCAACGGTCTCATCAATCCACTGTGCACACCGGGGCACTTTTGCTATAGTGTTTTGCTTGTTTTTATTCGTAAAAAAAAAGCTGTTTTAGACTGTCTCTTTTTTTAATCACATTAACTACTGAAAATGCGCCTGTTTAGGAGGCATTTGCGCCTCCTTCACCTATTTTGATTTTGTACACTAATTCAGAAGTTTTCTAATTTGTGCCTAAATTCAGACCTATTTATGTAGCTGCGCATAATATGCCTAGATAATTTTGAACCTGTTTTAGTCGCAAAAGCAGTGTAATTTCTACTCCATTCCAGGGCTGGAGTACTTTTCAGCTTTTGTTTTGAGTGGTGAGTTGCGCAACTTTTTGCCTAAAAAGTCACACTTTCATGGAGACGTGCCCTATTTTAAACTCATTTGTGCAACATTTTCATGTGCATGCTAATTAGACCAGTCTTAGGGAATATGAACCTGTCTAACTGAAAAAGAACCACTAGAGGTCAGACTAATAACAATAAGCACTATAATTCAAGAAGTGCTGTGAGATGTTTAATAAATAGTAGGCAAAATACAGACAGGTGAAGTAAATATGCCTGTCTAATTTTATGTCTAAAAACAGGCAAGCTTGATAAATGTGCTCCACTGGGTATACAGTGCAAACATCACCTTTTGTAGTACTCGTGAAATAAACATATATTAGCAATAATTTGGCATACTGTATAAGCACAACATGAAAGTCCACTTTGCTTCATTGGTGCATCAAACTTGTGCACAGTAAGGGGTCTGTTGTAAAAGGGAGGGGACTGTTCAATGCTCTAAACAGGTTAAGATGGAGCACCTTTTACTTAGCTATAGGAAGTACAAAATGCCAGCCTGACCGATAAGAAAGCAGAGGGATAGGAAAGTGGTGAAACTGAGCAATGGCTTACTCAGTGAAGCTTACTCAACTTCATAATATGTTTTTAGTTTCAATTCCTCACACTTTGAGATTTCTGCTTGTTGTCAGTGAAAGGACATATTCATAAGCCAACATTTCCTAAAGTAGTGCTCAAAGATTTTGGAGTAAATTGCACCAAAACTTGTTTGGTGCATCTAGGTTAAGATAAAGTTTATCTGTCGAGTCTGAAAAACGTGTGGCTTACTGGAAAAATGGAGTGGTGTTGTGGGAAAGGGGCGTGGCCTAAGAGGCAACACTTTGAGCCGAAATTGCACCACAATCCTTGCATAAAAGTCTGTCTTATTCTAAACCAATAGTTCATATAGGGTTAGGCCTCATTTCTATAGAAGCAAAAAAAAAATGGATATTTTTTTCCACGTCTATAGAAATGTCCTATGCTTGTCTGCAAAATGGACAAGAATAGGACATGTTCTATCCTTTTTGCGGATCGCCAGAACGACCTCTTTTTTTGTCCACCTTTGTATGTGGCCCCATTGAAATGAATGGTTCTGCAAAAAATTCGGAATGCCTGTCAAGCATCAAGAGCTATCAGTGCTCTCTGTATTGGGCCTTGTCCACATTTCCGTGTCAGTGTCACATTCATGAAGATGTCCCTGGAGGATATGTGTCCGTTTTTGCCATCCATGTGTCATCCATAATACACTGATGTTGCTTAGCTGAAAATTAATTTCCAAAAAATCTCCTATCAGTCTTCAGTGACAAACAGACGCATCACGGATACCATCCTTGTTGTGTCCATGATTTTCACAGACCCATAGACTTCAATGGACGTTCGTGACACATTTAAATCAATGGGTACATGTGCTGTCCGCATAAAAAGCGGACTGCACACGTCAGTGAAAAATGGAAATGTGGACATTCCCACGTCAGTGTTTTGGTCAGTGATTTCCATCAGCGTTTGTGAGTAGGGATCAACGAACTTCTGATTTCAAGTTCGGTGTACAAGGTTCGGGTTATCTAAGAATTCCGTTATGGATTCCGCTACCACGGACCATAAAACTTGTTATTAGATAACCCAATCTGAACCTTGTACACCGAATTTGAAAACAGAAGTTTGCTCAACACTAATTGTGAGCCGAAACTAGGAATGGAGCCTCCACAGACATGAGGTATAAGGGAAAGATCTGCACCTGTTCTGTGTTTAGAGCCGCACCTGGTTTTGGCTCAAAATCACTGATAAAAATCATTGATCAAAACACTGACGTCTGAATGGGGTTTTAACCATTAGTGCACCAGTGTGTGCAAAGCTGGGATGTTCAAGAATTTTTAGTGATTTTTATTTCATACAAATTTAACCAAAGCCCTGGTAGGAGGAAATATCTGCCTTTAGTGTACTATGGGCCCTACTTAGGCAACATGGGCCACATTCCACTTCTGTGCTAAAGTAGTTATATTTCAATCAGCCGTTTCCTAAGTCAGCTATGCATCAATTTTACATGCTGGATCCAAGCGGATAGATTGCCTGCTTTTAGGCATATATGAATAGCCAGGTCTCCCCGGGGAATAGGTTTTGGTATTCATTTAAAACACTTCCCATGCTACTTTCAAAACACCCGAGGCAAAGTGTAATGGGCCCATCCTTATGTCAGGCCTGAACTGTTCCTGGGTGTACAATCTCAGCTCTGCTGGCTGCTAGTTTCGATACTGGGAACTGTATTTTGCAGGGTTTGCATTAACAGAGCTTAGCACAGATCGAGATAACTGAAACCTAGCCAACCGTGTTAACGGCTCAACAAAATCCCTGCACAGCTCACAGCAATGTTCTGAAGTAAGAAAAAAAGCATTACAAGACGGCAGGTAGGATTTTTTTTATTTTTGTCAATGTTACTTTGTGTTGTACTGCTTTATAAAGATAGAGGCACTGGGGAAGCTTTGACTACGGTGTACGGTTGTGTAACTGACATGAAGACCATATTTTTGCCAACTTTTTGAGGCATAACACAGAAGTGGTGTATTTAAGACACAATGGGGGAGATTTATCAAGCTGGTGTAAAGTAGAACTGGCTTAGTTGCCCATAGCAACCAAGCAGATTTCACCTTTCATTTTTCACAATCTGCCAGTTCTACTTTACACCAGTTGAAAAAATCTCCCCCAATGTATTTAAAGGGGTTGTCCCACAAAAATATATTCTGCAGTTTTCAAACCAGCACCTGGATCTGAATACCTTTGTAAGTGCATGTAAATGTAGCATAGCCACTGAGTTATTCAATAAAATGTATCTTTACAGCGCCACCTGCTGTTTGTTCTTTTCCTTTGTCCTGATAACTGAAAAGGCCGCACATGCTCAGTTTCATCCTTCAACTGCCTCCTGAGCTGTGATAGGGTCAGAGTTGCAGGAGAATGGACATGCCCAGTGAGCTGCAGCTGAAAAGACACTCCCCTAGCAGAGCAATGAATGTGAAGATCTCTGGATCCATGTGAGGTACAGGGCTGGTTTTAGCTTTGTTAGGGCTCATGCACACGGCCGGTGCCGGCCCGTGCCCATATTGCGGCCCGCATACGCCGGGTCCGCAATACACGGGCACCGGTCATGTGCAGCCCGCATCACGGATCGCGGACCCATTCAATTCAATGGGT
Organism: Rhinella marina; assembly: GCA_900303285.1. Lineage (NCBI taxonomy): Eukaryota > Metazoa > Chordata > Amphibia > Anura > Bufonidae > Rhinella > Rhinella marina. The sequence goes on from ONZH01010280.1 coordinate 11,431, forward strand.
CCGCAATCTGGGAGATGCAGAGTGGAGGCACGGATCGGAACACCACGGAAGCACTACGATCCACATACGGCATCCCCACTGTCAGTGCCTGTGCGATGTGAACTGCAAATTACGGCCCACAGCACGGACACTGACTGCACATGCTTGTGTGCATGAGCCCTTTGAAAGATGTTGTCATGTACTATATGATGTATGATTATAATTTTTTACATTACTCATGGGAATACCCCTTTAATTGTATCATATGCCCCAAAACATTTATTTAGTGCACAATCCCAAACCAAGCCATTTGAATCGCAAGTAGTTCATATAACCTGCTTCATCAGATGTTAGACCAGACACATTAAAGGGTTTTTCCAAGACTTTTTTTTAATGATGACCTATCCTCAGGTGGGGGTCCTACACCAGAGACCCCCACCGATCAGTTGTTTGGGAAGGCACTGGTGCATCCAGCAGCATTACAGCCTTTTCGTTGCTCACCAGTAGAGATGAGAGAATCATGCAAAATTTTATTCGCTGATCATTCGCCGAACTTTTCCTAAGATTTGTATATTCGACGAATAGATTAGTTGAATTTGCGTACAATATATACGTAATTATATGGCTTTTAGCGAACATTCACGCACTAATAACGAACGTTCAGGTAAAAAGGTACGCAACCTCTTTGAACACGTACGCATAAGAATACGAATTGCGTACGAAAATGAATGGGTTTGCTGGAGGGAAATGGTGGAACAGGAGGATGTTGAGTCTGACCCCTGGCTTCATATGGATACTGTATCAGCAGATGACAGCAGATCATCCGGCTGAGACTGAGATGAGCGTACCATCTATTCCACTACCTCATCCACTTTCTCCTCCACTACAATTTTGCGCCTTAGTGGGTTAGCCTGGTGGAACAACGGCCAAGTATTGCGAATACTACTAGTAGATGCTCCAGATACAGGTCCTTTGGCACTTCTGCCCTGTGCCACCTTCTCCTTTTTTTTTAGAGCTCGAGGTCTGGCTGGAACTGCACCCCTTTTGCTTATCCATTCCAGACATTTTTCAATTCACTCTGTGGCCCTGCAGCTGGTCTTTGTCCCTGTATCTTTCTGTCTCTCCCTATCTCTCCCTGTCTCTCTCTCCCTCCCTGCCTGATTAATTACTAGCCCTGAACTGGCCCTGCACTTGCCCTGCAGTATCCCTGATATGTTTAATATGGATTCCCAGAGCAATTACACCCCAATTTTTAAAAAACAGGTCTCAGAACTTCACGCACAGTGCTTCTGCTCGTCTCAGCAGTCACAGCAGAAGTGATGTGTCACTGGCTTACCGAGCCTGAGCCAATCAGAGCAAGCCCTGCCCTCTAGGTCAGGTGACCGCTTTCTTCCCGGGCTTTTGCGCATGATAAACAAACTAACAGTAAAATTTTGCTAATGAATTCGTACGCACCATCGTATAGAGTAACTTATGCGTAGCAATAGCGTATAATTTATAGGACAACTACGTAGCGAATGCGTACAAAGCACATGGAACACGGCCTAGGCAAAGCTGCGAGAAGACTGCGGTGTTACTGTGAGCACCAGTGCCTTCTCAAACAGCTGATCACGTAGGATCCCGGGTGATGGGCCCCAACTGATCAGATAAAAAACCACAGGAAACCCCTATAAACTAATTCGAACACTTGACCCTCCCTAAACATATATAGGGGGTCATTTACAAAGACTGGCTTTTTAAACTGGTCTTTTACTCCCCTTTTGCACTGGCTTTGTTGAACATGCGCCTTACAGAAAAACTAAACCATCCTCTGCTGAAGTCCCAGCCCCTGACATACCCCCAACCACACCTTCAACACTCCTATGTGTTAAACACAGCGTAAAAACACCCCTGCGACAAAATATTGTTGCAAGGATGTTCAAAAAGGTGGTTATTTTTTTGATTATTTATTTATATTTTTATTCTGGGAGGGATTTGAATGTTTATATTTTTTCCGGCGTCTCCACAACGACACTCACAGTGGGGTGTCCCTGCCTCCCAGGACAGGAAACAACGTAGAAGCTGAAGTTTAAAAGGCCCCCTCCCATCACCTGCTTCAGTCATTGTTTCCTGTCCTCAAACGACGTGGAAGCTGCTCCTGGGGAAGCAGAAGATACCGCACGGCCTGGTTCTTTCTTCCACTTACTGTGATGGCCGTTGCAGAGGACGGGAATATCGGGGGATCTGCTGTTCTCCTACCCGGTCTTTGGTGTAAGTCTGGCAGTCCAAGCAGCCCCGGGCTTCCGCTCTGCCACTTACCTCCATGTGGGGAGCGAGGGATCACGCGTGCATGCGCAAACAGGCGGGACTTCCTTGGGGCAGGGAATCCTATTCTGCCAGCCCTCTGATGTCACTTCTGCCAGCAGAAAACGTCTGAGGCCTGAAGCGGATATTAGGGGTAGCGTGGCCATGAGGTTTGAGCTACTTGCAGCGTTCTTCGCGTATCATGTCTGCTCCCATGGACTCTGCTGACATGCCCCACAAGCCTGCGGATCCTAAATCCTTTATTATATTGTAGGGAAGGGAATCCACCATTAAAAGTTCTGGCGGAGAATCAGGGCGAAAGAAATGTGCAGTATGCAGAAAGGTTCTACCATCAAAGTCAAAGAAACCTTTATGCCCAAAATGCACTGATAAAGTTATTATGGAAGAAACGCCATCTTTATTGGATTCCATAAAAGCCCTAATAAAGGAGGAAGTAAAATCCGCAATAGATTCTAGATTACCTCTGGGGTCTCCTCAGGCGTCCTCTTCTCTAAGATCTCAAATATCTGATTATGGATGTGATCCTGACTCTGACGAGGGTGAAGTCCTCTCTGTTTATTCCTCTTCCTCATAAGATGTTTCGGGTAAACCGTTATGCATTCCTGAGGATTCTGAAAGGTTATTAAAAACCATTAGAGTAACCATGAACATAGAGGATACCAAGGAATCCCAGACAATACAAGATCAGATGTTCCAGGGTCTGGGCGAAAGGAAAAAGAGAGTATTTCCTGTTCATACTAACATTAAAATGCTAATTGCAAAAGAATGGAGAGATCCTGAAAAAAGGAATGCATTACCAAATCCTTTCAAAAGAAAATATCCTTTCGCAGAGGAAGATTCAAAATTATGAGATAAGACTCCTAAAGTTGATGCCCCTGTGGCCCGTATTTCTAAGAAGTCATCCTTGCCATTGAAGATATAGGTCTCCTAAAAGATCCTATAGATAAAAAATGTGAAGGCCTCCTCATACAATCATGGGAAACAAATACTGCCATGATAAGACCCAGTATTGCTGCCATGTGCACTTCCAGATCTCTTTAAGTTTGGCTGTCGCAACTGGAGAAGCGCCTCGATGCAGGTACTCCCAGGGAGGAGATTTTGGCCTCTATCCCTACTTTGAATCAGGCCGCTAACTTCTTGTCTGATGCCTCTGCGGATTTGGTAAAACTTTCCGCTCGATCCTCGGCCCTCTCTAACGCCACAAGCAGAGCAATATGGCTTAGGTCCTGGACCGGTGATTCTGCGTCTAAAAGCCGTTTATGCTTTATCTCGTGAGAGGAGGATAGGTTATTCGGATCTACCCTTGATGATATCTTGGATAAGGCATCAGACAAGAAGAAAGGGTTTTCCTGCAGATTCAAAGTTCTATCACCAAAGACGTTCCTTTCGGAACTTCCGTAGATCAAAAACAGGCCAAAGGAAGAAAGAGGCAGCAAATAGATGGCAACCCTCTAGAGGTAGAGGAAAGGGATTTCTTTTCAATCCCGAATCTACTTCAAAGACCCCTCAATGACGCCAGAGGACAGGTCGGGGGCAGACTAAAAAGATTTGTCAAGGCTTGGGAAGGTATATCAATGGGTATCAAAGTCCCAATGGGTATTAAACACAATAAGAAACGGCTACAAACTGGAGTTCAGTCCTTCCCCACCAAGTCTTTTCACTTACAACAAACCATTCCGTCCAGTCCAAAAACAGCAACCCCTAGAGAAAGAGATCATAACACTTCTTCAGAAACAGGTTATTTCTCCTGTTACAGCTTCTCAGGAAGGAAAGGGATTTTACTCCCCTGTCTTCCTGGTTCAGAAACCAAATGGATCTTTCAGGCTAATAATAAATTTAAAAAAATTAAACAGGCATATGGTCTACAAGAAATTGAAAATGGAGACCATAAGATCAACAGTAAATCTCCTAACAAAAGATTGCTACATGATAATCCTAGATCTATCCGATGCCTACTACCACATTCCAATTCATCCAAAATATCAAAAATTTCTAATAATTGCAGTTTATATGAGCGGGGTACGACGTCACTTCCAGTTTCAAGCCCTTCCTTTTGGTTTATCCTCAGCCCCCAGAATATTTTCCAAAATCATGTCAGAAATGACTGGGTTTCTTCATCTCCAGGGAATACAGATTGTGCCCTACCTGGACGATTTCCTAATATCTGATCCATCCAGTCAGGAGCTCCTGACTATCCTACAGTCTGTAAAAAATCTTTTGACAGATCTAGGTTGGATAATAAATCTGGAAAAATCGGATCTAATTCCAAGTCAAGAGAAAATCTTTCTAGGGGTCATGTTAGATTCCAAAAGACTAATGTCCTTTCTTCCTCCAGAAAAGCAGGTGGCAATCTCTCACAGGGTAGAAGTCTTCTCCAGTACCCGAATAGTATCCATAAGAGCCATCATGACTATACTGGGACACCTGACCTCTTCCATCTCCGCTGTAAGATGGGCACAGCATCACTCGAGAACCCTTCAAAAATTTATTCTCGACTCCTGGGACAGAGACCAAGCAACCCTAGACAAAAAAGTAAGATTACCTCAAAAGGTAAGACATTCTCTCCTATGGTGGCGCATAAGGTCAAACCTACAAAAGGGAGTTTTCTGGCATCCTGCACAACCAATTATTATTACAGCCGATGCCGGTGGTCAGGGATGGGGAGGTTTCACTGCAGATCAGGTAGTCCAGGGTTCTTGGGACGTAGACATGGTTTTGGCCTCTTCAAACCTCAAAGAACTTACTGCAGTATACAGGGTCCGGTCCTTCTCTCCCTACAGGAGTCCGTAAAGAATCATCATGTGATAATATTAACGGACAACTCAACGGCAGTGGCCTATCTGAACCGACAGGGAGGGACAAGGAGAAGATCCTTACAAATTCTGCCAAACAACATATTTCGGTGGGCAGAAAGGAAAAGACAACAAAATAGCAGATTTTCTAAGTCGGAGCCCTTTAAAGGAGGGAGAACGGTCTCTAGATCCAGAAGTCTTCAGACAAATAACCAAGAAATGGGTCACCCCAGAGACAGACTTGTTTGCTACCTGGTCAAACAAACAGGTAAACAGATTCTGTTCACTGTATCGACAGGACCATCCACTAATAGTAGATGCCCTCTCAGTCACATGGCCAGGGGGCTTCTATATGCCTTTCTGCCCTTCAGTCTAATTCCGAAAGTTCTTATGAAAGCAAAGGAAGAAAAGACACCCTACTGGCCCAAAAGGTCCTGGTTTCCCCTCCTAATCCATCTAGCGAAGGGGCAATTCTGGTCTCTTGCGACACATCCCGGTCTCCTACATCAGGGGCCAGGCTTCCATCCAGATGTTTGCCAACTCCCTCTAACAGCTTGGAGACTGAACAGACACTCTTAAAGCGTAAAGGGTTATCTGACTCTGTAATTGATACAATCCTGTTGAGTAAAAATCCCACTACTTCCAAAATTTATTAGAGAACCTGGAAAGCTTTTCTGTCATTTGTAGGTGACAGACGGACATACCTCTCATCTTAGCGTTCTTAAAGGCGGCTCTAGACAAGGGTCTCAAGCCAGGTACCCTCAGGGTACAAGTGTCAGCATTGAGTAATTTCCTGGAAACCAAACTTGCAGACCTACCTCTAAATAAACGTTTTCTAAAAGGAGCAGCATGGCGTTATCCTTTTGTTCACTCTACTGTAACACCTTGGGACTTAAACTTAGTCTTAGAGATTCTGATGAACCCTCCTTTTGAACCTATTAAGGACATTTAATTAAAGCTTCTGACTTACAAAGCCGTCTTTTTGCTGGCTATCATGTCCGCTAGGCGAGTAGGTGAGATACAGGCCTTTTCCTGTAAAGCACCTTATCTTACGGTTACTGATGATTGCATTATCCTTAAACATACTCCCATGTTTCTGCCTAAGGTTGTTTCCAAGTTTCACACTCAACAGGAGGTATCCCTTCCCTCTTTTTGCCCGAACCCATCTTCGGATAAAGAGGAGAAATTTCAAAATCTCGATGTCAGACATTGTATCCTTACCTACTTGGAAGTCTCTTTTTTTAAAACCTTTTTTAAAAAATTTTTTAAGTCACCCTAGGTGACTATAAGAAGCAATCACTAAATAGCTTCTGCAATAGATTGCATTAAATTAGTAAACCAATTTACTACTTTACTGCTATGTTCTTATGCATCTCATCTGCAGGGCTCCATAGGAACTATGGTACAACTCTGAAAGGTCTAGTTTCTTCAGGGAGACTACGGCTTTCAATTTCAACCAATGGATCCCCCGATTGTCCCTGGGATCCATTGTCCCATAGGGAGCTGGCCCAGCCCAAGGAGCATGCGTTCCTGGGTTTTTCTCGGATGTCTTGGCTACATGTCAGCAACTGGCAGTATCATTGATTGTAGACATTAGCCATGGGTGTCTGCTGTCTGAAACAGCAGTTAATACTCTTGTGGCGGTAGGGAAAAGCTTAGAAAAAAAAACTGCTTTTATTGTAAGACTTTAAAAAAACTGTACAAATTTTTGTTATGGTCGTGATCATGCTGAACGGCAGAAGAAAGTTAACATTCTGCATAGAAAGCACTGGAAAAAATCCAGTGAAAAAAAATTTGTTTTTCCTTTCTACCCTCAAAAATAATGTTTTTCAATACATTATATTTACCACAATAGGGTTCCATTTAAAAGTTTTGTCCGATTGTGAGGATGAATGCATGAAAGAAATTACTTGGTCACTAAGACTCAATAAAGCCAAATGTTTAAAGGGAATCTATCACCCCATTTTTGAACTATTATCTACAGTAATACATGCATAGTGTTTCAGATGGAGACTCCAGATCACTATTTCTTATTTTCCTACTGCCCCTTCCCCCCCATTATCTCACTGTCAGCACTCCAACAGTGGATGTATATATATACAGCCACGACTGCTGTTCTGTTCTAGCATAATGGAGACTGCACTGCAGTCCTGACAATATATTTCAACGCAGCTCTGAGCGCTGACAGTGGGGGCATGAGGACAATAGAAAAATAGTGGGGTACAATGGGGGGGGACGAAAATTGCGATCTGGACTCCATATCTGCAGTACTACTCATGTATTACTGTAGATAATGGTCCAAAATAGGGGTGACATTAAGAATAATTGTGGCCACACAAGTACCAGGCCATCTCTGGTACCCTATTCAACATGGGCAGCTGATGTTCCCTGTGCACAGGTCACACAACTCTGATGCTGCTCCTGGTCATCACTCTCTTAATTATCCTGTAAACTTTTGCTGGAAAGTTTGTAGGTACATACTGGGAATCTTGTTAGTTAAATCAAATACAGAAGGTTACATGATACCTCAAGCAGTAGATTGAATATAGAGGCCATCTAAGCTGCAGACAATCCTATCAATAAGCATGCATCCTTCCTGGAAACCTATATGTTATATATATATATATATATATATATATATATATATATATATATATATATTTGAGATGAGCGAATCATCCAAAATTCGCTTCGGAGAATAATCAATGAATTTCTGACAAAATTCATTCTTAATACAAATGTATTCAGTCGAATTTGAGTTAAAAAATAATCGTTGTTTTGCGAACATTCCTACACAAATTACGAACATACAGTCATTTTTTTTAAAAGTACGCAATACGTAAGTATTAGCGTACAAAGTGCATACGAATCCTTAGTGTACTATTGACTCACGATTGTGTCATGCGCACAAGGCTAGGCCGTGGCATACAGTCTTTAGAGGCAGGGTATATGAGGTAGAAAAGTAAGGTGCTAGCTATCCGGCTAAGTGCATAGTTTACTAAAATACACTGTACAATAAGTGCATAATAGGACACATTGCAGTACCTGAAAAAGAATACACACAATGGGCTAAAGTGCTTCAACGTTGCTGAACCTGTAAAAACATTATTGCTAAAATACAGCAGACATAATTATGCAAACATTTTAATGCAATCAATTTCACATTTGCAAACATAATAGGCTCAGATATACGTTTGAGTCTCTCCTCGTGGCTGCTTGGCATGATAAAACATTGGAACACAGTCCAAAATTCAATTGTAATCCACGTGAGGTAATTTTGCAATCCAAACAGGTAACATGTAATCCACATGGATAATATAAAATAGCAGCAAATAGAGAACCCTTTTTGCAAAGCGGGCTCCCAAGTAACCTGAGAAGGGGGGGGGGAACAGAAAATAGGCGGGCTTAGGCGCATTTGGGAATTTTCTGTAGAATGGGGGGGGGGAGTCCTGACAAGCCATGTCCATCTGGGTGAAAGTCAAATAGGGGGCAATACAAACTAAACAAACAAAACAAGTGCTAACTAGCTCTCAACCGTCAGGTGCAGTCCATGTTGTGGCTCCCATAGGTCCTCCAGATGTGTCCTTTAAATCACTCAGCCAGTAGAAGGGTTCCTTAGATGAGGGACCTGAAGTCCTCCTCGCTTGAACTGCTGCTGAAGGACATAAGAGGACACTCCTGCCTCTTGTAGGCCAAGCTAGCTGCCGTGGTGGAGCTCCACTGCCCTCTTCTGCCAGAAGTCAGACTTGACCGGGTCCGGGTGGTGGTCACGCTGGTGAGCGATGCAGCCACTTGCGCCTTTCTTTTCCGGATTCTCCTGCCGGGACAGCAGGGGTAAGGACTTCTGGCTGCATCGGTTGAGGCAAGTTTGCACCCAGGGAAGAAGCCCCAGCTCCCCGGGCTGCTGCTGACTTCAGTAGTTGGTACTGGTGGATCACCATGGACTGGAACGTAAACGATGAAGTCGTCAGCTGACCCAGCTGAAAGGACTGTGATGGTGGTGGCAGTCCAGGGATCAGAGGCTCCAGCTGTGGCTTTTCCCTGAAATGAAGGGTGCCATCTGGTGACTCCTGTAAGCAGCGAACCATCAGGTGGTGATGTAGGGACCAGGGCCTTAGATAATACGGTAACCCCGGTAGAAAAGGGGCCTTTTAGGGATGCCATGGGGGTGTATTCCACCTGATCCCCCAAGTACAGGCTGTGACGGGGTTCGGGCAGGTACAGCCATTTCACTGACCTGCGGCCCACAAAGTGTTCCTTGCCATCCTCATCATCCACCAGGAAGCCAGAGCCTCGCTCCACTGAAAACCACAGGACGGTTCCCTTTTGCAGCTTCAGTGTAGGGTCTCCCGGCCTCGGATGGTCCAGTACTTGGATGACCCAGTCTTTCTTCTGGGCATAGGTTGAGGTCTGGGGACTGTGGGGGCTAATCCAGAACTTCTACTTCATTGTCATTGAACCATTTCTTCGCCAATCTTGACATATGCTTCAGGTCGTTGTCCTTCTGGAACACTATGTTATCTCCCGGCCTCGGATGGTCCAGTACTTGGATGACCCAGTCTTTCTTCTGGGCATGGGTTGAGGTCTAGGGACTGTGGGGGCTAATCCAGAACTTCTACTTCATTGTCACTGAACCATTTCTTCGCCAATCTTGACATATGCTTCAGGTCATTGTGCTTCTGGAACACTATGTTGTCCTTTTCATACCCATAGTACTCGAGCGTATGAAGTAACTCATCTTGTAGAATACTCGGCATTGATCACCATCAATCCTGGTCAAGTATCCAACGCCTTTGACTGTAAAACAACCCCATATCATCAGGCTTCCTCCACAGAACTTGATATTTTTTTTCAATTTCTCGATCCATTAGCCCCCTTTTCCCTTGTTTCTTCCAGACCCATTTGCACCCTTCGGATCTATTATAATCTATATATATATATCTATATAATATATCTATTATAATTTATATCTATTGATTATTGTGTCATCACTCCAAATCACCTGTTTCCAATATTCTACTATATAAAATGAGAATGCTTGGTCTTGTAGAAAATGTCTGTATGTGGGTAAGTAAATGGCTCAGTGATAGAAAACAGAGGGTGGTTATTAATGGTACATACTCAGATTGGGTCACTGTAACTAGTGGGGTACCACAGGGGTCAGTATTGGGCCCTATTCTCTTCAATATATTTATTAATGACCTTGTAGAAGGCTTGCACAGTAAAATATCAATTTTTGCAGATGACACTAAACTGTGTAAAGTAATTAACACAGAAGAGGACAGTACACTGCTACAGATGGATCTGGATAGACTGGAGGCTTGGGCAGAGAAGTGGCAGATGAGGTTTAACACTGACAAATGTAAGGTTATGCATATGGGAAGGAATAATGCAAGTCACCAGTACATACTAAATGGTAAAACATTGGGTAACTCTGACATGGAAAAGGACCTAGGAATTTTAGTGAACAGCAAACTAAGCTGCAGAAACCAGTGTCAGACAGCTGCTGCCAAGGCCAATAAGATAATGGGTTGCATCAAAAGGGGCATAGATGCCCGTGATGAGAACATAGTCCTGCCACTTTACAAATCACTAGTCAGACCACACATGGAGTACTGTGTACAGTTCTGGGCTCCTGTGAACAAGGCAGACAGAGCAGAGCTGGAGAGGGTTCAGAGGAGGGCAACTAAAGTCATAGCTGGAATGGGTGGACTACAGTACCCAGAAAGATTATCAAAATTAGGGTTATTCACTTTAGAAAAAAGACGACTGAGGGGAGATCTAATAACTATGTATAAATATATCAGGGGTCAGTACAGAGATCTCTCCCATGATCTCTTTATCCCAAGGACAGTAACCATGACGAGGGGACATCCTCTGTGCCTGGAGGAAAGAAGGTTTGTTCACAAAAATAGAAGAGGATTCTTTACGGTAAGAGCAGTGAGACTATGGAACTCTCTGCCCGAGGAGGTGGTGATGGTAAGTTCAGTAAAAGAGTTCAAGAGGGGCCTGGAGGTTAATAATATTACAGGTTATAGTTACTAGATATGGGTTGTTGTTGATCCAGGGAGTAATTCTGATTGCCTGATTGGAGTCGGGAAGGAATTTTTTCCCCTAAAGTGAGGAAAATTGGCTTCTACCGCACAGGGGTTTTTTGCATTCCTCTGGATCAACTTGTAGGAAAACAGGTCGAACAGATGTCTTTTTTCGGCCTTATAAACTATGTTACTATGTTACTATCCACTGTTCGTACTTGAGACATGTGTAATGTGTGTCGCACAGACGTCTGTGATCTCACTCTTACGAAGCATATGAGCCACTTGCACTGCCGTGTTTGTTGTGCCGGAACTGACAGACCTTGTAATGAGCCAGCTTGTTGACTCCAATATTTTGCCTGGACATCCACCTATTGGCTTTGGAATGGATAGACACACTTAATTTCATATTCTTCCACATGTTATGGCACTCACATGATGCAGTTTGGCAATTTTCTTGGCCAAGATACGACTATTGATGAGCTGGATGATGCTGTTTCTCTTTTCTTGGGAAATCTTCTTCACTGCTGCTCCTGGATTTGAACCAGTGACCTTTCGCTTGGGTATCAACCTAATAACACACTGCGCTATTACGGTATGTGAGAACAGGTTGTAATTTGTAGTATGCAAGAAGAAAACGATTGTTCCATCACCAGGAGCAAAACAGTAACAATGCAGTTAGACAAGAATCTGCATAACTAATCATATGCTAATAGTTGCAAGTCCAATTTATGTTAATGATGGTAGTCTCACGTTTTAAGCTGTAGTGGATGGTGAGATATGGAGCCTGAAAGTCAAATGTTCAAAACATTGTTACCCTTTTGCTTATCAGTGTATATATATATATATATATATATATATATATATATATATATTCATTAATTTAAAATACTAATATCTTTGTATGTGTTAGAGGTGTTTTAAGCCCCTGTCAGGCACCTGGCTTTAGTATTTTAGTATGACTGCTATCTCTGTACCCCTATAGCTAAGCCCCTGCTTGGGAATGAAGTAAGCCTATGATATCTTCCACCTTATTTTGGAAAGCAGTGAAGTAGCTAATGGGGGAAGCGGTCACAACTCCTAAAGTTGACATATTTGACTCTTACACACTGATCTCTGTGTAAATAAAAAGTCCTAGGAAAATACTGTTGCATTTCATACTATTTAAGTGGTGGTTCACAGCCGAGTAATGATCTAACACAAGGCTGTTTCTCCAATAACTCCATCCACTCCAGCCATCATATATCTTACTTTTAAGAGGACAAGCGTGCCTAACTTCTACAATGTAAAGCGAGGCGCTTCCAGCCTGGGTAAACATATTACATTCCCTGTGACAACTGAATTTAAAGTTTTAATGAAAAACAATCTCAGTTGAGTAATTACACAATATTACCTTTCTTTAGTTTGCAAACCTTGCAAACCACCAGAGCACTAAATTAAATGCAGCTTCTCCGGATCACTCCCAAGTGACTTACCCCACAAAATTAAAAATAACACATTATTGCTCCCTGCCTGTTTCAGAAATGCAGCTTTTTCCCTTTCATTACATTGTATTTCTCAAAGGAAAATTAGTTGTATGATAAGATTTGATGAATGCATATCTAATTCAATCCACCGGCCCTTTACCTCCCTCATTATGACACCTGTTAAGTTACATTTTTTAGCGTGCTTACTGATATTATCTATTAAGATGCTTCAGAAATTAATCACCTTTATATACAATGAGTCATCTATTCCTTTGTAGCTAGTAAGAGAGGAAGTTTGAAACCTGGGTAATACAGAACTGCATCAAATAGATACAGGACAACATAGCATCCAGGCAAATGGTGTTAAACAGCATTCAGGTCTAGTGTAGTAAAGGCTATTGATTGCATCCCTAGTGGTCTAAAGCTGTGAAGGTGTTGATGTCTGTATCATTGATAGCTAAGGACAGTGAAGTAGCTAATGTCTGTATCCCTATTGATTTAGAACAGAAAAAGGGGTAATGCCTGTGTACTTTTTGGTCTTTAGTCATAAAGGTGTTAGTGTCAGCATCCCTGGTGATCTACAGCAGTGGAAAAGTTAACATTAGAGATGAGCGAGCATACTCGTCCGAGCTTGGTGCTCGTTCGAGTATTAGGGTACTCGTAAGTGCTCGCTGCTCGGACGAGTATCTCGCCATGCTCGAGGAAATGGCAACTTCCGCATCGTGCTTTTTTGGCGCCTATAAACACAGCCAATCACAAGCCAGGAGACTCTATGGTACACCCAGCATCACGTGGGGCCCTTACATGTCGATAGCAGGGGTTGGCTGGCCTGATCAGGTGACCCTGGAATATACTAGTGACTGGCCGCGGTGCTCGGCTCAGATGCCGTCTGGATGTCGTTAGGGATAGAGCTGCTGCCTTTCAGGGAGAGTGTTAGGGCCTGCATTTAGTTCTCTGTTAGGCAGGAATCACCCACAAAGAACCCAACAGCCCTTCTAAGGGCTAGAAGACATTTTTTTTTGTCTCCTGGCTTGGCTGGCTGGCACTAGTAGTGCAGCTATCGCCATATATAACCCCCTTTTTTTAATGTTATATCTCAGTGATACAAATCCATTGCACACAGCAGTGTGGAACCATTCTGTGTGTCACAGTTCAGTACACTCACTATTTTCTGTCCAGGTGACACTTTCTGTACGTCACAGAATACAACCAAGTCATTTGCTACCTGTCAAGTATACAGCTTGATCCTAAAAATCTCTGTGCGACATTTGTCTGGGTCGCAGTCTAAATAGCCACCGTCAGTAGGGTGTCAGTCAGCTCTACCATAGTTTCTGCACGTCACGTTCCAAAAAAAAAAACTAAAAAAAAAATATAAAAAAAAAATTAGTTTTTTTGTTGTTTTAGCTCAGTGATACAAATCCATTTCACACAGCTGCGTGTAACCTTTCTGTGTGTCACAGTTCAGCACACTCGCTCCAATCCGTATATTCTGTCCAGGTGACACTTTCTGTACGTCACAGAATAGAACCAAGTCATTTGCTACCTGTCACGTATATAGATTGATCCTAAAAATCTCTGTGCGACATTTGTCTGGGTCGCAGTCTAAATAGCCACCATCAGTAGGGTGTCAGTCAGCTCTACCATAGTTTCTGCACGTCACGTTCCAAAAAAAACAAAACTAAAAAAAAATATAAAAAAAATAAAATAAAAAAAAAATTAGTTTTTTTGTTGTTTTAGCTCAGTGATACAAATCCATTTCACACAGCTGCGTGTAACCTTTCTGTGTGTCACAGTTCAGCACACTCTCTCCAATCCATATATTCTGTCCAGGTGACACTTTCTGTACGTCACAGAATACAACCAAGTCATTTGCTACCTGTCACGTATATAGATTGATCCTAAAAATCTCTGTGCGACATTTGTCTGGGTCGCAGTCTAAATAGCCACCGTCAGTAGGGTGTCAGTCAGCTCTACCATAGTTTCTGCACGTCACGTTCCAAAAAAAACAAAAATCCAAAACAAATATATAAAAAAAATTAGTTTTTTTGTTGTTTTAGCTCAGTGATACAAATCCATTTCACACAGCTGCGTGTAACCTTTCTGTGTGTCACAGTTCAGCACACTCACTCCAATCCGTATATTCTGTCCAGGTGACACTTTCTGTACGTCACTTAATTAAACCAGACTGAACAAGTTTGTGGGTTTCAGTACACCAGGCCCGTTTATTTATTTTTTTTATATCATACACTTATATACAGAAAATGTTGAACCCCAGGGCTAAGGGTCGAGGACGAGGGCGTGGGCGTGGGCATTCAATTACTGCAGGGGGCAGAGGCCGTGGTCCTGGGCAGGGTGAGACAGTACCTGCTGATGAGGGAGCTGTGGAACGCCGCAGAGCTACACTCCCTAGCTTCATGTCTCAACTTACAGGGACACGTGGTAGAGGACTGTTGAAACCACAACAGTGCGAACAGCTGATCTCGTGGATTGCGGACAATGCTTCAAGTAATTTGTCCACCAGTCAGTCTTCCACGCAGTCCACCCACGTTACCCAAGGGAGCACTCCTCTGGCTCCTCCACCTCAACCTCCTATCCCCAGTCTGCCCCCTCCCAGGAAAATTTGGAATGCGATCCGGCATACTCTCAGGAACTGTTTTCTGGACCCTTCCCAGAGTCACAAACCACTTCTCAGGTTGCTGCTGACCTCGTTCCCGATGCCCAAGTTTTCCAACTGTCGCAGTCTGTGGGTGATGATGATGATGATGACAATGTTGAGTTAGTGGAAGAAGTTTGTAAAGAGGTGTCGGACGATGAGGAGACACGGTTGTCAGACAGTGGTGAAGTTGTTGTAAGGGGAGGAATTCCGAGGGGGGAGCAGACTGAGGAATCGGAGGATGACGAGGTGACTGACCCAAGCTGGGTTGATATGCCGAGTGAAGACAGTGCTTCTGAGGCGGAGGCGAGTGCTGCACCAGAACAGGTTGTAAGAGGCAGTGGTGTGGCCAGAGGGAGAAGCAGGGCCAGAGCTGGTGCATCAGCAGCAACTGTTTCACGTAGTGAAGCTCCCGTGGCGAGGCCTAGATGTTCGCAAGTCTGGAGGTTCTTTAAAGAAAGTGAGGATGACCGACGGACTGTGGTGTGCAACCTGTGCCACACCAGGATCAGCAGGGGTGCCACCACTACTAGCCTAACCACCACCAGCATGCGCAGGCATATGAGTGCTAAACACCCCACTCAATGGAACCAAGGCCGTTCACCACCTCCTGCGGGTCACACCACTGCTCCTTCCCCTGTGTCACTCGCTGCCTCTGCTAGTCAACCCCCTGCGTCACTCGCTGCCTCTGCTAGTCAACCCCCTGCCCAGGACCCCGGCACGAGCGCCTCCCGCCGGAAAACCACACCTTCGCCTCCACGATCCTCCACAGTGTCCACCAACGTGTCCCAGCGCAGCGTTCAGCTGTCTTTACAGCAGACGCTGGAGCGCAAGAGGAAATACAGTTCCACCCACCCACATGCCCAAGCCCTCAACGTCCACATCTCCAAATTGCTTAGCCTGGAGATGCTGCCCTATAGGCTGGTAGAGACCGAGGCCTTTCGAAATCTCATGGCGGTGGCTGCCCCTCGGTATTCGGTCCCCAGCCGCCACTATTTTTCCCGATGTGCCGTCCCAGCCCTACACCAGCACGTGTCACAGAACATCATCCGTGCCCTGACCAACGCTGTTTCTGAGAAGGTCCACCTAACCACGGACACGTGGACAAGTGCTGCCGGGCAGGGACACTATATCTCACTGACGGCACATTGGGTTAACTTGGTGGAGGCTGGGACCGAGAATGACCCTGGGGCCGCTCATGTACTGCCCACACCGAGGATTGCGGGGCCTACCTCGGTCACGGTCTCTCAGACGTACTATGCCTCCTCCTCCGACCCCTCCTCCTCCTCCACCGAATTACCATCCGTGGGCACGGCGCCTTCAGTCGGTAGCTCTAGGCGCAGCAGCAGTGCCGTGGGTAAGCGCCAGCAGGCGGTGCTCAAACTGCTGAGCTTAGGTGACAAAAGGCACACCGCCCAAGAGCTGTTACAGGGCATCACGGCGCAGACCGATGTGTGGCTGGCACCGCTGAACCTCAAGCCAGGCATGGTTGTGTGTGACAACGGGCGTAACCTGGTGGCGGCTCTGCAACTCGGCAGACTGACACATGTGCCATGCCTGGCCCACGTGTTCAATCTCATAGTTCAGCGGTTCCTCAAGACATACCCCAATCTGTCTGATTTGCTCACCAAGGTGCGCCGCATCTGTGCGCATTTCCGCAAGTCGACCACAGATGCTGCCACTCTCAGGGCAGCGCAGCGCCGCCTACAACTGCCCGCTCACCGACTGTTGTGCGACGTGCCCACGAGATGGAATTCCACATTAAACATGTTATCCAGAGTTTACCAGCAGCGCAGAGCGATTGTAGACTGCCAGATGTCAACTTCCACCAGAACTGGTAGTCAGGTCAGTCAGATTCCTCAAGTCTACAATGAGGAGTGGACGTGGATGTCTGATATCTGCCAGGTGTTGAGCAACTTTGAGGAGTCAACACAGATGGTCAGCGGCGATGCCGCCATTATCAGCCTCACCATCCCGCTGCTTTGCCTGTTGAAAAACTCACTGCTCAGCATCAAGTCGGATGCTTTGCGCTTGTCACAAGAGACGGTGGAGGAAGATACGTCGCTTGATAGCCAGAGCACCCTCCGGTCTGTTTCTCAGCGCGTATCGGAGGAGGGGGATGAGGATGAGGAGGAAGAGGAGGAGAATGTCGGCGAGACAGTAGAGGGTACCAGTGCTCAGTCCTTAACTCTTGAGCGTGTATGGGCTGAAGAGGAGGACTTGGAGGAGGAGGAGGAGGAAATGGAGAGTCAGGCCAGTGAGGAGAGGGAATTCTTGCGTGTTGGGACTCTGGCGCACATGGCAGACTTCATGTTAGGCTGCCTATCCCGTGACCCTCGCGTTAGAAGAATTTTTTCAAACACCGATTACTGGGTGTTCACTCTCCTGGACCCACGGTACAAGCAGAACCTTTCCACTCTCATCCCTGCAGAGGAAAGGAGTATGAGAGTGAATAGATATCAACAGGCCCTGGTGCACAAGCTGAAACAATTCTTCCCATCTGACGCCGCTAGCGGCAGAGGGCATGGTTCTGTGGGCCAAGTAGCGGGGGAGAGGAGGCGAGCAGGCAGCTTGTCCAGCACTGGCAGGGGAACGCTCTCCAAGGCCTTTGCCAGTTTTATGTCACCCCAGCAAGACACTGTCACCTGTCCCCAGTCTAGGCAGAGTAGGGGGGAGCTGTACAGAAAGATGGTGAGGGAGTACCTAGCTGACCATACCAACGTCCGTAGCGATCACTCTGCTCCATACAACTACTGGGTTTCAAAGCTGGACACGTGGCCTGAACTGGCGCTGTACGCCTTGGAGGTGCTGGCCTGCCCTGCCGCTAGCGTGCTGTCAGAGCGGGTATTCAGTGCAGCTGGTGGCGTCATCACCGATAAGCGTACACGCCTGTCAACTGACAGCGCTGACAGGCTGACGCTTATTAAAATGAACAAAGCATGGATTTCACCGGAATTCAAATCTCCTCCGGGGGAAAGCAGCTAAAGATTTAAATAACTTATGTATCCGATTCCTCTTCTCTACTCCTCCTACTCCTCCTCCTCCTCCATATCGTCTTTGCCTAACGCTGACCAAAAAAACGCCATTTTTCAGAGGTCCAACTGGCACTCTTTTACCACAATTTTTCAGGAGGGCCACCTACAGGCCCTCTGTCCAAACAATTTTTCGGAGGTCCACCTACAGGCCCTCTGTCCAAACAATTTTTCTGGAGGTCCACCTACAGGCCCTCTGTCCAAACAATTTTTCCGGAGGTCCACCTACAGGCCCTCTGTCCAAACAATTTTTCTGGAGGTCCACCTACAGGCCCTCTGTCCAAACAATTTTTCCGGAGGTCCACCTACAGGCCCTCTGTCCAAACAATTTTTCTGGAGGTCCACCTACAGGCCCTCTCTCCAAACAATTTTTACGGAGGTCCACCTACAGGCCCTCTCTCCAAACAATTTTTACGGAGGTCCACCTACAGGCCCTCTCTCCAATTCCAGTTTCCAGTTTTATTTGCGCAAACTGCGTAAATTTTTATTTTTGGGATAGGTTTGAAAAATAATATTACCTGCGTATCTATATTGCCCAACATTGGATACGGTAGCAAGTAGAAGACCAAACACATGCTGCCCACAGGGTTCCGCAAATTCCTGGTCCACAATGTCAAGGAGCTCGAGGTTCTGTTGATGAGCAACAAGTCCTTCTGTGCTGAAATCGCCCACAACGTCTCCATCTAAGAACCTAAAGACCATTGTGGAGAGAGCGGCACAGCTCGCCATCAAAGTGACGAACCCCAACGCCAGACTGCGCAGAGAAGATAACGAATAAATATCTCTGTGGTTATTTGTGCTAAATAAAAGTTAAATAAACACAAAAAAAATTGATCTGTTCCTGTGCCTGATCCACCCAAGTTGAATCTGTCCCATCATGAGAAAGTCCCCCAAGGAGTCCCCACTGTAACTTGCTTCCCATACAACTACCTCACCCCCCGACACCTGTGTCTCGCCATTGTCCACCACCTCCTCAGACAACACTGGTAAATCCCCACTGTCAGCACACGGAAACAGCAAAAGGTCTTGCGAATTGGGGCAGAGAATGTTCTGGGCTAGCACATCAGAGAAGGGGTGACTATGGGGTTCCAGGGAGTACGTGACCACATGCAATATCCATTTAAAAGTCATGCCACACTTGATCGAGCTCATAATTGACAATTGTACCGGTTGATGCTAAATTTTTAAGTTGGGGTCCTGCGTCGTCATTCTAACTACATCCGGCTGTTGTCACCACCACACACGCTAGCCCAGGGGGCACTCCTCTGGCTCTTCCAGCTCAAACCTCCTTCCCCCCAGCCTGCCCCCCCACCTACAGGCCCTCTCTCCAAACAATTTACGTCTTTGTCCTATCTTTCTCTCTCTCCAAACCATTTTTCCGGATAGCTGCCATATACGGTTTTAAACTGAGTAGTATACATAGAAGACATACCACACTTGATCAATCTCATAATTTACGACTGTACCGGTTGATGCTAAATTTTTAAGTTGGGGTCCTGCGTCGTCATTCTAAATACATCCGGCTGTTATCACCACCACACACGCTAGCCCAGGGGGCACTCCTCTGGCTCTTCCAGCGAAACCTCCTTCCCCCCCACCTACAGGCCCTCTCTCCAAACAATTTACCCGGATAGGGGACGTATTAGATATTGTACTGATGTTTTTTGTTTTTCTTCTTTTAATTGCCTCCTGACCTGTGATAGGCAGAGCATGGACACGTCCCCTTAGCTGCAGTGGGAAAGACACTCCCCTGGCCAGAGCAAGCTCTTTTTCCGTTTTCCGTGGTCGAAAAATCCATGAAATATAAGGTCCCAAGATAGGGGACGTATACGGTATTAAACTGAGAAGAATCGATACCATACCGGTTGAAGCAACAGTTTTTCCAAATCCATTCCGGCTGTTGTCACCACCACACACGCTAGCCCAGGGGGCACTCCTCTGGCTCTTCCAGCGAAACCTCCTTCCCCCCCACCTACAGGCCCTCTCTCCAAACAATTTACCCAGGTAGGGGACGTATTAGATATTGTACTGATTTTTTTTAGTTCTTCTTTTAATTGCCTCCTGCGATAGACGGGAATCGAACCCGGGTCAACTGCTTGGGAAGCAGCTATGCTCACCACTTTACCACCAACAGCCACAGCAACTGATAAGAACAGATACTAAACTTGATGTCAGCTGCAGTGCCAGCATGAGCAGTGGTGTCACCTGCAGGCGGTGATGGACCTTCGTTGCACCTAGTTGGGTGCTTCCCTAACATGTGATGGGTATTTGCCTCGCCTTTCTTGGTCTGGGTGAGCACAATTGCCATGAGGGTAACCACCAGGCTGTTGCCTGAGAATTTGGGGTAATGGTGGGATTAGGCAGCCTCAGAGGCATCCATGCATGCTGCCCCTGCTGTTTCCTGTCCATTTCCGTGGTGTTTCCATCATTTTCTGAGGTTTCCAGGTTTTCACCCAGCCTTCCCTAGGCAGAGCCTTGGTCCCCTGCAAAAATGCTCGAGTCTCCCATTGACTTCAATGGGGTTCGTTATTCGAAACGAGCACCCGAGCATCGGGAAAAGTTTGACTCGAATAACGAGCACCCGAGCATTTTAGTGCTCGCTCATCTCTAGTTAACATCAATATTCTTTGTCACCTAGGTTTTAGTTTCTCTGTAGGTCTAGGACAGAAAACAAGTTAACAAGTTAATATTGGTACACCTGGTGATATAGGGCAGTCAGGAGGAACACCTGGTGGTCTTGGGCAGTGAAGGTGTAAATGGTCTGCAGCAGAGAAGGGGCTAATATCCGCTTCCCATGGGTCAGTGAGAGAGTAAGAGAGTTACAGTAATTACACTATCTTTGGTGATCTATGGCAGTAAAGGGGTTAATGTCAATATACTGAGTGGATTATTTCAATGAGAGGGCTAATTACTGTATTCTAGGTGGTCTACGGAAGTAAATGAGTTAATGTCAGTATAGTCGGTGGTTTAGGACAGTAACAAGGTTATTAAAGTATCATTGGTGGTCTAGGCCAGAAGAGTGGTTAATGTAAGAATCGTTGATGGTATAGGGAAGTAAAATGGTCAAAATCAAGATCCCAAGTGGAGGGCAGTGAAATGGTATGGGATAACAGGAGGTTTAGGGAAAGTGAGGTGGTCATGTGACAAGTGGTGGAGAATGTAATATTTTAGCAACATGCTGCATTTTTTGTGACTATAGGGCTTGTTTAAAGAGTTTGCGTGGTCTCTTAGACATTAGAATTAGGTTTAGGCTGAAGATTGCTGGGGGGTGGACATGGGATCTGAGGATAAAATTGAGGCAGAGGTGAATTCTCCTAGGAGCCCATGTGTTCTACTCAACTACTGACCCTTCAACAGAGAGTGCAGCGCTCACTAACACAGCTATTCAGGTGCAGCTACATAACATGCAGATATAACAGATGCATCCAGGCCTTGGTGCCTGAAGTGAACAAATGCTCCTCTGTCAGATAAAAAGACATGATCATCATACATGCAACATGGTATGATAGGTAGGGAGCCTTGGGACACAAGACATTACACACAGTGACACACACTGTATTGTGTCTGTGACACATGGAGTTGCTTACAGGCAAGAGGCTGGTTGGTCTTGGTCACATGCCTGACGATTATAAAGGCTTTGGCTACATAAGGGATGCATGGACTAGACTGCTTCTTTTTATCCCTCAACCCCAGCCTCAATGTCCCTGCAATATTTGGCTTTAGATGCTCTAGCTAGACCTGATGTGTTGCGCCTTTATGGCTAGTATTGATTACTTTGGCTTTCGAACTAGTTACTATGCTCAGGCTCAGTCTGGCCCACAGGGGTACAGGTGAAACCCCTGGTGGGCCCCTAAGCAAAGGGGGCCCCATACCCTGCAAAAGTGGCACATAACACAATACACAGAATGCACTACATACATATATTCAATGTACAGCACCTCAACCAGCCTATGTTCATATAAAAAACTTGATAGATTATTAAAGAAACTCCCCAGTTTATTATTATACACACGATCAGAGCTGAGATGACTTCTAGGTAAAGAGAAAAGCTAGCCAGTGTCCTCTTTTCCCCAGGACCTACCATATTCAATATTTGAATGTATCTGTATGGTGGGCCCCCAAAGTAAATTTTACTGATGGGCCTTAGGCACCCCAGTCCGACACTGGGTAACCTACTGGCTTTGTTTCCAGCGCCGCTTCCCAGCTAACTCTTCAGTTACCTGCCTGTTGCAGACAGTGTTCTACAGAACACTGCTATTTGTCACCTCTCTTCCAGGTACTCCAAATACATCTTAAACACTTGAATAAATTAAATCAAATTCAGTTTGGTGACTAATGGTTCCATGTGTACCCACACATATTATCCAACAGTAAATGGCAGCATAACCTCAGTGTTGTTTACAGCACACATATTTACATGTGCTATCACACATCGTACAGTGCAGTTTATTTATATCATGGTACAGTACATCCACAGGACATTTCTCCCTATCCAAAGTGCAGGTCACCAACAACAACCTGGACATATTTCACTGCAGGCTGTCTGTGATATTTCCCATCAATATATGGCTATGCCCATGGCCTGCGCAGACAGGGCATTTTACCCACCTTATTAAATACCTTATTTTGGGTACAGAGCATATATGTAACATATCACATTACATAATGAACATGATGTGTGTGAATAAAAGTAGATTGCACACTTAAGTGCAAAGAGATACTGTATGATGGCAGCATATATACAGTATATTGTTTTGCATTCTGTCTTAAGAATGCTATAATTTTCCAATATGACCATGGTGGTTTATTGCCGTAGGGGATAAGCAGCAGCCACCAGTTGACAACATGACACACACCTTAAAATTTTAACACCCCCCCCAGCACACATCTTGAAACAGTCAGCCTGTTATATACATATATACATATTGTATTTGCCTTGTTACCCAATATTACCAGTCTTAATGTGGTTCTGGAAATAAAACGTATACAATATGCCAACTTCCCCAAAGATACCAATCTAGATAGCATGCCTTCCTTTCTGGACTGAAAATTCAGTTTTGACTTACAGCAATCATGTTAGAAGAATTGTTAGAAACTTTTAAGGGCACGCTTATTAAGACCAGCGTTTTAGATGCCGGTTTTAATAAAGGCCCATAGATGGCGGAGGATCAGCTGAAGTTATGAAGAGTCGAAGGCCTCTCCATAACTTCGGCACATCCAGCACCATTTCTAAATGTAAGACAGCTACCTAGCTGTCTTACATTTAGACCATTTTCTATGCCTAAACCAGGTGTAGAAGATGATGAATGAGAAGGGCCATCCCCTCCATGCCCACTTCATGCCCACAAATTTAGACCTGACTTATTTCAGATTAATTAATGACCCCCTTAGTTTCTAGTGCAGCAACTTAGATCCTTTATTATCTGTTTTTTAATTTAAAGGAGCTGTATAACAGTGAAAAAATATTGTTCCAGTAAGATTTCCGGACTTGTCCAGGGGTTGTGAGTGGTATTGCAGTCCTGTGTCCTTCACTTGAATTGGACTGAGCTGAAATTCCACACAACAACTAGTTGCTTCATGGTTTGCCTATGTGACTGATCCTTACATTGTAAAAATCTGCATGTTACAGTGTAATTTCTACATTGTAAAAGTGTGCTGCTATTCTCACAATCACATGTATTTTGCTGTTAGACGCCACCTTTCTTGATCATTACTCAGCCTGTCTTCAAATCCTTTCTTTTGAGGAGATCTATCTCCACATGAATATGGTTTATGACAAACACCTTCCAAACTCTGATGTAGTGGTGAATGGTGCATTTTTTCTTTCAAATCCTCTATATTTAAAAAGAGAATGAAAAAGTGTAAAGCATATATGCTATATAAGTATGTATATAAGTAGGGTTTTTCTGTTCCTTTAAAAGTACATTTTATAGAACAAAATCCACTGGTCAGATGGTAACATTTTCCAGGTGACATGAATTCTGTTTTTGGATTACTCGTCTGACCAACAATTTGCTGAAAATGTCAAAGTCGTCTCCATATACAGTGTAAGGTTTCCTGGAAACCGTTCATTGTGCGACAGACACAAAACCTTTATCTTTGTTGTAGTTTATTTGTTTGGTCCCTAGTTAATACCTTGAGATATTTAACTCTGTGATTGCTGTGAACCTTGCAAACTGTATTTTGAAAGATTCCACATATTTGTCTCTGTTTAGAGCAGTTACAGCCAGGATCGCAGGGTAGCAATGATCACATAGAAATGAATGGGATTACTGTGCCAATTGCAAGAAAACCAACACTTGACTGGTGCTGCAATCCCATTCATTTCTATAGGATCACTGCTACTTTGCTATCCTGGCTGCGACCAGCATTGCTATGTAGCCAAACCCTTAAGGCCTATATGTGTCTTGATATGGCCATTATGTTGACATTCCCTCTCCATATGGTCCACTATCACACTTTGTACAAACAACCATATAATACAGTGTGGAGCCATATGTTAGCCAAATAATACTCACAATAATTATGTTCTATAAAAAAAAACAGTGGTGGTGTCATAAGCATTGTGCATCTGGGCTCAGTGTCCCAGATCTCCTGCAAGCGCCACTTTTACCACAGATTAAATTGAAATGACTCAACTCAGGAGACTGAAAGAGTAAAAGAGTGTCCCATGAAAGCAGGCATGATATCATTGCCAGGTGTGCCTATGCTGTCTGGCAGACCACTCAATCTAAAGGCCAAAAGAGGCTATAGCCTGCACCACTAAAGCATGGCATGGGTACAAGGTTAAGTGGCTATTTGATTTTTTTTTATATTTCTGTGTGAAGAGTGTAGGCATTCTTCTTGGGAGACTATTACTTTTAAGGCACCCTAGTACAAGTACCCTAGTACAATTACACTATGTCACTATTTTGGAGGCAATCTAAGGAACTTCCCCTTGGCACTATTTAGGGGGGCTTTTGAGAGCACTGTTACTGTTGAGGGCATACTGACTAACATGATACTGTGATTTGTACAGTAATTTTGAGAAACTAGTAATGTAGGGGGCACTTTTTTGAAACTATGAGAGCATTATGTAAAACTTACTGTGGGAGACAGTATGTGGGCACTTACTGTTAAAGGTGCACTTCTAGGCACAGTGCAGGGACAGTGCAGGCTCAGTGAAATTGCCCTGTGTATCTTGTTCAACTGCTGCACTATTCATTCTTAATCTGTTCTGCGATGCATAGACTTACTGTGCATCAGATTAATTGTCAACAGGCGGTCTAATATATAGGCACATTTATCTACTTCACCTGCTGCGCCATTTATACCTAATATTATACATAGACTTAATGTATATCAGACTTAGTCAACAGGCTATCTAATATATAGGAGCATTTATCTAATATGCTTGCTAAGCCATTAATATTAAATCTGTTCTGTTATACATAGACTTACTGTATATCAGACTCATTGTCAACAGGCGGTCTAATATATAGTTTATCTAGTTCACTTGCTGTGCCATTAATACTTAATACACATATACATTAATACTAGAGATGAGCGAGTAGTGAAATATTCGAAAGTTCGAAATTCGATTCGAATAGACTGCGAAATTCGACTATTCGACCGGATATCGAATCCCATTAAAGTCTATGGGAAAAAAATGCTCGCCACTTGGAAATCTCAATTCGACCACTTGGAGGTCACCAAGTCCACCCTGGAACCTCAGAAAAGGATGCCAACACTGCTGGAATGCAACTAGGACAGCAGGGGAAGCATGTCTGGGTGCATATAACCCGCCCAAGTCGCACTATTACGCCACTATCACAGCCTCTCAACAATACACTCCAAAGACAATCTAACCTCTCTGTAAAGTGAGACCATACAAGGAAACCTTCTTTCCTCAACATTGCCATGGACCCCAAGCCAAACTAGACAAAAAAGAAGATAAATTCTGCACCCCTTAAAAATCACGTTGCCTATGACAACCACAGATGGCATAAGCAAGGGAAAGCAAATAGACCCCACCCCTAATTGTCATTGTGTGTGTGTGTGAGATGTGGTCAGACATGTCTTCTTTAAAATGTAAAAACAACTCAAACACATGCAGAAGCCTTAAAATGCCCAAATTGTTGGCGCTTGAGATGTCAGTGACCCGACCTGGCCCAGTGTCAGGTCTAGCAGGTAAAGCAGTGGGGATGTTGAGGGATGCGTAGGACCGCAAAAGGCAGGAGAGGCCGTGGGCTGGCCAGAGGTCATGGAAAATTTTGTGGCGGCCCAAGAGTGACACCTCTTAAAAATATGTGGAGGCCCAAGAGGTGAGACCTCTTAAAAATTATGTGGAGGCCCAAGAGTGAGACCTGTTAAATATTTTTGGAGGCCCAAGAGGTGAGACGTATTAAAATTATGTGGAGGCCCAAGAGGGGAACCCGTTAAAAATTATGTGGAGGCCCAAGAGGTGAGACCTCTTAAAAATTATGTGGAGGCCCAAGAGGTGAGACCTCTTAAAAATTATTGTGGAGGCCCAAGAGGTGAGACCTCTTAAAAATTATGTGGAGGCCCAAGAGGTGAGACCTGTTAAAGATTTTGTGGAGGCCCAAGAGGTGAGACGTATTAAAAATATGTGAGGCCCAAGAGGGGAGACCTGTTAAAGATTTGTGGAGGCCCAAGAGGTGAGACTCTTAAAATTATGTGGAGGCCCAAGAGTGAACCTCTTAAAAATTATTGGAGCCCAAGAGGTGAGACCTCTTAAAGAGGCCCAGAGGTGAGACCTCTTAAAAATTATGTGGAGGCCCAAGAGGTGAGACCTCTTAAACATTTTGTGGAGGCCAAGAGGTGAGACCTTTAAAGATTTGTGGAGGCCAAGAGGTGAGACCTGTTAATAGGCCCAAGAGGTGAGATTAAAAAATTATTGGAGGCCAAGAGGGGAGACCTGTTAAAGATTTTGGAGGCCCAAGAGGTGAGACCTATAAAAATTATGTGGAGGCCCAAGAGGGGAGACCCGTTAAAAATTATGTGGAGGCCCAAGAGGTGAGACCTCTTAAAAATTATGTGGACCCAAGAGGTGAGACGTATTAAAATTATGTGGAGGCCCAAG
>ONZH01010281.1:0-19908 GCA_900303285.1 Rhinella marina
TCAAGTACACAGGAAACCCTGTTTGGTTTGAACACTCAAATTTTTAAAAGTAAATGATTCCGGCCCCCGGGACACTCAGCGATGAGCATGGGGGAGGCGAGAGGCAGGGGCCCCCACAGGTGGTAGCTCAGCTCCCTGCAGACCGTCAGCTCGATCTCAAGATGGAACTCCGAACTTTCTTGGCGTCTTGGGTCAATACTGACATTTTGTCACAGTTGAGGCAAAGCCGGAGCCTTCACTGCACCTCCTCTGTCTTACGTTCCCGTCTGCTGGCATAACCAGCCCCGATACTGATAAGAACATATGCAACAGTTGATCTTAACCAAAAGGATGAGAATTTTTTATTACGGTCTGCTCTTCAGGGTATGTTATCATGCCACTCTCCGGCCTGATGCTGCTGTCGCCGCCGACTCCACATGCCGTCTCCCAGCTGCCGCTACGTCAAAATTAGGTAATTGTGCCACTCTGTGGCCTCCAAATTGTACTACTACTTCCACTGCTGCTGCCACTTCCAGGGTCTGTCATTCTGCCACTCTGTGGCCTACTCATGCTGCTGCCACATGACCACACTGTCGTCGTGCCACTCTATAGTTTGCTGATGCTCCTGCCACTGCTATGTCCAACCTGTCTGGGGGGGCTCTGCTTGTATAAGCATGTAATAGAACAGGTTCTATCGAAATGTATGTGGAATCAGTGAATTGGTGTAAAAGGCGTGCGCTTTTGGCGCTCTAGTAGGATCTTGGGCCTCTGCACGATTCTTTATAGTTGGCGCTAACATTGACCTGTAAGGCTGAGTTCAGACTTGAGTTGTTTGGGGAGTTTTGGCCCCTTAACTGCCCAAATACATAAAAGTGTGCAGCGATTCTAAGAGCAAAGCCTGTTATGTGCCTGTTACACTGGCTCACAGTATTCTTTCACTACCACAGTAGACTCCCTATTAGTGTTGAGCGAGCATGCTCGGCCGAACCGAGTGTACTCGAGCGCAATGCTGGCATTCACTGTAATGTTGATTTGTACGCTAATGCTACGCATTGTTTGCTAATGCGTACGAATTGGTATGCTAATGCATACGCATTTGGACGCTAATGTGTACACATTGTGCGCTAATGCATACAAAATCAGTTAATTAGCATACTTTTACGAGCGAAAGGAGTAAAAGAGGAGAAGTCGCGATTCTGACCTTTTCCTTTTTAACTAGAAACCCCCCCTCTTCCGAGCGGGGGGTGCCTGGTTTTGTCCCATTGACTAACATTATGCTCGAGTGCTTGGCCAGAGCACCCGAGCATACGAGCACAGAGGTGCTTGCTCAACACTACTCCCTATGCGTTTTACTGCAAGGCACAGTGTTCTACACCACTATCCAGGCTCTCTGCAGCCTGGAAGTGGTCGTTTTTTAACGCGATTCGCAACTAATTTATTCGGATCGAAGCAAATCTTTTCGGAAAATTAGGCGAACCAGTTGAATCGAATTTTTGAAAAAATTGCTCATCTCTAGCAGTAATATATGTTGTTATATCACAGGTAAATATTGTATTTTCTTATACAAAAAATTTCTTTTTAGGCCCCTAGACATAATTTTGCTTGGGGGCCCAGAAATGCCAAGTTTGCCCCGCTGATTTTACGAGACTCAACAGAAATGTAATAAATGAGAGACCGATATGTTACTTGATGAACGACTACAAAATGTATTAGTGTATGTAAAAGACAAAGGTTTTATGACTAAGATGTCTGACACACATGACTAATCAGAGCTTTGTCATCTCATTGTGTCACCATATTTATGCCAGTCTTTGACTGTTACCATACCATGCCACTTATTCTTCATAGGAAAATATATAAGAGGTTCTGTCTACAGGAACATAAAAGTCATTAGGACAATTGACAGGTAGTAGAAGGGAAATACAAGGTTTTAAATATTTTTTTCAAGATCATTTACTTATATGACAGCAATGACATTAAATGCTTGACAAAAGAAATGTTCTACTGGAATGGTATAAAATCTGAAATGTGCTGCTGTCATGAAAGCTGAAAGAATAATATGACAGTAGACCATTTTAAGTTCCACCAGACTAAAAGAAAATTGATAAATATGCCCTTTTAATGTTTCCACAACTAGCACAAACACTTTGTTTTTTTTTACAAGTCTATTTTGCATATAACAATCAGAATTTATATTAATATTTAAATATACTTTCATATGTTATATTAGCACTATACATTTATTATTATGTTGTGAATAGGAACACGTCACAACAATCACAAGAGGTTCCTTAAAAATGCTTCACTTTATCGATTTAAAAGTACAGTGTGGTAAATAGAACCACAGAGAAGGCAACAGCTGTTGTGTTCTAACCTTGCTTTATCTGGCACCTTGTGTACCACCCCCATGGCATATATGTATAATTAATAAGCGAAAGGAACTCCCCTAATTGCCATTTAAAAGCACAGCAGCACAGAGTCCAAACACAGCTTGCACATAAATATATAAAGCCATGTATATACAATTTTCATGGTAGCATGTTATCCATGTCTGGCACAAACAAAGCATTTCTTATAGGAATTATGTACATGTATTCCTGAAGGACCAACTGTTTCTCTCCTCAGTATCCAGTAAGCTTCCCCTTCCGTTGAGAGGTACGTATATATCAATGTGACAGGGGGTTTGATTAACCATTTCTAAACCAACAAAGGAAAGCAAATTGATATCCCCACCATGAGCATCACAAACATATTTGTTAAGCCTAGAACAACTCTCATTGGTTATTGGATAATAAGTGTGCTCAAGTATTCACTGAAAAAGTGGCTGGATTGTCTTACCTATGTAGTAGTCATCCTGTATTCAACAGATCACATAAACTACTTACAGTAGTGTGATCTATGCAATGTGATGAATTCACATACACAGTAGGGTACAATACCCAATTTAGGAACCTTTCCTTTTAGCGTCAAGGACAAAAAAAACAAGACAAAACAATTGACGCTTCTATCTTACCTTGTACTGGACCATGTGATAATGTGTATTTACTGTCCTGAAATGTCCAGTGGATGGATTATCTGCAGAATGCAATCTTACGTGTGATCTCAGACAGGACTAGATCTGACCCCAGAATGCACCAATTGCAATGTTTAACCTGACTTATTTGACATTGAACTATTTTGAAAGGAAAGAAAAAGGACTCCATCACTGAAATTCCTTATGCTTGATTGTCTGGACCTCTCTAACATTTTATGATCCAGGTAAAGTGCATGTATAAATACCAATGAGAATAGAAATGGCTGCAACCTTTCCTTGTATCCACCATGCTGTAGCCAATAAAATTAAGTGCTTTCAAAGAACCTTTGGTGAATGCTGCAGCTGTGTCTTACTAGTCATTGGATTTTGTTTAAAGGAATGTTCATAGACATCCTGCGATTTTTTGGGGGTTTATCGGAGCACTGCTGGAGAGTGCCCACGTATTTCTACACTGCTACTCTATATGAATATTTACCAAATTTTACTAAAGGATACAAGTCAATGGAGATCTGAAGGTCAAGCAATAACATTGTTTCCTGCAATGGTGTGCCGTTAGCTTATTTGCCTGTTCTGTGTACCGACGTCTGCCTGTCTTCTGGAATTGACCCTTCTCTGCCTGACCTGACCTGTTCTACTGCTTCTCTGCACTGACCCTGTGCTGCCTGCCCTGACCTCAGACTGTTTAGTCGTGCACATACTCTGCCTACCCTGACCACGACCTGTCCCTGACTATAGTTTTTACTGATCACTTGGTGCTCCACAAAAGTGTCTCTTGACCAGGGACGGACTGGGAATTTAAAGTGGCCCTGGAAAAATAGCCCCTGTTTTGTAGTCGGGTCCAAATTGATGGAAGGCAATGCCAACATAAGCAATACCACATTGCGGCAAATTATACTACCCCAACAGAGCCAAATACCACAGTAATACTACCTCCAACACCAAAAAATACATCCCCAAAAACTTCTACTGACCGGCCTTGAGGAGAGCTTGGGCGACTCCTTAGACATCGGCCCACCGGGAAATTTCCCTGTATGGTCTATGGCCAATCCACCCCTGCTTTTGACCCCCATGGGTCTGCAACCACTTGAATAGATACTGCTCCAATAGGTAGTGGCCAGGAGGGTCCTCTACAGTGCATTCCCATCCCTATACAGGGGTTAAATAGTGGAGATCAGGAGGGCCACTTAGATAACATGCTTAGGAGTAGCCCCAAGCCAAATCTGTTCAAATGACACAGCAGATGCACATCTACTTTGTTATGTATATATATATATATATATATATATATATATATATATATATATATATATTAATGTAATATATTTCATTGGGGAGCATATTCCTTATGAGATCTCAATACATTGTTTTTTATTTATCATTATAAGGGTACATGTTTTTTAAACAATAAATGTGATGTCTTACCGTGAGCTTGCCAATTATATATTTTCTTGTGTTTATTTTGAGGCCTTTTGGTAGAGGGCAGGCCAATCTCCGGTGTGTTAGTACCTGGTGAGCCTACCTATTCTTGGATATATTTTTAACCTGGGAACTACAACATTCTTTGTGCAGTTCCTTTACTAATTGAACAGGACCTATTATGACATCATCACAGGTCCTTTACCTTTCTCCATTGATGATAGAGATAATATACTGGAGCTGGACAGTAATGAATTTAATTAAGGGGTGGGGCCTTTGGTTCACTGTGGGCCCCTTTTTCTAATGGGACCCATAGCAGCTGCGGGGTCTGCCTCTATTTGAGGTAGGCCACTGCATATATGCCTATACAGTATTCTACAAGTTTTATAATATAGTTTGAGTCATGTTTGTTCCTTTTAAACAACAGTGACACAGAGATCAATTTCATCTAGCTGTTCAGGAGATTCACAGCTTCTCCCACGCACAGTTCTTACAAATAGGTAATTAGCAATGGCATGACAGCAAATGTTAGGACATAAAATAAATAAGCTGCTCAGTAGTCGTCTGTACTCTGCATCTACAAACACATTAACATAAAATACAGTATTTTACTGGTATCAAAATATCTAAATAACTTTTAAGGACAATGTGACCGAAAAAAGAATTTCATATTGTCACATATTTAGTCATATATATTTTTTTGTGTTATTTAACTATTAAAGGTTATATGATATTAGAAAACATGGCATCATTCTTCCTGAATCCATACTACTGTTATCCATAGGTCAGGGGCGGATTGGCCATAGACCTTACAGGGAAATTTCCCGGTGGGCCGATGCCCAGGGGGCTGCCTGGGCCTTCTTCAGTGCTGGTCAGTGGAAGTTTTTGAAGATGTATTTTGTGCTGCTGGCAGTATTTTGTGATGGACTGTGGTATTTGGCTCTGTTGGGGTGGTATAATGTACTACAATATGGTATTGCTGGCCCTGCCTTCCATCAATTTGGAAACAACTACAAAACGGGGCCACTTTTAGTATTTTTTCCAGGGCCACCTTAAGTTCCCAGTCCGCCCCTGCCATAGGTTGTGTCTGGTATTGCAGCTCAGCCCCATTTACTTCAGTGTCTGAATGTGACATCATGTAGTACATTAGCACTACCAAAATAATGTATGGGAACGTTCACGCATAAATGTAATAAATAAACAAACTTTATTCAAGAAAAAAAAATGCATTAAAACATTAAATACAAATGGATTTGGTATTGCTGCATGAGTAACAACCTGCTCTATAAAAATATCACATGATCTACCCCAGGTGAAAACCGTAAAAAAAAACTATGCTTGAGCAGTCATTTTGTAGTCCCCCCTAAAAACATAGGGGGAGATTAATTATTCCATAAAAGTCACAAACTGTGGCAAATGCAGCTGTTGTGCAACATTTTGTTACTTTTTGGTTTTACTTCTTACTTAACGAAGTTGCTTGCGATGAGGGGCCAGAGTTGGCAATCCGTCACATGTAGTATAATGTACACCATGAGACTGACCTAGATTATAATGGAGGTATCCATCAGCTCACTTGTCGGTCTAGATCTGGGCTTTGTCGCATGAAACTGCAAAAATGTTCTAAAAATATTACGACTGGTATGTAGAACTTAAAAATTGTGGTACATCCAAACCAAGTAGAAAATTAAAAACTTGGGGTAAGTCAACAATTTCTTGGAAGAAATTAAATGTTTAATTTTCACAGCAAACTGTTGTAAGGTCAAAGCACTCACATCAACCCTTGATAAATTCTTTTATGGGTATATTCTGTGTGGGGGTTTCCACCGTAGGGGTACCTCATGGTCTCTTCAAATGTGATATGTCACCCGAAACCAATTCCAGCAAAATCTGCCCTCCAAAAACCATATGGCGCTCCTTCACTTCTGAGCACTGAGTTTTACCCATATAGCAGTTTGCAACCACATATTGAATGTTTTCAATAAATTGCAGAATGTGGGTAATAAATATTGAGGTTTGTTTTGCTGTTAGCCCCAGGAAAAATAGATTAAAATGGAAAATCTGCAAAAAAAGGAAATATTTAAATTTCACCTTTATTTGACACTAGCAGAAAGACCCGGCTTCGCCTGGGTATATTTCATCTATTTCATTTAATGTTTCTGTGTGTCGTTGCACAGAGAAAGTCAATGCAGCTGACAGAAGTTGATTTTTACCTTCATTTTTTCAATCCCCATTGGCTGCGGAGTGGGAGGGGGCATGACCTGACCGGGTCGGGGGTGTGGTTTACCGGGTCCTTGGGGGGGGGGGGTGCTTTTAAGTCCTTCTTTTCAGGGTGGCCTGAATTATAGGTCAATGCCATGGTAATTTGAGGAAACACAGTGGGTAGCAGTGGAAGAAAACATTGCTTTGCACGGGTATATTTAATCTATTTCATTTAATGTTTGTGTGTGTGTCATTACAGAGAGAAAGTCTCCTTCCCACCCATTCCTGTAGCTGACAGAAGTTGATTTTTACCTTCATTCTTTCAATCCCCATTGGCTGCGGAGTGGGAGAGAGCGTGGCCTGACCGGGGGAGTGGTTTAGCGGGACCTTGGGGGGGTTGCTTTTAAGTCCTTTTAGTGGAAGAAAACATCTTTTATTACTACTGAACGGTAGTAGTCTAATATTAGTCTATTTCATCTAATGTTTCTGTGTAACATAGTAACATAGTTTATAAGGCCGAAAAAAGACATCTGTCCATCCAGTTCGGCCTGTTTTCCTACAAGTTGATCCAGAGGAAGGCAAAAAAACCCTGTGAGGTAGAAGCCAGTTTTCCCCACTAGGGAAAAAAATTCCTTCCCGACTCCAATCAGGCAATCAGAATAACTCCCTGGATCAACGACCCCTCTCTAGTAACTATAACCTGTAAGATTATTACCCTCCAAAAATACATCCAGGCCCCTCTTGAACTCTTTTAGTGAACTTACCATCACCACCTCCTCAGGCAGAGAGTTCCATAGTCTCACTGCTCTTACCGTAAAGAATCCTCTTCTATGTTTGTGTACAAACCTTCTTTCCTCCAGACGCAGAGGATGGCCCCTCGTCACAGTCACAGTCCTGGGGATAAATAGATCGTGGGAGAGATCTCTGTACTGACCTCTGATATATTTATACATAGTTATTAGATCTCCCCTCAGTCGTCTTTTTTCTAAAGTGAATAACCCTAATTTTGATAATCTTTCTGGGTACTGTAGTCCACCCATTCCAGTTATTACTTTAGTTGCCCTCCTCTGAACCCTCTCCAGCTCTGCTATGTCTGCCTTGTTCACAGGAGCCCAGAACTGTACACAGTACTCCATGTGTGGTCTGACTAGTGATTTGTAAAGTGGCAGGACTATGTTCTCATCACGGGCATCTATGCCTCTTTTGATGCAGCCCATTATCTTATTGGCCTTGGCAGCAGCTGTCTGACATTGGTTTCTGCAGCTTAGATTTCTGTTCACTAAAATTCCTAGGTCCTTTTCTATGTCAGAGTTACCCAATATTTTACCATTTAGTATGTACTCGTGACTTGCATTATTCCTTCCCATATGCATAACTTTACATTTGTCAGTGTTAAACCTCATCTGCCACTTCTCTGCCCAAGCCTCCAGTCTATCCAGATCCATCTGTAGCAGTGTACTGTCCTCTTCTGTGTTAATTACTTTACACAGTTTAGTGTCATCTGCAAAAATTGATATTTTACTGTGCAAGCCTTCTACAAGATCATTAATAAATATATTGAAGAGAATAGGGCCCAATACTGACCCCTGTGGTACCCCACTAGTTACAGTGACCCAATCTGAGTATGTGCCATTAATAACCACCCTCTGTTTTCTATCACTGAGCCAGTTACTTACCCAGATACAGACATTTTCTCCCAGGCCAAGCATTCTCATCTTATATACTAACCTTTTATGTGGTACAGTGTCAAATGCTTTGGAGAAGTCCAGATATACGACATCCATTGATTCGCTGCGGTCCAGTCTAGAACTTACCTCCTCATAGAAACTGATTAAATTGGTTTGACATGACCGATCCCTCATGAAGCCATGCTGATATGGAGTAATTTGCTTATTTTCATTGAGGTACTCCAAGATAGCATCTCTTAGAAAACCCTCAAACAGTTTACCCACGACAGATGTTAAACTTACCGGCCTATAGTTCCCAGGCTCTGTTTTTGGACCCTTTTTGAATATTGGCACCACATTTGCTATGTGCCAATCCTGTGGAACACTCCCTGTCAGTATAGAGTCCTTAAATATCAGAAATAAGGGTCTAGCGATGACATTACTTAATTCTCTTAGGATACGGGGGTGTATGCCATCCGGTCCTGGCGATTTGTCTATTTTAATCTTTTTAAGACGTAGCTCTACTTCTTCCTGGGTCAGACAGGGCACTTTTAATGGGGAATTTACTTTTATATTCTGCATTTCATCTGACAGTTCATTTTCCTCAGTGAATACAGTGGAGAAAAAGATATTTAGTAGCTTCGCTTTCTCCTCATCGCTCTCTGCAACTCTCCCCTCATTACTCTGTAAGGGGCCAACACCTTCAGGTTTATACTTTGTACCATTTATATAATTAAAGAACATTTTAGGGTTAGTTTTACTTTCTTTGGCGATTAATCTCTCGGTCTCTAGTTTGGCTGTTTTTATTTGTCTTTTACATATTCTATTTTTTCCTTGTAGTTTTTCAATGCTTCCTCGCTCCCCTCCTGTTTTAGTGATTTAAATGCTTTCTGTTTATCATTTATTGCTTTCTTTACAGTTCTGTTTATCCACATTGGTTTTTTCTTGTTCCTTAACCTTTTATTCCCATAAGGTATGTACCTCTCACAATTAGATATTAGGATGCTTTTAAAAGTATCCCATTTTGTGGCTGTATTTTTATTTTTGAGGACTTTGTCCCAGTTAGTTAGGCCTATGGCCTCTCTTAGTTGGCTAAATTTAGCTTTTTTGAAGTTAGGTATTTTTGTTCCTCCCTGAAGAAACGCTCTTTTGAATGACAATTGGAAGGTTATTATATTATGGTCACTATTTCCTAGGAGTCCCCCGACCTGCACATCTGTTGTTCTGTCAGGTCTATTGGTTAATACTAAGTCCAGTATGGCCGTCCCTCTAGTCGGGTCCTGAACCAGTTGGGAAAGGTAATTGTCTTTGGTTATTTCCAAGAACCTGTTTCCTTTATGAGATATACAGGTTTCAGTTTTCCAGTCTATATCTGGGTAGTTGAAATCCCCCATAATAATGACCTCATTATGATTTGCCACCTCGTCTATTTCGTTTAGAAGTAGATTTTCTATGGGCTCTGGTATACTAGGGGGTTTATAATAAACTCCGATTAGTATTTTATTATTGTTTTTGGCTCCATTTATTTCTACCCACAGTGACTCCACATCTTCATGTCCCTCACTTATATCTTCCCGCAGTGTGGGCTTTAGACAGGACTTTACATAAAGGCAGACCCCTCCCCCTCTCCGGTTTTGGCGATCCTTTCTAAAAAGACTGTAACCATGTACGTTAACTGCCCAGTCATAGGTATCATCCAGCCATGTCTCAGTTATTCCCACTATGTCATAGTCCTCCTCACACATCACTAATTCCAGTTCACCAATTTTATTAGTCAGGCTTCTGGCATTAGTGTACATACACTTTAGAGGTCTATGTATATTTTTTACCCCCCTTTTTAAATTACTATTACCTGTGAAGTGAATATCCGGGGTTTTGGGTTACTTTGGTTGATGTTTTCCGCAATATTCTCCCTACATTCCTCACTAATCCCAACCCCCACTAACCCCCCACTCTCCCCGACTGTGACCCACTCTCTATCTACACTATCTACCCCCTTATTAGTATTACCCCCCACCCTCCCCCCAGATCCTAGTTTAAAAGCTCCTCCAGCCGTCTAACCATTTTTTCCCCCAGGGCAGTTGCACCCTCCCCATTAAGGTGCAGCCCGTCCCTACTGTAGAGTCTGTAGCCGACAGAGAAGTCGGCCCAGTTCTCCATGAACCCAAACCCTTCCTTCCTGCACCAGCCTCTGAGCCACTTATTTAACTCCCTAATCTCCTGTTGTCTCTCTAGTGACGCTCGTGGCACTGGTAGTATTTCTGAAAACACTACCTTGGAGGTCCTGGACTTGAGCTTCTCTCCTAGTTCCCTAAAATCATTTTTAAGGACCTTCCATCTCCCCCTGACTTTGTCATTGGTGCCAATGTGTACCATGACCGCCGGGTCTTCCCCAGCCCCACCCAGCAATCTGTCAATCCGATCCGCGATATGCCGAACCCGAGCACCCGGGAGACAACACACTGTTCGGCATTCACGGTCTCGGCGACAGATGACCCTGTCTGTCCGCCTAATTATAGAGTCCCCTACCACCAGCATCTGTCTGGCCTTTGCTGCTCTCCTTTTCCCATCCTTCCTGCAGCGGTCATCCTCCTGGTTCCTAGGAGAAATGCCCTGCTGCAGTGTCGCTGGTCCTAGGCTTTCATCCCTAATATCAGCCAAACAGGCATATTTACTAGGGTGTTCCAGCTCAGGACTAGCCTCCCTGGCACTTTTCCCTCTACCCCTCCTTACTACATTAACCCAACTGCTGACCTTATAGTCCTGCTCTTGCCCATCTCCTCCCTCCTCCTCTTCACTGGCCCCAGCCAGTGCCTGCACTGTGAGGTCTAAGCCTCTCTCCAGGTGTTCAATGCCCCTAAGTATGCCAAGCTGCTTATTTAGATCCAAGATCCGGGCTTCCAAATATGCAACGTGATTGCATCTAGTGCAAATGTATTCACCCTCGAATGGTTCTTCAAGGCATGCATACATTGCACAGGACACACACTTAGTAGCATTGTCCATGGAGCACCTGCTAGATGGGGATATACAGTACAGAAAAAAAACAGTAAATATATGATTAGGGTTTGCTGTAGCTGGAGGACTACAAATCAAGTTAACACACAAGGAAAATCACTCCAACCTTACTTTTTGCTCCTGGTCTTAAACTCCGTTTTTTTAACTCCACTTATACACAGCCCACTTACAAAGCAAGCCCAAAGTCAGAGCAAGCTCTATAAGAGTTTAGCTATGTAATTTATAGCACCTGGGATTGCTAACCACTCCCCTTCACCAGGTACACAGCAGAGAAAAAAAAATGGGTTTAAATGGTATTACCAAATGCAACCAAATACAAGCACTAAACAAACAAAGAACTTTGCAATAAACTATAGACAGTTATTTGCAGTCACTCCCACAAATTCACACTCAGTACCAGAACTCCGTTTTTTTAACTCCACTTATACACAGCCCACTTACAAAGCAAGCCCAAAGTCAGAGCAAGCTCTATAAGAGTTTAGCTATGTAATTTATAGCACCTGGGATTGCTAACCACTCCCCTTCACCAGGTACACAGCAGAGAAAAAAAAATGGGTTTAAATGGTATTACCAAATGCAACCAAATACAAGCACTAAACAAACAAAGAACTTTGCAATAAACTATAGACAGTTATTTGCAGTCACTCCCACAAATTCACACTCAGTACCAGAACTCCGTTTTTTTAACTCCACTTATACACAGCCCACTTACAAAGCAAGCCCAAAGTCAGAGCAAGCTCTATAAGAGTTTAGCTATGTAATTTATAGCACCTGGGATTGCTAACCACTCCCCTTCACCAGGTACACAGCAGAGAAAAAAAAATGGGTTTAAATGGTATTACCAAATGCAACCAAATACAAGCACTAAACAAACAAAGAACTTTGCAATAAACTATAGACAGTTATTTGCAGTCACTCCCACAAATTCACACTCAGTACCAGAACTCCGGTTTTTTAACTCCACTTATACACAGCCCACTTACAAAGCAAGCCCAAAGTCAGAGCAAGCTCTATAAGAGTTTAGCTATGTAATTTATAGCACCTGGGATTGCTAACCACTCCCCTTCACCAGGTACACAGCAGAGAAAAAAAAATGGGTTTAAATGGTATTACCAAATGCAACCAAATACAAGCACTAAACAAACAAAGAACTTTGCAATAAACTATAGACAGTTATTTGCAGTCACTCCCACAAATTCACACTCAGTACCAGAACTCCGGTTTTTTAACTCCACTTATACACAGCCCACTTACAAAGCAAGCCCATCCGTGAAACCTGGAGCAGGTGTTGTAAGTCCTTCTTTTGAGAGTGGTGTGAATCACAGGTCGGTGCCATGGTAATTTATGAGGACAGGTAATGGGTAGCAGTGGAAGATTTACTACTGAACGGTCATAGTCTAAAATTAGTCTAAAACATAAGTTATATTTATGGTAACGGGAATACCCCTTTAACAGTATCATCCAAAGCGCTCTGCCCCTTTAAAGCATTGAATAGAAATGACTGGATTGTTACCTGAGATCCTCAGCTGGC
Organism: Rhinella marina; assembly: GCA_900303285.1. Taxonomy (NCBI): domain Eukaryota; kingdom Metazoa; phylum Chordata; class Amphibia; order Anura; family Bufonidae; genus Rhinella; species Rhinella marina. The sequence goes on from ONZH01010281.1 coordinate 12,845, forward strand.
TGCTAATTACCTGGCTGTGTTGTTATGGAAACCTGCCCTCCCCATGTATGTCTGTGCAGAGAATGACAGTTGGGGTTTAAAACCAATGCTGTCAGGCTAATATTGGCTAATACAGGTCATATTTTGGGAATATCTCGGGAATGTTATGTCCTAGAGAGATAAGACCAGGTCTAAAACCTTCCAGGGCACCTGATGTACCTGTGTGCCGAATTTGGTGAAAATCGGTCCAGTAGTTTGGTCGCGCATAGAGAACAGACAGACAGACAGACAGAAACTCATTTTTATAATATTAAGAGATTAATTCCTGTGGAACACTTAAATGGTTAATACAGTTCTGAATAATTCTAAGGGGTGTCGTTTCTAAAATTTGGTAATTTATGGATGGTTTCTCAAAGTGACTTCAGAACTAAATTGATCCCTAAAAAGTTGGTTTTGGAATTTTTTTTGGAATATTTGAACATTTGTGTCAAGGTACAGGTAGGGAATAGTGCAGCCCTGAGCTCCACCCCACACTACTGTCCCTACCTAATTGCACAGTCCGTCCTAACTGACATGCTGGGGCTTACAAGGAGGGGAACAACTTGGAGAAAACAACAGACAAAGATAGAATACACAGACACAAGAATATTACCAAGCCGAGTTCAAAAGCCAGGAAGTCACGTCAGAGCATAGGGAAAACACAGGATCAAAGTCATATACAAGCCGAGGTCAGAAGCCAGGAGGTCGCGTAAGTACCAGGAAAAACACAAGGACAAAGTCAAGTTCAAGCTGAGGTCAGGAGCCAAGAGGTCGCGTAGTACAAAGGCAATCAAAAGAACAAAGTCAAATACAAGCCGGGTCAATAATCAGAAGTCGCAATCAAATAACATGCTGGTGAGGTATAGAAGACCAATGACAGGCAACCTATGGCCAGCAGTTTGTCTGTTTAAATAGGCCCAATAGATGGGTCAGGTGACCCACATCTTGTAATTCTATACATCTGAGCACCGACGTCGATGCTCAGCTCCCCTGCTGCTTGTCTCCTAGGGAATGGAGGACACCGGCCGCACTGGAGAAGTGTGCACTGCCAGGTCCTCCCCGCTCCCTGGTTGTTAGGGAGACGACGACACCGGCCGCGTCCAAGGTAATTTCCTCCTCTCTCCTCACATGCAGAATATTGGCGGCACAGTAAGGAGGGAGCGCACCGCCGGCTCCCCGTTACAATTTGCTTCTAAAGTTCTAAGCATTCAAACTTCCAAAAAACTAAATAAAATGATGTTTACAAAATGATGCCAACATAAAGCAGACATATGGTGAATATTATATACTAGCAGAAAGACCCGGCTTCGCCTGGGTATATTACATCTATTTATTTAATGTTTCTGTGTGTCGTTGCAGAGAGAAAGTCAATGCAGCTGACAGAAATTGATTTTTACCTTCATTTTTTCAATCCCTATTGGCTGTGGAGTGGGAGGGGGTGTGGTTTAATGGGACACGGGGGGGGGGGGGGTTAAGTCCTTCATTTCAGGGTGGCCTGAATTATAGGTTAATGCCATGGTAATTTGAGGAAACACAATGGGTAGCAGTGAAAGAAAACATTGCTTTGCGCGGGTATATTTAATCTATTTCATTTAATGTTTCTGTGTGTCATTGCAGAGAGAAAGTCATCCTCCCTCCCATCCCTGCAGCTGACAGATGTTGATTTTTACCTTCAATTGTTCAATCTCCATTGGCTGCGGAGTGGGAGGTTGCAAGACCTGGGGCGGGGTTTTAAGTCCTTCTTTTGATGGTGGCCAGAATTACAGGTCAATGCCATGGTAATTTATGAGGACACGCCATGGGTAACAGTGGAAGAAAACATTGCTTTGCACGGGTATATTTTATCTATTTCATTTAATGTTTCTGTATGTTGTTGCAGAAAGAAATCCAACCTCCCTCCCACCCCTGCAGCTGACAGAAGTTGATTTTTACCTTCATTTTTTCAATCCCCGTTGGCTGCGGAGTGGGAGGGGGCGTGGCCTGACAGAGTCGGAGCGTGGTTTCGCGAGATCTGGGGCGGGGGTCAGAGTGGCATGAATTACAGGTCGATGACATGGTAATTTATGGGGACCCGCAATGGGTAGCAGTGGAAAAAAACATCTTTTATTAGTACTGAATGGTCGTAGTCTAAAATTAGTCAATTTCATCTACGATTTTTGTGTGTCGTTGCAGAGAGAAATTCACCCTCCCACCCCTGCAGCAAACAGAAGTTTATTTTTACCTTTATTTTTTTCAATCCCCGTTGGCTGCGGAGTGGGAGGGGGCGTAACCTGACAGAGTCGGGGGCGTGGATTAGCAAGACGCTTCACATGGGTGTATTTAATCTATTTCATTTAATGTTTCTGTGTGTCGTTGCAGAAAGAAAGTCAACCTCCCACCCATCCCTGCAGCTGACAGAAGTTGATTTGTACCTTTATTTTTTCAATCTCTGTTGGCTGTGGAGTGAAAGGGGGTGTGGCCTGACAGAGTTGGGGGTGTGGCTTAGTGAGACCTGGGGCGGGGGTTTTAAGTACTTCTTTTAGGGTGGCCTGAATTAAAGGTCAATATCATGCTTATTTATGAACCCACGCTATAGGCAGCAGTGGAGGAAAACATCTTTTATTACTACTGAACTGTAGTAATAGAAAAAAACATAAGTTATATTTATGGTAACCGGAATACCTTTAACAGTGTCAGTAAATAGAAATGGATGAGATCCTCAGCTGCTGATAATTACCTGGTTGTTATGGAAACCTGCCCTCCCTGTGTGTGCCTTTGCAGAGAATGGCAGTTGGAGTTTAAAACCAAAGTTCCCAGTTGTAATGTTGGCTAATGGAGATCATATTTTGGGAATATCTCAGGAACGGTATGTCCTAGAGAGATGAGACCTGGTCTAAAACCTTCCCGGACACCTGATGTACCTGTGTGCCGAATTTGGTGAAAATCGGTCCAGTAGTTTGGTCGTGCATAGAGAACAGACAGACAGACAGAAACTCATTTTTATATTATTAAGAGATTAGCTAATATTGAAATTTCTATAAATATCAGACTTTTTTATACTTATTGGTAAAGCATATTAAGTAGCCCAAATTTAACACTAGGGGTGGGTTCGGACTTGCGTTATAGGTTCAGTTTATAACGTAATATAATGGAATTCGTAGACGGAATGCCAAACGGAAGCCTTTAACCCTTTCAGTACCGGAGATTTTTTCGGTTATGCGTTTTCGTTTTGCGCTCCCTGCCTTCAAGCAGCCATAACTGTTTTATTTTTCTGTTCACATAGCTGTATGAGGGCTTGTTTTTTGCGGGACAAGTTGTACTTTCCAAAGCCACCATTTAATATTGCATATTGTGTAGTGGGAAGCGGGAAAAAAATTCCAAATCGGGTGAAATTGCAAAAGAAAGCTATTCCGCTACAGTTCTACGGGTTTCTTATTTACAACGTTCGATGTTCATTAAAACTGACCAGTTACTTTCATTCTACTGGTCAGTACAAATCCGGCGATATCTAATATGTATAGTTTTTCCTGCGTTTGATAGTGATAAAATAATTATAAAGTTGGCCTTTTTTTTTGTCATATCTTGACCCCTATAACTTTTTGGTATTTATGTGTACGGAGCTGTATGGGGCTCATTTTTTGTGGGGTGATCTGAAGTTTTTATTGATACCATTCTGGGGTGTGTATGACTATTTGATCACTTTTTATTTAATTTTTTTAGAAAAAAAGGGACAAAAAACAGCGAATCGCCATTTGGACGCTTTTTTCCGCCACACAATTCGCCGTATTGGAAATTTTTTTAATATTTTAAAAGTACGGGCGTTTTCGGTCACGGTGATACCCATGATGTCTATATTTATTGTTATTTAGGTATTTATTTATATATATATTATACGGAATTATACGGAAAGGGGGGTGATTTGAACTTTTATATTTTTTTTATTTTTTATATATTTTTTTAACATTTTTTAATTTTTTTTGTGATTATTTTAAAGCTCAAATATGAGCAAATAGATTGTGTTTTTTATTTTTTCTTTATGAGCAATGAGGGTCTTTTATTTTTGACTTAATGACCGAATTTGCTCATTTCTTATCCTGGCCTGCCATCTAGTGGCCAGAATAAGAATTGCACTTTGAAAGCTGTAAACCTCATGAGTGAGGTTTACAGCTTTCAGATCGTGTACAGACAGCCTGATTGGCTACACGGGGTGTCTGTACACCACCCGGAAGCGATCACGGCATCTAAAGGCCTACGAAGACGCCGCCGATGGCGGTAAGTACCTGCAAGTCTCTGCTGTTAGAAACAGCAGAGACTTGCCGGCCATGACGCCCACCGCACGTGCGAGCGGGCGCCATGTGTCCGCATCGTCCCAGCGCCGAAAATGTACTCTAAGGGTTAAGAGGCATTCTGTTTTGATCCGTCATAATAGAAGTCTATGGGCAAGCATAACGGATCCGTCTGGTTTTCGTTATGCAGGACTGAAAACAAAGTCCTGTCAACCGGAAACTAGACGGATCCGTTATGTGGCCCATAGACTTCTATTACGATGGAATGCAAATCGGAATGCCTCTTAAAGGCCTGTGGTAACGGAATCCATATCGAAATTGAAATAAAACCAGAACCCTGAACTCGAACTTGTAAAACACATGTTCTCTCATCCCTAATTCGGAACTTTAGGCTACTTTCACATCTGTGTTGTGCTGTCTGGTTTTGAGATCCGGCACAGGGTCTCAAAATCACAGCAAAACGATTCAGTTTTGTCCCCATTCATTGTCAATGGGGACAAAACTGAACAAAAAGTGCACCAGAATGCATTCAGTTCCGGTTTGTTGCGTTCCCATGCCGGACACAAAATTGCTGCAAGCAGCGTTTTTGTGTGCGGCATTGGAAACTGAAAAAGCCGGATCTGGCACCAAAAACCATGTAAATTAATGGTGCCGGATCCATTTTTTTGGAAACAGTTTCTTCATTTTCAATATAATACAACCGGATCCATTCAGAAGGATGCAGCTGTTTGTATTATTCAAACTGATGCATTTTGCTGTGGGTTTGAGATCCCAAGCCGGATGTCAAAACCGGACAGCAAAAATGCAGATGTGAAAGTAGCCATCTGGTGGGTAGTGGCTGATCAGACAGATGATAGATTTTACAGTGTTCTACAGAGATCGTCAGCAGCCTATGAATGAACAAGTATGAGACTCAATGTCACATGATTTCAAATTACTTAAGGAAACTTCGAGCACTTCTCATGAGGTTCGAACACAGTATACAGTCCATGAATATCATTACTATGCTCAGCTTGTTCAACACATTGTTATGTAAAATAAACTGTAATCTTTCATGACAAACTGAGTCTCCAGCAGTAGTTAATTAATTGGTGGTGACTGTACACATAAAGTGTACTGTAAAAACTGGGATACGCAGCACTTACACAGTATTTTAAATAATATACAAATTAAGTAAAAGCACTATAGCATTGACCTGCGCAATTAAAGGCAAGCCCCTATTTGCTCATCTGCATTATGGGAACGTTCTAAATCCTTCTACTCAGCATATGTATTAACAATAGTAAATTCTGAAACCATTACTTGGTAGTGAAATATAGTTGCTGTTAAAAGCACTGTATGCAAAACGGGCTAAACCTTATAAATATTCTTTGAACCATGCTTGATGCAGCATTAAATGAGGGAGGTGTAATCCTTGAAACAGCAATACAGTGTTATAAATTTTGGTTGTTATACATCAAAAACGGTGATCCTCCTGACATAAAATGACTAGCAGGAAGGCCCCGTGTTATCCTCTTGCTAGCAGTTTCAGATGTGTGCCTTGCTAGAATGGGACAGGCAAAAGGCAGCCTTGGCACAAAAACTTCTCCAGCCCTCATACAGAAGTGCACAATGCATGCTACAGCAATTTTTTCTTTCATTTGTCACAACCTCTCCTTTCCCTTAAATATGTAATCCATGCCATTAACACAGTTAGACCACTTTCACATGGCGGGTATTAAAAATAGTTAAACTGTTCCTGGTCATAGTATAGTATGTTTTCGCACACGGCAATACCCATTATGTGTATTTATTTATTTATTTATTTATTTTATTTTGGGGAAAGGAGAGGGATTCGAATTTTTATATTTTTTAAGTTTTTGTTTTAATTTTTTACACTATTTTATATTTCCCATAGGGAACTATATCCTGCAATCATTGGATTGTTATTCTCATAGACTCCTGGCCACTTCATATCTTCTCTGCAACAGTGGCTGTAACCCCTGTATATGACCAGTGCATACAGTATTTTGATGTAAAAATGAATCAAGCCAATAAAGGAGACAATATTGACAATCACAATACATTAATAAGCGCTTTCTTTTAACTTTGTCTACATGATAAATGCCATTTGCTGAATTTTTTAAATGTCCCCTATCCAGCAACTTCTTTGCAAACCCCTCCTCCCGTTTCCTACACGTATAATACTGTTTACAGTGCCTTGCGAAAGTATTCGCCCCCCTGGAACTTTTCAACCTTTAGCCACATTTCAGGCTTCAAACAAAAAGATATATATCATTTTAAATTTTTGGTGAAGAATCAACAACAAGTGGGTCACAATTGTGAAGTGGAACGAAATTTATTGGATCATTTAAACTTTTTTTGTAATAATAAAACTGAAAAGTGGGGCATGCAAAATTATTCGGCCCATTTACTTTCAGTTCAGAAAACTCACTCCAGAAGTTCATTGAGGATCTCTGAATGATCCAATGTTGTCCTAAATGACTGATGAAGATAAATAGAATCCATCTGTGTGTAATCAAGTCTCCATATAAATGCACCTGCTCTGTGATAGTCTCAGGATTCTGTTTAAGGCCTCTTTCACACGACAGTATTTTTTGCGGGCTCCGATCCGCATTTTTCACATGAAAAATGTGGACCCATTCATTTCTATGGGCCCGCAAAAAATGCAGACAGCACACCGTGTGCTGTCCGCATCCATTGCTCTGTTTTGTAGCCCGCAAAAAAAAAATAGAGCATGTTCTATTCTTGTCCAAAAACAACTGCTCACAAATGCTCTCC
>ONZH01010282.1:0-11745 GCA_900303285.1 Rhinella marina
CACTCACCGGCCACTTATTAGGTACACCATGCTAGTAACGGGTTGGACCCCCTTTTGCCTTCAGAACTGACTCAATTCTTCGTGGCATAGATTCAACAAGGTGCTGGAAGCATTCCTCAGAGATTTTGGTCCATATTGACATGATGGCATCACACAGTTGCCGCAGATTTGTCGGCTGCACATCCATGATGCGAATCTCCCGTTCCACCACATCCCAAAGATGCTCTATTGGATTGAGATCTGGTGACTGTGGAGGCCATTTGAGTACAGTGAACTCATTGTCATGTTCAAGAAACCAGTCTGAGATGATTCCAGCTTTATGACATGGCGCATTATCCTGCTGAAAGTAGCCATCAGATGTTGGGGTACATTGTGGTCATAAAGGGATGGACATAGTCAGCAACAATACTCAGGTAGGCTGTGGCGTTGCAACGATGCTCAATTGGTACCAAGGGGCCCAAAGAGTGCCAAGAAAATATTCCCCACACCATGACACCACCACCACCAGCTTGAACCGTTGATACAAGGCAGGATGGATCCATGCTTTCATGTTGTTGACGCCAAATTCTGACCCTACCATCCGAATGTCGCAGCAGAAATCGAGACTCATCAGACCAGGCAACGTTTTTTCAATCTTCTACTGTCCAATTTCGATGAGCTTGTGCAAATTTGTAGCCTCAGTTTCCTGTTCTTAGCTGAAAGGAGTGGCACCCAGTGTGGTCTTCTGCTGCTGTAGCCCATCTGCCTCAAAGTTCGACGTACTGTGCGTTCAGAGATGCTCTTCTGCCTACCTTGGTTGTAACGGGTGGCAATTTGAGTCACTGTTGCCTTTCTATCAGCTCGAACCAGTCTGCCCATTCTCCTCTGACCTCTGGCATCAACAAGGCATTTCCGCCCACAGAACTGCCGCTCACTGGATGTTTTTCTTTTTCGGGACCATTCTCTGTAAACCCTAGAGATGGTTGTGCGTGAAAATCCCAGTAGATCAGCAGTTTCTGAAATACTCAGACCAGCCCTTCTGGCACCAACAACCATGCCACGTTCAAAGGCACTCAAATCACCTTTCTTCCCCATACTGATGCTCGGTTTGAACTGCAGGAGATTGTCTTGACCATGTCTACATGCCTAAATGCACTGAGCCATGTGATTGGCTGATTAGAAATTAAGTGTTAACGAGCAGTTGGACAGGTGTACCTAATAAAGTGGCCGGTGAGTGTATATATATATATAAGAAAAAAATAAAGAACAAAATGTAAAAAAAAAAAATTGGTTACCTACTTTGCCTCCTCTGCCACGTGCGTCTCCTCAGTTGTTATGTCTTATATTGGCAGAGTAGAGAAGTATACCAGGCGCACTTAACCATTGTTGTACACCTGCGCAGTTTGTGAACTTCTTTGCTATTTCCAAATGTTTTGGGGACTCCACAAAAAAAAAGGCTAAATTAAAAACAAAAAAGGTTGTGTCCCCCTCCGCCTTTTCCGCCTGCACCGCCACTTCTGCCTCCTCCGCCTGCACCACCAAGAGTAGAGAAGTATACCAGGCGCACCTAGCCATTGTTGAGTTTGTGCGCTCTCTTTGCCATCTCCCACTGTTTGGTGGTCGATAGTTAATAACCCCCCCCAAAAAAAAATAAAAAATTAAGAATTGTAATAAGACGACCTATTCTGAATCGATCCAATTAATGTGGGAGAGAAAATTTTTCTGTTTAGCGTGTCTGTGAAAGTCATAAATTTTTTTTTAGGAACACCCCCTTCATCCGTCTAACTGTTGTAGGAGAGGAAATTACACTGAATGTCACAGGTATTTAGGATGCTCAAACATTATACAGCAGACGTAGCGCAGGTAATGTCGCCTTGATTAGTGGAAGAAAAAATACACTGAATGTCACAGGTATTTAGGATGTTCAAACATTATACAGCAGACGTAGCGCAGGTAATGTCGCCTTGATTAGTGGCAGAAAAAAATACACTGAATGTCACAGGTATTTAGGATGTTCAAACGTTATACAGCAGACGCAGCGCAGGTAATGCCACGGTCACCAACAGCAGAAAAAAATTACAACGAATGTCACAAATATTTAGAATGCGCAAACGTTATACAGCAGACGTAGTGCAGGGAATATCGCTGTCACTAACGGCAGAAAACTATACACTGGATGTCACAGGTATTTAGGAGTCCCAAACGTTATACAGCAGACGCAGCGCAGTTAATGTCGCCTTGATTAGCGGCAGAAAAAATTACACTGACTGTCACAGGTATTTAGGATGTTCAAACGTTATACAGCAGACACAACGCAGGTATTGTCGCCTTGATTAGTGGCAGAAAATAATACACTGAATGTCACAGGTATCTAGGATGTTCAAACGTTATACAGCAGACGTAGCGCAGGGAATATCACCGTCACTAACAGCAGAAAAAAATACACAGGATGTCACAGGTATTTACGATGTTCAAACGTTATACAGCAGGGAATATCGCTGTCACCAACAGCAGGAAAAATTTCACCGAATGTCCGAAATATTTAGAATGCGCAAGCGTTATATAGCAGATGCAGCGTAGGTAATGTTGCCTTGATTAGCAGCAGAAAAAATTACACCGAATGTCTGGTATTTAGGGTACACAAACGTTATACAGCAGACGCTGCGCTGGTAATGTCGCCTTGATTAGCGGCAGAAAAAATTACACTGGATGTCAGGTATTTAGGATACACAAACGTTATACCGCACATGCAGCACAGGTAATGTCACCTTGATTAGCGGCAGAAAAAAATACACTGGATGTCAGGTATTTAGGATACACAAACGTTATACAGCACACGCAGTGCAGGTAATGTCGCCTTGATTAACAGCAGAAAAAAATAGACCGGATATCAGGTATTTGGGATACAAAAACGTTATACAGCACACGCTGCGCAGGTGGTGTTAAGGTCAGGCAAACTTGCGCTATTTTTGCCCCCCCCCCAAAAAAAAATAATTGCAGCCAGATATAACAATAGTCCTTAAATGGGTCTTTTAAACAGAAAAACTAGCCCTGCCTAGCTATTTTCTATCCCTACACTATCTGTCCCTCCTTGCAGCAGCTCTCCCTGACTCAGACTGAGCCGGATCACATGTCACCGGGTACTATATAGTACCCGATGACGCGTTCCCGGACAGCCAATCACTGTAATGCCAGTAGACAACATGGCTACGGCATTACAGTGAATGCCAGTACAAATCCCCCCCCCCCCGCACGCCGATTGGCCAAGAAACGTGCGGGGAGGGGATTCGAACATGGCGCTCGAGCACATGTGGTGTTCGGCCGAACTCCGCGATGTGCCGAGCAGCGCCATGCTCACACGAATATAGTGTTCGGGCGAGCATGCTCGCCCAACACTAGTAGGTGCCTTTTTTAAATAGGTCATGTGAAGTCACATTCATTGGTCACGTGGCCTGGGCACAGCTCAACCGCTATCAAATGGAGGGCACTGTACTTGGTGGGCAGGGTGACAGCCACAAGGCTACTGCAAGTGCTTGTGTTTTCTCAAACAGCTGATCGATGTGACCCCACCGATCAGATAATGATGACCTATCCAGAAGATAGGTCATCAATAGTGTTGAGCGAATCAAATCAAAGAAGTGGAATTTGATCTGAATTTCAGGAAAAAATCAATTTGCCATGAACCCAAATTTCCTCACGCTTCATGGAAACTAGAGATGAGCAAAGTTTTCCTAAATTCGATTTGGACGCTTCATCGAATTTTCACAAAAAAAATGATTTGATCCAAATTAATTTGTGACGAAACGCGTTAAAAATCAGCTGCAGGGAGTGTGTATTTTGATGTGCATCACTGTGCAGTGCAGAAACATGCATAGCTAGTCTGCTGTGGTTGTGGAACATTTACTGTGCATCAGTATGGAAGGCATTTGACAGGCATGACTCTTAACTTATTTGGTCAGTTACGAGTCAAAAACATTTTCATCCACTACTGTCTGCACGTCACTGATGTCACCTTCACCAGTCTCAGGGCTGTGTGCCTGACCGCTCACAACACCTGCTCCCATGCAACTCTAATTGTCAATACTTGCCCACCTATAGGAAGAAGCTGCAGATCTCTCCTCCAAATCTTGGCTGGGCAGTATCTGCTGACTATCTTCAATAAGCTCATTCTCACTGAAAAGTGAAGCAGAGCAAAGAGCATACAATACTTCCAGAGCAGAAGGAACAGAAAATGAAAGAGGCAGGTTCAGGACAGGTGGGGGTACAGAACTTGTTCCTGGGTCATATCAAGTAATCATGGTGTCAGAAGAACCCACGACTCCTGGCAGGGGGAGTCTAATGTCATTTGAAATGATGTTGAAGACCGAGTCAACCATTCAAGGACAGGTGGATTGCTGATCAAAACATGATTGCTGGATCACACTGGCAGCTCCTCTGCTGCTCCTTCTGCCAGTTGCAGACATTTTTTTGCCACTGCTCATTCCCTTAGAAGGCCCTGGCATCTGTCTGTCGGACATACTGTACTGTAACAGTAACTGTAATTGTAAAATAGCAGTAGTATTAGAATGCAATTTCACCCCAATTACTAGTGATGATCGAGCACTAAGGTGCTCGTATGCTCGAGTGCTCGGCCGAGCACCCAAGCATAATTGAATTCTATGGGAGTAAACCAGGCTCTTCCGAGCGGGGGGTGCACAAGTGCCCCAAATAAAAAAAAAAAACACACAGACACATACTTACCTTCCCTGGCAGCTCCCCACCTGCTTCAGCAGGAAGACGGCGCGCAGAGTGGTACTTTTCACCACAGCGCCACCTACTGGAAGGGAGGAGGGAGCTACAGGGAAAGGTAAGGACGGATCCGTCATGACCCCAATGCAAGTCAATGGGGACGGATCCGTTTACTAGTGTGTCACACCAAACGGATCCGTCCCCATTGACTTGCATTAGGGTCATGACGGATCCATCTAAAGGACTCGAGTTTTGCGCTCGAGTACACTCGGTGTTCGGCCGAACACCGAGTGCACCCGAGCGTAGGCATGCTTGGCCGAACAGCGAGTTCGGCCGAGCATGCTCGCTCGACAATACCAATTACAGAACCAAGGTTTATGTATAAAAGAAAGTGAACACTCCAAAATCAGTAGTATCAGGCCACAATTTTACCCCAAAATCAAGGATAATTGGAATTACAGATGTAGCAGCACAAGCGATTACTGTTTTCGCATAGCATTGCTAACGAATCGCGACTTATCCTCTTTCACTCCTTTCACTTGCAGTAAAAGTACGCTAATTAGGTGAATTTGTATGCATAAGCGTACAATGCGTAGCATTAGCATACAAATTCATACGCATTAGCATACAATGCGTAGCATTAGCATACAAATCATCAGATGCGTACTCTATTTACGATATTGTTCTGCGCTCACGCGATTCTCCTGTGATCGCTAGTCCTGCTACATCTGTACTTATCAGCCAGCAATTTCACCCCAATTACAGAACCAAGGATTAATGGATTTACTTATGTATAAAAGAACTTGAAACCCCAAAATTAGTAGTATCAGGCTGCAATTTCACCCCAACTGCAGTATCAAGGATTAAAAGGGTTATTCCATGACTAATGTAAAAAATGAAAACCAGACAATATGTAGTACTTGACAACCTCTTTCTAACAAAGCTAGAACAAGCCCTGTACCTCACATGGATCCAGAGATCTCCCCATTCAAGCTGACAGCTCAAGGGGAGTATCTTTTCTGCTGTAGCTAAAGGGGTGCTTGAAGGATGAAACTGAGCATGTGCGGCCATCTCAGTGAGCAGGTCAAAGAAATAAGAAAAAGAACAACTAGCAGGTGGCGCCAGACAGATACATTTTATTGAATAACTCAGCGGCTATGGCTAATTTTTAACTACACGCAATTACTAAAGAATTCAGATCCAGGTGCTGGTTTGAAAACTGTAGAATATTTTTCATGGGACAACCCCTTTAAGGGATTTACTTATGCATAAAAGAACGTGAACACCCAAAAACCAGTGGTATCATACCGTAATTTCACCCCAGAAGGATGAATGGATGTACTTATAGATTAAAAAAAAACACCCCAAAACTTGTAGTATCAGATCGCAATTTCACCCCAGAATCGAGGATGAATGGATGTACTAATAGATAAAATAAAAACACCCAAACTTGTTGTGTCAGACAACAATTTCACCTCAGAATCAAGAATGCATGGATGTACTTATATTAAATAATAAAAAAAATAAAACTTGTAGTTTTAGACAAAAATTTCACCCTAGAATCAATGATGAATGGATGTACTAATAGATAAAATAAAAACACCCAAACTTGTTGTGTCAGGCCACAATTTTACCCGAACTTCAATATCAAGGATTAAGGGATTTACTTGCATGCATAAAAGAAGGTGAACATCCAAAAACCAGTAATATCATACCACAATTTCACCCCAGAATCATGGATGAATGGATGTACTCATATATTATAATAATGTACGTATAATTAAAAAAAAAAAAACTTGTAGTATCAGACAACAATTTCCCCCCAGAATCAACCGCTATGTACCGTATGTTACATCGAGCAGGTAAACAATGAAGAAGAGGCAGCACTGGCACGGTGTGAGCCTCCTCTTCAAACAGCTGATCGGTGGGGGTGCCGAGTGTCGGACACCCACCGATCTGATATTGATGAACTATCCTGAGTATAGGTCAGTAATAAATATAACTTGGATAACCCCTTTAATCATAACTGAAAAGCAGAAGTAAGTGAGCAGAGAAGAATAGCTCCCAGAAAAAAAAACTGCCATTTTAATTACACATTGGTCAGTGAACAGGAGTTTTTCACTTGTAATTTGTGCTCCAACTCCTCCCTATTGGGGGCTTTATTTTTTTCTGGGAGCTATTTTACTCCGCTCACTTACCTCTGCTCCCCCAACACCCCCAACTGCAGTATCAAGGATTAAGGGATTTATTTATGTATAAAAGAATGTGAACACCCAAAAACCAGTGGTATTATACTTCAATTTTACCCCAAAATCAAGGATGAATGGACGTTTTTATAGATATAATAAAAACACCGGAAGACTTGTAGTATCATACCGCAATTGCACCCCAGAATTAAGGATGAATGGATGTACTTCTAGATTACAAAAAAAACACCCCAAAACTTGTAGTTTCAGACTACAATTTCACCCCATAATCAAGGATGAATGGATGTATTTATATATAAAAACGAACACCCCAAAACTTGTAGTATCAGACAGCAATTTCACCCAGGAATCAGGGATGAATGGATGTACTAATAGATATAATAAAAACACCCCAAAACTTGTAGTATCAGACCGCAATTTCACCCCAGAATCAGGGATGAATGAATGTACATATATATTAAAAAAACACCCCAAAACTTGTAGTATCAGACCGCAATTTCACCCCAGAATCAAGGATGAATGGATGTACTTATATATAAAAAAACACCCCAAAACTTGTAGTATCAGACCACAATTTCACTCCAGAATCATGGTTGAGTGGATGCACTTACAGTGCCTTGCGAAAGTATTCGGCCCCCTGGAACTTTTCAACCTTTTGCCACATTTCAGGCTTCAAACAAAAAGATATAACATTTTAAATTTTTGGTGAAGAATCAACAACAAGTGGGTCACAATTGTGAAGTGGAATTAAATTTATTGGATCATTTAAACTTTTTTTGTAATAATAAAACTGAAAAGTGGGGCGTGCAAAATTATTCGGCCCCCTTGCATTAATACTTTGTTGCGCTATCCATTTTTATGGATATCTTTGAGAAATGGCTTTCTTCTTGCCACTCTTCCATAAAGGCCAGATTTGTGAAGTGTTCGACTGATTGTTGTCCTATGGACAGACTCTCCCACCTCAGCTGTAAATCTCTGCAGTTCATACAGAGTTATCATGGGCCTCTGGGCTGCATCTCTGATCAGTCTTCTCCTTGTTTGAGATGAAAGTTTAGAGGGACGGCCGGGTCTTGGTAGATTTGCAGTGGTCTGATACTCCTTCCATTTCAATATGATCGCTTGCACAGTGCTCCTTGGGGTGTTTAAAGCTTGGGAAATCTTTTGGTATCCAAATCCGTCTTTAAACTTCTCCACAACAGTATCAGGGACCTGCCTGGTGTGTTCCTTGGTCTTCATGATGCTCTCTTTGCTTTAACCCTTTCAGTCCCAGAGGTTTTTTCGGTTATGCATTTTCGTTTTGCGCTCCCTGCCTTCAAACAGCCATAACTGTTTTATTTTTCTGTTCACATAGCTGTATGAGGGCTTGTTTTTTGCGGGACAAGTTGTATTTTCCAACGCCACCATTTAATATTTGATATGGTGTGGTGGGAAGCGGGAAAAAAATTAGGGATTGACGGATATACTTATGTATAATACAACTTGAGCTCTCTAAAATTTGTAGTATCAGGTCGCAATTTCACCCCAATAACATAATCAAGGATAATTGGAATTATTGATGTATCAAAGAATGCAACCTAAAATTAGTAAACAACCTAAAATTAGTAGTATTAGATCACTTTGGATCCCCAATTAGTCCAGCAAGATGTAATAGAATAGCTCCTACTGTATTTCTCAGGTTTTACACTGTGCAAATGGTCCCTGTTCTCTTCCAACAGTGTGGATAATGCCTCCCTGTTATATCTATACGCTATCAATAATCTTTCACTGAACTGCTCAATATTTTTGTCAATAAAGTATTTCCTAAACATTGTCCCTAGTGCTTGCAACATCTCTACCTGCAATAAGTTCACTGTAAAATGGCGGGAGGAGGAGGCTTTTTATAGAGCTGTAACATAACTGGGGCTGGCTATCTGCTGATTGGCTGCACGACATTACAGGTGATCCCTTGTTCCTAGGCTCCTTACTTCCTCTTTCTAATAGGTGCTGCAGCTACAGGTATTTAGATTCATCTTCGGAATGAATCAAATTTTTCCTGAAATTCGGATCGAATTCCACTTCCTCAACTTCGATTTGCTCATCTCTAGTAGCGGCAGTAGAGGTAATGAAAGTGGCAGTAGGGGGATTAGCAGCAGGCAGTTGTGAGGGTGACGACAGGAGCATGGAAGTATGGTACAGAACATGATGGTAGGCAGGCAGTGGCATGATGAGGCAGTATCAGCGATGGCAGATCTATTCATCAGCCTCAGCTGGAGTTACATAGTTACATAGTTGTTAAAGTTGGGAAAAGACAAAAGTCCATCAAGTACAACCTGTAATCCTGCTACATCAATCCAATGCTATATCGATACATCGGAACAAATCCCTGGATCAATGTCCATCTTCCTTTTAAAAAGGGGTTGGGCCAAAGGGAAAGGGTGTGTAGTACAAAATTTATGTACATTGTCATAAGCCTAAATCTTATTTTGAATTAAAAAGTCATCTAAGCCTTTTTTGAAGCCATCTACTGTGACCAGCTCCTGTGGCAGGCTATTCCAGAGATTCACAGACATTGCTGTAAACAGGGATGCCCAACCTGCGGCCCTCCAGTTGTTAACCTACAATTCCCATCATTCCCTTCTGTACGCTGATAGCTGTAGGCAGTCCAGGCATGCTGGGAGTTGTAGTTTGGCAACAGCTGGAGGGCCGCAGGTTGAGCATCACTGGCTGTAAAGAATGCTTGTTACCTCTTATGACTGAATCTCTTTTTCTCCAGGTGTAGGGAGTGGCCCCTTGTTTTTTGATGGGGTTTAACAGAGAATAGATCCCTTAATATTTTTTGTATGGTCCGTTTATATATTTGTACAGGTTAATCATGTCCCCCCTTAGACGTCTTTTTATAAGGCTAAACAAATTCAGTTTATTTAATCTTTGCTCATAACTAAGATCGTCCAGGCCCTTTATGAGTTTAGTGGCTCTCCTCTGTACTTTTTCTGACTCCAGGGCAACCTTTTTATGGACTGGTAACCAGAACTGAACGCGTATTAGAGTTGAGGCCGCACCAATGCTTTGTATAGTGGTAATATTACATCCCTAACCAGGGGCGTAGCTAAAGGCCCAGCTAAAGGCCCCCCTTCCCTCAGTGCTTTGTGGCCTAGGCAAGAAAGCACATAGCCTTTGCGCTGCCTGAGGCAAAAATTAAAAATGCACACAACACTCCCCCCCCAAACTCCCCGCCATGCCAAATTCCAGCATGCACTTTCTATAATACTGGTGTCTTCTTTTGTAGCACAAGGGTCTTTGGGCCTCATCAGGCTTCTGGGCTACCTCTGCACCCCCCACAAGCCAAACCTCTTTTAATTCAAGAGAAAATTTTGTTTGCCTTAGAGGCAGCTGACTGGAATTGCCTACTGTTATTTAGTCTATGATCTACTAATACACCCAGATCCTTCTCAACCAGTGACTCTCCAAGTATTACCCCCCCTAGGACATATGCTGCAGGTAGATTATTATCCCCCAAGTGCATAACTTTACTCTATATATATTTCTCTATATTGAACTTCATATTATTGCCCAATGAAGGCCCAAACAGTAAGTTTCTCCAAGTCAGCTTGTAACTTATTAACATTTTCCATAGACTGGACTGTATTACAAAGTTTGGTGTCATCTGCAAAAATAGAAACAGCACTATTAATGCCATCCTTCATGTCATTAATGAATAAGTTAAATAATAGCGGCCCCAGCACAGAACCTTGGGGTACACCATTTATAACCAGGGACCATTCAGAGTAGGAATCATTGACCACAACTCTTTGGATGCGAACTTGAAGCCCATTTTCAATCCAATTATAAATTATATTTTCTAAACCAATAGACCTCAATTTACCCATTAGTCGTCCATGTGGGACGATATCAAACACCTTTACAAAATCCAAAAACACAATATCGACAGCCTTACCCCTGTCCAGGCTTCTACTCATCTCTACATAAAAACAAATCAGGTTAGTTTGACACCTTCTGTTGGCTATCACTTATTATATTATTGACAGTTTCATAATCCTGTAGGTAGTCCTGTAGAAGGCCCTTAAACATCTTTCCCACTATGGATGTTAAGCTTACAGGTCTATAATTTCCTGGTGAAGACCTAGCACCCTTTTTGAAAATGGACACCACATACACCTTGTGCCAGTGTCTTGTTACAATGCCTGTTATTAAAGGGGTTCTCCTGGAATAAAGAAAATATGGTTACTGAAAATACTTAAAGGGTTTCTGTCACCAGTTTTTTCGGTATGAATCAGGCTGACACCTTAGAGATGTGCTAATGTCACCTGATTCCAAATATATATCTGTTTTATTTACTGGTGCCCCCATTTTTATATAAAATGAACTTTTATTTTATGCTAATAAGGCTCCTAGGTGCAAGGGGCGTTACCTCTGCTCCTAGAGGCTCTGTTAATTGACAGGACCAGGCAGAGAAGAAACACTCAGTTCACCATAGATTTTAAGGACCTTCAATGATGTCATGACCATGTGATCAGTCACATGGTTTAGGAGGAGACAGGCTGTTTGTGTGATCCTAACCATGTGACTGATCACATGGTCATGACATCATTGAAGGTCCTTAAAATCTATGGTGAACTGAGTGTTTCTTCTCTGCCTGGTCCTGTCAATCAACAGAGCCTCTAGGAGCAGAGGTAACGCCCCTTGAACCTAGGAGCCTTATTAGCATAAAATAAAAGTTCATTTTATATAAAAATGGGGGCACCAGTAAATAAAACATTTATATATTTGGAATCAGGTGACATTAGCACATCTCTAATGTCAGCCTGATTCATACTGAAAAAACTGGTGACAG
>ONZH01010283.1:0-72657 GCA_900303285.1 Rhinella marina
GGGGGTATTATTTCTGGCACTGTAGGGGCATTTTAGGGACATTATTAGTGGGGGCACTATACAGGCATTATTACTGGAAGCACAATGGAGGGTGTATTGTAATGATTATGATATTATTATTACTGGGGCCATTTTAAGAGGTATTATTACTGGGGGTATAGCGCAATATACTGCCCCAGCAGAGCCAAATACCACATTGCAACACAATATACTGTCCCAGCAGAACAAAATACCACAGTAAAGCACAATATACTGCCCCAGCAGAGTGAAATACCACAGTGCAGCACAAAATATTTGTCTGTAAGTATTGTCTGTAATTAATATATGGATGATGGGGATGAGGAGGTGAAGGCGGCACCAGCTATAAATACAGCTCTGAGAGTAGTCTGGCAGCAGTTTCCTCCCCCTCCTCTTACCAAAAACACATTTGCTTGGAGCAGGGGTGGCCAACCTGTGGCTCTTGAACCGCATGTGGCTCTTTGCCTCTTCAAGTGTGGCTCTAGCGGTGGAGCAGGGAAGCAGTCAGGCTGGTCATGCTCAGATCTCCTTTCCTGATCGGCACCGTTGCTACTCTCCAGCTGGCTCTCTCCACTAGAGATGAGGGAATCTATTCGCCGTTTCGTAGATTCGTATCGAATCTTGGAAATTTTCTTCTCCGAAGGGAATTCGAATTTTGTCAGATTCGCTTTGTATTATTCGTACGCAAAAATTTGACCGCTAGCTATACGTAAGATAGGTATGAAACGTAAGTAAATTTACGCATTCTGTGTACGGCGGGAAAATGACGTTCCACCCCTGCAAGAGCGGGAAAGTGTAGATACGCCCCCCTCAGAACTGGAAAAAAACAATAGTACGCAATTTTTGTACGCAATTTTGTACACTCTCATGCGTACGTGTTCACATAAGTTGCGTACCTTTAACAAGTATATGTTTGTTATTAGTGTGCAAATGTTCGCAAAACACCACATAATAACATATATAATTTGTACGCAGCTTTGTCGAATAGATTCATATTCGTTCGAATCTTGTGAAAACTTCGACGAATATTCGGCGAAGCAAATTTTGGATGATTTGCTCATCTCTACTCTCCACTACGCCCTGACATCCTGATACACACAGTGTCAGATCGTAGTACGTGGAGACGCGCACTATGACCTGACGTTGTGCGCATCAGGTCACAGTGCCCGGTAAGGAGCCCGGTGCCAATCAGGTAGGTGATTTTATTTTTTTGTTATTGTAAAACTAAGCATGGGGTATCTGATCTGAGCATGGGGGTGGAGGGTCCTGATCTAAAAAATAGGGTGTCTGATCTGAGCATAGGGGTGTCTTATCTGAGCAATGGGGATCTGATCTGAGCATGGGGGTCTAATCTGAGTATGGAGAGTTAGATCTGAGCATGGGGGTCTGATCTGAGCATGGGGGTCTGGTCTGGTCTGAGCATGAGGGTCAGACCTGAGCATGGGGGGGGGGTCTGGTCTGAGCATGAGGGTCAGACCTGAGCATGGGTGGTCTGTTCTGAGCATGGGGGGGGGGTGTCTGATCTGAGCAATGGGGATTTGATATGAGCATGGGGTCTAATCTGAGCTGAGCATGGGGGGGTCTGATCTGAACATGGGGGGGGGTCTGGTCTGAGCATGAGGGTCAGACCTGAGCATGGGGGGGGACTGGTCTGAGCAGGGGGGGGGGGGGTGATCTGAGCATGGGAGGAGATTCGAGCATGTTGAGTTAGATCTGAGCATGGGGGGCTGATCTGAGCATGGGGGGGGGGGTCTGGTCTGAGCATGAGGGTCAGACCTGAGCATGGGGGGTCTGTTCTGAGCATGGGGGGGGGGGGGTCTGGTCTGAGCATGAGGGTCAGACCTGAGCGAGCATGGGGGGGATCTGAACACTGAAGAGCTGACACTGGGAGTCTGATTTGTGTTATTTTTAGGGGTCTGATTTGGAAGTCTGATGAGGATTTGGGGATCTTATTTTAGCTTAGATGAGGATTGGGGGTCTGATCAGAGGTCTGATGAAAAACATTTGTTTCTTATTTTTCTCTGCTACTCGTATGTAAATATATCGCTTGTGGCTTCTGGTAGTCATACGTTTTTTTTCTGGCTCTTTATGTCTGTAAGGTTGGCCACCCCTGGCTTGGAGAAACCAAGCATGCATGTGCATCAGGGGATGGAAGTGACGGCCGTTCGGCCAAATGAATGTTTGGTGTTTAAAGGGGTTTTCCGAGTTATATATATTGATGACCTATCCTCAGGATAGGTCATCAATATAAGATCGGCGGGGGTCCGACACCCGGCACCCCCGCCAATCAGCTGTTTGAAGAGGAGCCGCGTGCCGTACCAGCGCTGCCTCCTCTTCACTGTTTACATGCTGGCCGTAACAGGGGTAGTGGTGAGTAGGTGTAATTACACCTCACCGCCCCATTCATTTCTATGGGAAGAATCGCTTCCCATAGACTTGTATGGAAGCGATTCTTCCCATAGAAATGTATGGGGTGGTTAGGTTTTTGGCCCCATTTATTTCTACCCACTGGTAGACAGGTTTCCCCCAGGGCACTTGCACCCTCCCCATTAAGGTGCAGCCCGTCCCTACTGTAGAATCTGTAGCTGACAGAGAAGTCGGCCCAGTTCTCCATGAACCCAAACCCTTCCTTCCAGCACCAGCCTCTGAGCCACTTATTTAACTCCCTAAGCTCCCGTTGTCTCTCTAGTGACGCTCGTGGCACTGGTAGTATTTCTGAAAACACTACCTTGGAGGTCCTGGACTTGAACTTCTCTCCTAGTTCCCTAAAATCATTTTTAAGGACCTTCTATCTCCCCTTGACTTTGTTTAGAAACTAAGGGGGAGATTTATCATCTTCCTACACCTGATTTTTTATGTTAAAAAGTAAAAAAAAAAAAAAACAGTTTTGTGACTTTTTGCATGCAATTGTGATGAAATCTAGTAGCACCTGGAATTTCTTACACTGCATCTGTCAGTTTCCAAAAAGAGGGTGTGACGATGACGGTGGCGTGGCTTTTGGCTCGGCACATTTATCATCATTTACACCAGAAACTAGAATAAATAACGCCTGAAATCTATGCCATCTACAAGTTGGAGTAGATTTAATTTATGATGAGAGTTATGCCTCATCATAACATAAATGTCTCATTCCACAGCACATGCCGGTCTTGATAAGTCAGGGCCTAAATGTGTCAGACTATCAGATATTCTGCCAATTCCAAATGATCTGGAATTCAGGCCTTCTGGTGAGAGAGTAAAAGATTTCTGTGATTTACATTAACACTAAATACTACTGAGGATTAAGACAGATTATTGCAAAAGAAAAGACCAAGCCTTGACTAAACCTTTCTAAAGATATAATTATATAGGTGTGCACTCAGATCAGATCTTCATCTATGACTTACAGTTAAAAGACTCCAACAAAGTATTCAATTTAGTGGATGGGAAATGAATGTTAAGATTGGTGTTGGACTGGGGTTCCTTGGATCCACCAGAGGAAATTACTCTTGAGGACCAAACCCTATAGTATCAATAATATCTAATAGGTTTTGATTGAAAGAAAATAGACCCTAGTTATACGCAAGTTATTGGCTCCAAAGACAGCTCCAAATGCATTTTTCCCCTGGGCCTTTGAGACCTACTATGGTATCAGACGCTGGGCACACAGGAGGATCCTCTGGTACTCTGGTGGCCAGTCCGACACTGATAGCCATACTGTGACGAATCCCGCACCTCGCAGCCCACCTGACGTCAACTACGTCGAGCTCACGACATGCAGTCATGTCACTGGTTACCAAGGCGCGACGATACGCTCTTCCTGGGAGCACCTAAGGTCAGCTTAGTACAGTTTACAGACGCCTCCTGTCCACGCAGGCACAGGGAAGCGGGGGGGGATGAGCAGCAGTGGTCCATGCACCTTTGGCGTTACCCCACAATCGCTCCCAAACCTGACAAGCTGAGAGAGCCTTTTTCACTGTCCCAGTGAAACAGAGAGCTTTCTCAGCCCAGTAGACTGCCACCAGTTCGTCATTTTAATATAAGCCTGGTCAACTAGTGGGATTGCAGGAACCACCCCCAGGTAGCTATAAGTATATATACCGAACACAGAGAGTGGGGAGTCATGATCGTGATACAAGAACAGCACAGGATTAAATTATATATATTTCATTGCCTTAAGGGAGCACTAGATAAACGATATATACACAGAGAATAGATACAGTGGTTGGATGTGCAAATACAAGTGGTATGATACTACAGAATTGAACAGAGCAATACTCAGTTACCAGGTGGATGAGTATTCCGTTGGATTATGATGAGTCCTGGGTTGATGTAAGCCCTGGCTGTAACCACATGGGGGGCAGTGATGTCAGCAGTTGGTCCACGGTACCTCCAAACACATTACTCGATGTGACCCGCTTTCAGAGAAAGACACTGGCCAGAGGCTTTTTCACCTGTATCCAGCCACTCCCCTCCTCCCCGGAGGAGTTCACCCTCCCTTCCCAGTTCTGGTAGCCAAAGACCCACAAAAACCATTATGGCCCATAGCTACAGACCGGAAGGTTACAGGGAGGTGGTTCTGGGACTAACGGATCCGCCTGGGTTCCGGCTACAAATGGAGACCAAACATGGCACATTTATTAGGTTCCGGCTTGGAGATCTCCGTATCTCTGCTTCCTGACATTTTACCACTAATCTATGACCATGGGCATGTCCGTCTTGGCCCCTGTGTCGCAAATATGTAATTGGTTTATGCCTGTGATGGACGGGCAATTCATAATCCCTTATAAACTCCCGGTTCCATGATGTCTCTGATATTCGCTTGATCTGGCTATCAAGCTGACACTCCCTGCTAGGGGTTTTTCCTGTAGGATGACTGAGCCTCCGTGCTGTCTGATTGACGTGTGAGATGTACACATGTGGCCTTTGAAGGCAGAACCCCCTGCAGTGTTTACTCCATCGGCTAGCTGACAGCAAATGGCTAGAATTAGATCAGGGCATGCATCAGATCATACTTCCATGTTCCTCACACATACACATTAGACAGCCCTGTCAAACCCATTCATTTTTGTGGGACCAGCAGACCAACTAAATGTGTATGAAATGTGCAACTGATGTTTGCTCATCATGTCAGAGGAAAAAAGGATCAAGCATATCGAATTTCAACGTGCCCAATCCTATGATCTCACTACCCTTATTTACCCTTCACACTGGACCAAATGGAGCGTCCTTGTGCTAGTGGGGTTCGCTAGGAATATTTGTACTGAAAGTGATTGTCCAACCTTACTCCAATAAATGATATATGCGAGTGATCTGGCCATGACCGTTTACATATTAGTTCCTTTGAAATGTCAACAGTAACGTCGAGCGATGTGAGAAGAAAGGAGCAACACATGGCATGGCCGTTTTGTACCCATGTAAATCTTGGCACATAGAATGATTTACTGGCAATTAACTGTTTTGAACACTGGTAAAGATCCAAGTAGGACATAAGCCACTTATTGTCTGGGAATGATCCTTTTTAGCCTCCAAACTACGTATACTGAGTAACTGAGCACACCACATGTATACAGAGACGTCTGGTCATACCATTCTGGGAAAATGGCGCTCAACACCACCTTTTATGTGGGGAGTGATTTCAACGGCTGGACTAGGTACTTTTTACAACAGTTGGATGAAGAAGTAGGCAGTGGACAGCCACAGCCTAAAAAATATTTGCTTACCAATCGCCCTTTCTCTTTCTCTAGACATGGGATGTAGCTATGCCATGTCGTGACCCAACCATGGCTACCAATAAGCATGATGGTAAAGACACAGCAACAGTAGACAATAGGGGTGAGCGAATCGCGCTTCGGATCCAATATATGAAGTCGAATAGTTACTAAACTTTGTTTTAATGTTGTACAGAGATCTGTCGCTGTACAGCATTAAAATGTATGTGCTTTGCGGAGGACAACTTTGTTAAGCCTGAAGTCGCCTGAGACTTCGGAGGAGAACTTCGGCCTTTGATTCTACTTTAAAAACATTTTAAAACAGCAATCCGAAGTTGACAGATCTCACTACAGCATTAAAACGAAAAGCATTAAAGCAATTCGCTTACCCCTAGTAGACATCTTTTTGCAACAATGCAGTAGTCAAGGAAGACCAACATAAAAAGATCTTCAAACAGTTCGATCCACCGAAAATAGTTTCCAAGATTTTGAAAAAAAATGGCCATAGGGCAGGGGAAAGTATAAAATAGACAAAAAAAAACTGTTACTCACCTTTTAAAGGAAATGTGTCATCAAAATGTTTTTCTGCCAGTTAAACCCAGATAGTAACGCATACCTTTTTTCTGAGGGCAGATTATTTCTTCTATTTCCTAAACATGATTATGGGGGTGGCCATTTTGCCTGAGCTGTTCTTAAAGGGGTATTCTGGTTACCATAAATATAACTTATGTTTTAGACTAATTCATCATCAATAATTACCTAATATAATGTATATTTCACCTATTTACCGTTCAGTAGTTATAAAAGTAGTTTTCTTCCTCTGCGAACCACTGTGTTTCCTCATAAGTTACCATGGCACCGACCTGTAGTTCTGATCCTTTCTTAAGTCGAGCATGCTCAGTGTGTTGCTATCAGTTCTCTAGCTAAATGTTAGTGTGCTGCTGATTACTGAGAAGAGGGGGCGTGACCGGACAGTGATATCAGGCAGCCAATCAATAATCATCAACACTCATGAACAAGCACAAACTCACAGCAGGGAAGCTAGGGATTGCAGTTCTGTGAGGGAAGATCAGGAGCCATGATACTGTCAGTATGTAGAAAGTTCACACAGGAGCTAGACAAATGGATTGCAAGGTAAAATGAAGCTCTGATTATATGTATAGGTTCTGGTTGGGTCACAGCTTGCAGCCGTAATGCAGCTTTTCAAAAATTAAGTTACTTTACAGAAATACCCCTTTAACTGTATTTAAAATGGGCCATAGACACAATGATCAGGAGGGGACCTCAGTGACTTCTATGGGAGACTCTTCTAGGCATGCTCTGTGACCTGCGCAGAGGTCATTGTACAAGGAAAGAATGGATAAGCTCTGACAATCACTTATTGGTAAAGGTGGATCCTGTCTGTAATTCTAAAGGCGCATTTACATGTGCCGAGCAGCAGCAGCAGATTGTCGGGAAGGTCACCTCCACAGTATAAGGGCTCATTCAGAGGGCTGTTTGCTGTCCAAATGCTGGCCGTATGCTGTCCATTTTTTTCTGGACAGTTCAGCAGCATATCCGCAAAATAACTGATTGCATTCCGTATTTTTGCGGACCCATAGACTTTAATGGGGCCACATCCTGATTTTCACTGACAAGTATAGGACATGTTTCATTTGTTCTACGGAGCCGTGGAATGGAATAAAAGGGCTCCATAGAAGTGAATGGATCTGCATGTAATCCGCAAAAAAAATGGATCTGCATACGGCCATCTGAATGAGCCCTAAGGATGAGGAACAGCTATTACAAGTTAAAAAAACTGACATTTTATATGGTCTTTTTTTTCACTAATGTCATTATGAGAACGGATGTTAAAAACGGACCCATTCAAATGTATGGGGGGAAGTCTGTCAGTGAAAAACAGACAAGATAGAACAGTTCTATTTTTTTTACATCCGTTTTTCACTGACCGTCCAAAAACTGCTGTGTGAATAACTCTATAGACTATAATTGGTCTTAAAGGGGTATTCTCATCTTAGACAATGGGGGCATATCGCTAGGATATGCCCCCATTGTCTTATAGGTGCGGGTCCCGCTGGGACCCGCACCTATATCCAGAACGGAGCGGGGAGCGCTGCGCCTGGAGGACCCCAGGTTTCCGGGGGTCCGGCCACCACCACCAGGCGCAGCTCCCCGCGCCGCTCATAGAAATGAATGGGAGCCGGGCCGTGCATGCGCGGTGCGCTCCCATTCATTTCTATGGAGCCGACGGAAGTAGCCGAGCCAGCGCTCAGCTATTTTCGGTGGCCCCATAGAAATGAATGGAGGGCGGCTGCGCATGCGCAGTGCGCCCTCATTCAGTTCGGGGGCTCCGTTCTGGAAATAGGTGCGGGTCCCAGCGGTGGGACCCGCACCTATAAGACAATGGGGGCATATCCTAGCGATATGCCCCCATTGTCTAAAATGAGAATAACCCTTTAAGACGGACGTGTGATGGCCGTTAAAAAAAATGTTGTGTGCATGTAGCATTACACGGGCAGATTATTGGGAACAAGCGTTAGTTCCTGATAATATGCTCGTCTAAATCCAACTTTATCCCGCCTGTAATGATCCCACCTCTGTGTATAGATGAGCAGTTACCGTAATTGCAGTAAAGTGATCTGTACAGACCAGGAAGCAGTGCCTATTATCCGGATTAGTGGCCAGTACAAAAACTGCAGGAATTTATGGTTTTTGTTTAAATACAGATAGTGACATGGAAAATTCTAAATAAAATTTTTGAGCTTCAAGCCTAACAAACTGCAAGTGAGGTTTGGAAGTGTGGAGTGGTTTAACAGAGTACTGCAAAATTACAGAAAAGTGTGGAAAATTACAGATAAGTTTAACATTAGTTCATAGTTCAACACTTTATGGGCCAGTTTTGTAGAAGCTCCCCTAGGGGCAATGTTCTGTTGGATCTGGTAATTTCTAATGATGCAGAGCTTGATAAAAATGTTAATCTTCGTGAAACACTTGGTAATAGGCACCACAATATAATTATATTACCACTGGCAGCATTTCAAGGCATAGACTGGGAGCAACCACTGTCACATAATAATATTGAAGATTAGCAGAGCTTTAAATCCACATTGGGTAATTACACTGCAAAATTTATTCCTGCTAAAATTAAACCCCACATGGCTTACAGCTCCCGTAAAAAGGGTAATAAATGACAAAAAAAGGATTTAAAAAATACAAATCTGAGGGTTTGGTGGTAGCCTTTGAAATTTACAAAGGGCTTAATAAAATACATAAAAAAAAAAAAGGTAAAATCTGCAAAAATAAAAAATGAACAGATTGTGGCAAAAGAGAGCAAAACAAATCCGAAAAAAAATCCAAAAAGGTCAGAGCAGGTAGTTCCCCTAAATAATGGAAAAGGGGGGTGTTCACTGAATATAAAGAAATAAAGAAAAGGCAGACTTACCAAATGGGTTTTTTAGCTCTGTATATAAAAAAAGAAGAGAATAGGAGCTGATATCTGTGGTGCTGGGGTTGTTAATACATCCAGTAGTATACTCAACTGGCTAACTGTATATATGGTCCAAGCCAAGTTAAATAAGGTAAATGTTAACAGGGCTCCGGGTTCCAATGGATTATACCCAAGAGTTCTCAAAAACCTTAGTTCAGTTATTGATGTGCCCTGATTATAATTTTTACAGACTTTCTAGGGACCAGTACAGTACCAAGAGACTGACGCTGTACTATATTGTTCAGTGCTGGGTCCCCTATTATTTAATTTATTTATTAACGATATTGAGGATGGAATTAATAGCACCTTTTCTATTTTTGCAGATGACACCAAGCTATGTAGTACTGTGCAGTCTATGGAATAAGTCAAATAAATTACAAGCTGACTTGGACACTGAGTGATTGGGCATCAACTTGGCAAATGAGGTTCAATGTGGATACATGTAAAGTTATGCATCTTGATAGTAATAATCTCTGTGCATCATACAGTATATCCACCTAGGGAAAGTAACACTGGGAGAGTCACTTGTAGAGAAGGATTTGGGTGTCCTAGTAGATAATAGATTACACCATACAATGTCAATCAGCTGCTTCTAAGCCTAGCAGGATATGGTCATGTATTAAACGAGGCATAAGCTTGCGGGGCAGGTATGTAATACTACCAATCTCATCTAGGGTTGAGCGGTAAACTGGTGTGAACGATATGCCGCGGTATTAAGAAACAGCGATATGGCGATATCGCTGTTTCCAAATAACCGCGGTATTTAGTGACGTCATAGTAGCAGTTATATGCGCGCTGACCGCTCCTAGATGTGTGACAGCCCGCCCCTTGTATATGCCTACCGTACATAGTACTTCATGCAGCTGCCGTCCCTGGCTCCTCCTCGCTCCCATATTCAAGTCTCCGCCCACCGGCCGAGCACAAGAGCGAGGAGCGCAAAATCATCAGTCAATGAGGAGGAGGCAAGAAGAGTGAGAGATCCTAACGGCCTTATAGATCTATGTTGGGCTGCATGAGGCCGCACAACAGATAGTGCAGGATGGATCCCGCAGAGCAGGGAAGACGAGGAGAAGGCAGAGGCAGTGTGTCAGCGCTCCTGCCTTCTCCTCAGATAGGTAAGCAGAGCACTGTGCAGGGTGGCCTGGGGCAGAGGAGCCAAGAGCTGCAGGGTCAGGAGACTCTGATCAGGTCTGCCTTGTACAATGCCCCAACAGCAGGCTAGTTTCCCCTGTAACTGGGGCTCCTTTGGATGCCCCAGTTACAGGGGAAATAGTGCAAAAAAAGGCCCCAAAGGCCTTTTAGTGACCTCTTGAGGACAAATCATGTTAGAAAAAAATTAAAAAATAAGTCAAAAACTTGAAAAATTGAAAATGAAAAAATATAATCAAACAAAAAAAAACAAAATAAAATTATGATGTTACAAAAAAAAATATAGAAAATAAATTATAAAAAAATGAAAGAAAATTGCAAATTAAAATGTGCGCTCACTGTCCCCTAACAGTCTTTTTATGATCCCTTGAGGGGACATTATGTGCCAAAATATATATATTTAAAAAAATAATAGAAAAATTAATAAAAATAATATGTTAAAAAAAAATATAAAAGTACAAAATAGTTAGAGTGTTCATTGTCGCCCAACAGTCTTTATGAGCTCTCTTTGGGGATATATTATGTGGCAAAAAATATATTTAAATAATAAGTAATAAGCCAATTATAAAAATAATACAATAAACTATTAATAAAATACAAATAAAAGTAAAAAAAAAGTGAAAAATTACCAGTGTCAAAAATATAATAAAAAAAAAAAAAAAAAAAAAAAATATATATATATATATATATATATATATATATATATATATATATATATATTATATATATTATATATATTTTATTTTGGTGTCAGTTTGCATATTTAAAGAATAAGGAGCTATAGTCTCCTTGTGGCTGCCCCCATACAGTATAACGTCTCCTTGTAGCTGCCCCTATACAGTATAACGTCTCCTTGTGGCTGCCCCCATACAGTATAACGTCTCCTTGTATCTGCCCCCATACAGTATAACGTCTCCTTGTGATGCCCCATACAGTATAATGTTTCCTTGTGACTGCCCCCATACAGTATAACGTCTCCTTGTATCTGCCCACATACAGTATAATGTCTCCTTGTGACTGCCCCCATACAGTATAACGTCTCCTTGTATCTGCCCCCATACAGTATAACGTCTCCTTGTATCTGCCCCATACAGTATAACGTCTCCTTGTGACTGCCCCCATACAGTATAATGTTTCCTTGTGGCTGCCCCCATACAGTATAACGTCTCCTTGTGACTGCCCCCCACAGTATAATGTTTCCTTGTGGCTGCCCCCATACAGTATAACGTCTCCTTGTGGCTGCCCCCATACAGTATAACATCTGCTTGTGGCTGCCCCATACAATATAATGTCTCCTTGTGACTTCCCCCATACAGTCTAATGTCTTCTTGTGGCTGCCCCCATATAGTATAATGTCTCCTTGTGGCTGCCCCATACAATATAATGTCTCCTTGTGACTTCCCCATACAGTATAACGTCTCCTTGTGGCTGCCCTCATACAGTATAACGTCTCCTTGGCTGCCCCCATACAGTATAACGTCTCCTTGTGGCTGCCCCCATACAGTATAATGTCTCCTTGTGGCCCCCATACAGTATAACGTCTCATTGTGGCTGCCCTCATACAGTATAACGTCTCATTGTGGCTGCCCCCCATACAGTATAATGTCTTCTTGTGGCTGCCCTCATACAGTAATAACGTCTTCTTGTGGCTGCCCCCATACAGTATAACGTCTTCTTGTGGCTGCCCCCATACAGTATAATGTCTTCTTGTGGCTGCCCCCATACAGTATAACGTCTCCTTGTGGCCCCCATACAGTATAACGTCTCATTGTGGCTGCCCTCATACAGTATAACGTCTTCTTGTGGCTGCCCTCATACAGTATAACGTCTTCTTGTGGCTGCCCCATACAGTATAACGTCTCCTGGTGACTGCCCCCATACAGTATAACGTCTCCTTGTGGCTGCCCTCATACAGTATAACGTCTCCTTGTGGCTGCCCTCATACAGTATAACGTTCCTTGTGGCTGCCCTCAATACAGTATAACGTCTTCTTGTGGCTGCCCCCATACAGTATAAACGTCTCCTGGTGACTGCCCCCATACAGTATAACGTCTCCTTGTGGCTGCCCTCATACAGTATAACGTCTCCTTGTGGCTGCCCTCATACAGTATAACGTCTCCTTGTGGCTGCCCTCATACAGTATAACGTCTCCTTGTGGCTGCCCTCATACAGTATAACGTCTTCTTGTGGCTGCCCCATACAGTATAAACGTACTCTGTGGCCCCCATACAGTATAACGTCTCCTTGTGGCTGCCCTCATACAGTATAACGTCTCCTTGTGGCTGCCCCCATACAGTATAACGTCTCCTTGTGGCTGCTGCCCCATACAGTATAACGTCTCCTTGTGGCTGCCCTCATACAGTATAACGTCTCCTGTGTGCCCCATACAGTATACGTCTCCTTGTGGCTGCCCCATACAGTATAACGTTCCTTGTGGCTGCCCCCATACAGTATAACGTCTCCTTGTGGCTGCCCCCATATAGTATAATGTCTCCTTGTGGCCCCCATACAGTATAACGTCTCATTGTGGCTGCCCTCATACAGTATAACGTCTCATTGTGGCTGCCCCCATACAGTATAACGTCTTCTTGTCTTCAGTTAACGTGGGCTGCCCCTCATACAGTATAATTCCTTGTGGGCTGCCCCATATAGAGTATAACGTCTCCCCCATACAGTATAACGTGTGGCTGCCCCACAGTATAACGTCTCCTTGTGGCTGCCCTCCTATACAGTATAACGTCTTCTGTGGCTGCCTATACAGTATAACGTCTCTTGTGGCTGCCCCCATACAGTGTCTCCTTGTGCTGCCCATACAGTATAACGTCTCCTTGTGCTGCCCTCATACAGTATAAACGTCCTTGTGGCTGCCCTCATACAGTATAACGTCTCCTTGTAATACAGTATACGTCTCCATTGGTGTGCCCCATATATATCTCCTGCATACAGTATAATGTCGTGGCCCCCCATACAGTATACGTCTCTATATAATGTGGGCTGCCCCATACAGTATAACGTTCTCATACAGTATATAACGTCTTCTTGTGGCTGCCCCATACAGTATAACTTCTGTGGCTACAGTATAGTCTCCTTGTGGCCCCCATACAGTATACGTCTCATTGTGGCTGCCCTCATACAGTATAACGTCTTCTTGTGGCTGCCCCCAACAGTATAACGTCTCATTGTGGCTGCCCTCATATAACATACAGTATATACGTCTTTTGTGGCTGCCCTCATACAGTATAACGTCTCCTTAACAGTCTTTGTGGCTGCCCCCAGTATAACGTCTCCTTGTGTGGCTGCCCCATACAGTATAACGTCTCCTTGTGGCTGCCCTACAGTATAACGTCTCCTTGGTGCTGCCTCATACAGTATAACGTCTCCTTGTGGCTGCCCCATACAGTATAACGTCTTCTTGTGGCCCTAAGTGTTTTTTTCTTTTAAACAAGTATTTATCGCAATATATAAATCGTTATATCGCAAAATTTCTAAATATTGTTATCGGGGGAATATTTTTGATATTGCCCAACTCTACTCTCATCTGGAATATGCAGTTCAGTTCTGGACACCAGTCCATAGAAAGGATGCTCTGGAGCTGGAGAGAGGTACAAATGAGAGCGACTAAACTGATAAGGGGCCTGGAGGGTCTTAGTTATGAGGAAAGATGAAAAGAATGACATTTATTTTAGTCTTTAGCTTCTTCATTGTGAGAACTGTGAATCTGTGGAACAGTCTACCTCAAGACATGGTCACAGTAAGAACAGTGGACAGTTTTAAAAATGGTCTAGATAAATTCTTAAATGTAAATGACATTAATGCTTATGAAATGTGTAGAAATGTGGATCTTGATGGACTTATGTCTTTTTTCGACTGTATTAACTATGTAACATCACCAGAATCTTTTAAAAAATATGTCAAACAAAAAACGTGATTTAAACAATAGGTCATTTTGTGAGAACACATTTCCTTCAAATGTTCCGCCATTTTGAACCCTACTAGGCCTGTAGCAGTCACGTGCCATTCATCGTTCACATGACTGCTGCAGCTAGTCACTGAACAGCATATGACTGCTGAAGCCAGTGAACAGTGGTCAATTGAACAATTGACATCATCACTGCAGGACCAGCAGAGACCAGACCAGAGAACCAAAACGGTGGCTCTAGGACAGCAGGAGATTTAGCAGGTGAGGAACTTTTTTGTTTTATTTTATTTAAAAGATTTGGAAAACCCCTTTAAGTGAAAAGACAAAAGGATAACCAGTAACAAAAAAATAAAATAAAAATCATGACGATGTTAGGTTAAGAAACTGATGAAAATAACCTTTTTTATTAGGGTCCAGCTGATAAAAGAGCAGAAGAACGGAAAGGAGAACACAGATGTGACAGCAGCCCAATAAGGCTCCATTCACACGTCCTGTTTTTCTTTTCCTGATTCGATCCTGATTTTTTTCAGGACCCATTGAAATGAATGGATCCAGATCAGGATCGAATCAGGAAAGAAAAAAAGGACATGTGAATGGAGCCTAAGAGTGAAGAACATCAAAGAACAGACTGGCTGCTTTGACCAAATTAAGGTGTTTCCAAGCTAGCGTCAACATACTGCAGACGTTCATATCGAGTAAGGGAAATGCTTTTCTACCAAGTGTGCATGCAGATCTGTTTACTTTGGCCAATCTAGTATTACTATGAAGGTGACTGATGGTGAGCAATTCAATTGGCTGTTTAGTTTTCCTTTCACCCCCTGTCAGTTATTCAAGGCAACCTAAAACACAATACCATTCACAATGCCAAGCTCCCATCAATGTTGGTCTGCACATTCACGGTAGGTTTGTTTATTTCCATGCAAGAAAGCTGGGACGACTCTCTCCTTAATCCTGCCTCAGAAGGGTAAAACGTCACTACTTCAGACAGCAAAAACAAAACCTGGGAAGTGCAAGTCTATGGAGAAATGCCGACCAAATAGCGCAGCAGCTGTGCAAAGACTACATGGCTACATGAGGTTTATCATGTAAATATACAATTTTGGAGGTGAGAATTACCCCCAAATATAATATTTTTTCTGTAGAATTACTCCAAAGAAGGGCTGGAACTTAATGGAAGGGAATGTATCAAAGGGTTCTGTACCTTTTGATCACTGATGATCTATCCTTGGGATAGATCATCAGAATCTGATTGGTGGGGGTCCGATACCGGGAACCCCTACCGATCAGCTGTTTGGAAGGCAGCGGTGCTCACAGTAGCGCTGCGGCTTTCTCGCTGTTTTGCACAGGCCCAGTGACGTCATGACTATTATCACTGGACTGAGCTCAGCTCAGCCCCTTTCACTTCAGCTCTGAAACAGCTGTTCTATCAGGGGTCCAGGGTGTCAGACCCCTGTCGATCAGGATAGATCATTAGTAATCAAAAGATGTAGAACCCCTTAAAGGGGTTCTGCAGTTTTTTAAAAAACTGATGATTTATCCTCTGGATAGATCATCAGCATCTGATCGGCGGGGGTCCGACACCCGGGCCCCGCCGATCAGCTGTTTGAGAAGGCAGCGCGCTGCAGGAGCGCCGCGGCCTTCTCTGTGTTTACCGGCCAGTGACGTCACAACTACGCCGCTGCCTTCAAACAGCTGATCGGCGGGGCCGGGTATCGGACCCCCCGATCAGATGCTGATGAATCTATTCCGATGGCATAGATTCACCCAGTTATTTAATAATTCCTTGCAAATTCCAACACTGATAACAAGTAAGCTGTTCATGAAAGCTGGTGCAGGTGACATGGCCGGGTCAGACTGCCGTCTGCCTGGGCAGTGGGTATTTGAATATTTTCTGATGTTGGTTTAAAAGCTGTATCCTGTTGTCAACCATATACTGGACATAATATAAACATTGTTTATGCACATTTTATCTTTCATGATCTGCGGAGCATAGCCACATATTTTTCTCAGGGGGTATCCATTCTTTTACAGGCTGTGCCCATGTTTAGTGTTTAACAGCTGCCATATTTCGTATCTAACGCAGGAGATTAGGACATCAGCCAGTGTCAATAAAGCTGGGATTGCATACTAGGCATACAACCTTTCCTATATTTTATTATACAAACAGCGATAGTTTGCATTGTTCTGCTTCTGCATATTCGCTGTAATATGCTCAAATACGGAAGCTTTTGAAAAGACAAAATTCCCAAGTCAGAACAAGCAGAAAGCTGCGATACTGTAGAGGAAAATAAATGCACCGCTACTATGCTGTATGAGAAAGGTTTCCGAAATGAAAGCTCTGTTTAGGAAATGACTTGGCAGAAGCGGAGATCATACCATTTATGTATATCTGATCAGAGCAGGTTACTGATAATGAGGCCAGGAAGAGCTGGTCACTAGGTCATGTGTAATAACTGCACATAACGGTTCTCTCCCACACTGTGTCCTACAGATATGCATTACATGACTTATTAATGACGTTCCCTGGGTCTGTACTTGAGTTAACGGAGGACTAGATGTGCTCTACTTACATTGTCTATGCAACAAGAGAAGAAGAATGCACGTCTACTTAGAATCTTTGATGAATGAAAAGTGCAAGTACTCTAGAGCAGTGGTCCCCAACCACCGGGCCGCGGCCCAGGACCGGGACCTGAATCGATGTCTGACGGGCCGCGGCGGTGGCAGGGGACAAGAAGCGCTTCCATTGTGGAAGCGCTCATCTCCATAGTCATCTGTATCGTTGTCCTCAGGATACAGATGCCTGTGCTGCGGTGGGGCAGGGAGAGGCGTCCCCCCTGCCCGTTCCTCTGATAGGCTGCAGGCCTAGTGCCTGTAGCCTATCAGAGGCCAGCTCAGGCGGTGCGATGGTGCGATGACTCAGGCAGGAGGAGGCCTGCATCACAGCGCTGCCAGGCTGATGGAGGTAAGTATAAGTGTTTGTTTTTTTTTTTATTGTACAAAACTGAAGGAGAGGGGCACTATGCTACTATAACTACTGTGTGGGGGGCACTATTCTACTATAACTACTGTGTGGGGGCACTATGCTACTATAACTACTGTGTGGGGGCACTATGCTACTATAACTACTGTGTGGGGGCACTATGCTACTATAACTACTGTGTGGGGGCACTATGCTACTATAACTACTGTGTGGGGGCACTATGCTACTATAACTACTGTGTGGGGGCACTATACTGGTATAACTACTGTGTGGGGGGCACTATGCTACTATAACTACTGTGTGGGTGCATTATGCTACTATAACTACTGTGTGGGGGCACTATGCTACTATAACTACTGTGTGGGGGCACTATACTGGTATAACTACTGTGTGGGGGCACTATACTGGTATAACTACTGTGTGGGGGGCACTATACTGGTATAACTACTGTATGGGGGCACTATACTGGTATACCTACAGTGTGGGGGCACTAATGGGGAATAAGTACTGTGTGGGGGCACTATGCTCCGCCCCAACCCCCTCATCCCCACCCCCGGGCCCTGGGGAAATTGTCTAGCGAGAAACCGGGCCTTGATGCAAAAAAGGTTGGGGGCCACTGCTCTAGAGGATAGGTCATCAAAATAAATAAAGCGGACACCCCCTTTAAAGGGTTTCTGTCACCAGTTTTTTCGGTATGAATCAGGCTGACATTAGAGATGTGCTAATGTCACCTGATTCCAAATATATATCTGTTTTATTTACTGGTGCCCCCATTTTTATATAAAATGAACTTTTATTTTATGCTAATAAGGCCTCTAGGTGCAAGGGGCGTTACCCCTGCTCCTAGAGGCTCTGTTGATTGACAGGCCCAGGCAGAGAAGAAACACTCCATTCACCATAGCTTGCAAGGACCTTCAATGATGTCATGACCATGTGATCAGTCACATGGTTAGGATCACACAAACAGCCTGTCTCCTCCTAAACCATGTGACTGATCACATGGTCATGACATCATTGAAGGTCCTTGCAAGCTATGGTGAATGGAGTGTTTCTTGTCTGGTCCTGTCAATCAACAGAAGAAATGGGTGGAACTTAGTTCAAGACTTTGAAGCACTTATCAGCGAAACACATTTACCATAATTTACGCCAGAAAACTAGCTTGTGGTGAATGGACATCAACTTACCTCAATGGGATTTTGAGTAAGACAGCCTCTATCCTTCACCGGCAGTTGCCACTGGTAAACTGGATTGACTGTTTACGCAACTCACAATGTACTCACAGCATGACTAACAGGCAGCCTTCAGTAGCCAATGGACTACATATTAGTGGTACCACTATTCTGAGTCCTTAGTAAACCTAGTGTAGATGATTGCAAATCCGGGCTACTCAATTACAGCCTGCAGGCTGAAAATGTTATGGAACCACTTGAGTTATCCAGGGGTACCCTCACCATTTGCACACCAACAGGCCAAATAAGCCATAGTAGTTCCGAACAGGTCTATGGCATAGGCTTTGGACAGTAAGTGCCCTGTCGGATCTCAGACCAAAGGGAATGAGACTGACATGGTTCTCAAGATGGGTAGTCCTATTCAGTTTTGCTGGATCTTTTCTCATAAAACCATATATCATCCTGATCAGCTCCTCCTGCTCTATAACTTTCTGCCAGAAGATTGGGTATCATTTTCATAGTGACAGTTGCATCTACCAAGTATGTATATATATATATATATATATATATATATATATATATACACAGTATGTGTGTACAGCATTGCTGTGCTTTGTTTCTTTTTTTGTTCTTATGAGTTGCTGATACACTTTTTTTTATTGATTGTGTAAATCACAAATATGTTGCAATCTTGTAATATAACTAATCTTGGAAAATGGACTTTGAGTCTGTGTTGGAAGATATTGTACCAGATTTATCAGATATTGTATGTTGTTAAATTTGGCACATCTTTAAATATAACACTTTTATTATGCCACTGGAATGAGTTTGTGACTTTTTTGTGATAAACCTAGACTGGATGCCAGTTTGTGAATTATAAAAATACAGTGCTTGCAAAAACAGTACACGCTAGTCTTCACATGCAATCTTCTGTGCAGCATGCTTAGTTTAACATGGCATACATGGCATAACATGGCAAAACATAACGGTAGTCACCATTTACTTAGATGGTGTTACACAGTTCAAGGGTATTTACAGTCCTCATCGGGGTACCCCCTTACAAGCTCTTCATAGATAAGGTGATTAGTCCCGTGGGTAATTTCTGCCCAGTCTCTAATATCAGATCTGCCCTCCCGGAACAGTTACGAAGCATTGTCCAAACAAGCAGTTCCAAGAGAGCATCTAGATGATCCTCATATCATTTTGCAGGCCGTGTAATGCAATACATCATGAAAACTGATCTTTCAGCCAGGCGAGAAGCCGTAACTGCTCATCTCTGAAACATGGGGGTAATTCATTTACTAGCCGTTCAAGCAAATGAGCTGTTGTCCCAGACATGAGCAAAAGAGCAGTGTGGATAGAAGGAAGTAATGACAGGTTCATTATAATTACTGCAAAAAGCTTTCATAAACGCTAAACCCTGACAAGCATCAGATAGCAACTGCTGACTAAGAGACACTCCAGATATTTACAATAATGGATGACAAGTTCCCTCATTGTGAAGATGCTGATACTGCTAAATATCTACAGTATATACTGGCGTATAAGACTACTTTTTAACCCCTTAAAATAATGGCTACAGTGGGGGGTCGTCTTATACGCCGGATATACGGGGGCCGCACTGTGTGAGGTGTTTTTTTTTTCCCCGTCAGCGCGTAGAGAGCCCTGCTCTTAGCATACTGAAGTAGCATACTATTCTCTATATTCTCAGGAGGATTTTGAAGGCTTTTAAAGGGAAACTGTCATGCCAGCAAGACCTGTTACAATATCGCAGCTTACAGTTATGATCACCAGGCACTTGCTCTCTTGTTTGTTTTGCAAAGTTTTAGCTTTACCGTACATGTTTGAAACAACCTTATGTTTATAAGTGACAGTTTTGCTGCTATATACAGTACCTGCATGTCATATGCATTTGAATTAAAATTAACATGTTGAAATCAAAGCAGACTTTTTTTCATTTGGGAGAGGGGTAGTCTTATACAGTGAGTATATACCAAATTCTATATTTTTAGGGCAGAAGTTGGGGGTCGTCTTATACGCCCAGTCGTCTTATACGCCGGCATATACGGTATTTATATGCTGTCATATTAGCATCCAGGAATTACTGTAATATAACATTAGAAAGAGTTTATGTAGAATACAAAGGCAATCCTAAATGATGTTGATCCACCGTCCAGCTGAACAGAGTTGACTTGAGACTAGTATCTAAATTGCCTTTCCGGTCTTCATCCTTTAACTCCCATACAGGGATATGGACGCCACTGCACCAGGCCACTACCTCTTGAAGTAGTCTTTGTTCAGTGGCTGCAGACACATGGGGGTCAAGAGTGCAGAAGACCAAATGCTCAGGCAAAACCATAGTCAAGAAAGAAGCCAAGTTGAGGGAAGGCAACGTTTGACCAATCCTGTGAACAGTCCAAAGGTCAGGCCAGGTAGCACAGGGTTTAAACAAGGAACAGGTGGATGTCAGATCAGGCAATGAAGGGTCAAATCCAGAGCAAGGCCAGGCAATCAAGACAATGGCACTCCTTTGTAAGAAACTTGCTAACTAAAACCTACTACTCAGGCACCCTCCCACAGGGCAAGGTGCCTTAAAGGGGTTCTCTAGGAATTATTTAAAATGGTCTCCAGCAACCTGTCCTACAATGTGAATAGGACTGCATGTTTCCACTTGCAGAGCAGCCTATGTGGGTGAGGGGACAGGGCCTCACTACATACAACACTCTGGCACTTGCATATACTACATATTGGTGAGTGTTCCTGTCAGGCTGCTCAGCCATGACGGCATATCATAGGCAGGATCACATCATTATCATCTATTGTAGAGCAGTGTATTGAG
This sequence comes from Rhinella marina, assembly GCA_900303285.1. NCBI lineage: Eukaryota > Metazoa > Chordata > Amphibia > Anura > Bufonidae > Rhinella > Rhinella marina. The sequence goes on from ONZH01010283.1 coordinate 21,252, forward strand.
GCTCCTCCCCTTCATAGGCAGTTCTGCAAGTGGTGACAACTAGTCCTGCTTACATACTAGAGCAGGTTACAGGAGACCATTTTAAATCTTTCCCAGAGAACCCTTAGGTGGCCATCTAGGTTAACGAAGATTAAAGAGGTCTTCCAGGATTCTTACAGAAGTGTAGTGGATGTGCTGGGTTACTGTAACTTAGCTCCCACTGAAATGAATGGTAGCTGAGCTTCCTGTTTCATTTATAGTGCCAGTAACAGCATCATAGGCTGCAGAGAACAGCTGATCAAGGGGTTATGGTATGTCAAGTCTTCACTGAACTGATATAAGTGACAGCTATACAGTTGAATAGTGCGGCAGGCCACTAGGCCTGAAGCCTATAAGGTATATGTTTGAATGGCACAGGTGGTTTCGAAGCAATTACATCATTGTGACCACCTGCTCCAGGTTGCACGCAGCACATTGAGTTTTTTGCAAGTGCCTGAGCAGGGAAGCAGGCGTCTCGGGCCAATAACTGGAAGAGGCCTATGACCTGCACCACAGACGGTGCATGGAACAGGTGAGTATTTTATTTATTTATTTATTTATTTATTGTTACTTTCCTTGGCCATTTTGGAGGCAGATTAATGTGGGCGCTATAGGGGGACTTTTTTCACTGGGGCACAATAGGGGGCATTACTAGGGGCACTATGGGGGCATTATTATTATTAAAGACACTAATGGGGGCATTATTATTGTTGGATGCCCTATAGGGGGTATTATTAATATTGGGGACACTATAAGGCCATTATTAGTACTTGGGGTATTATAGGAGGTATTATTACTACCATACTACTTGTGGGGCTTTATTACTACTCGTGGCACTATGGGGGTATTTCTTTATACTGGAGCCACTCAATTACTGTGAAAGGGGCACAATGCTGGCATAACTACTATGTGGTGGCATAAAGGGGGAATAATTACTACATGGGGGCATTTAGGGTACTGGGTGGGATTAGGTGTTTAATTATGTTTTGAGTTAGAAGCGTGGCCTAGTGCGGACATAGTGTCCCTCTTCCTTTTTAAAAGTTGGGAGGTATGCCTCACTGTGGTATTTGGTTCTGCTGGGGCATGTTTTGTGCTGCACTGTGGTATTGTTAACCCTGACTACTTATTTTAGCTCCACTTTCTGTCAATTTGGACCCATCCACAACATGTGGCCACTTCTATTTTTTTACAAGGCCACTTTAAGTTCCCAGTCCACCCCTGGGTGTAAGAGATGTTACAGGACACATGCATGATGGCAGCAGACCACAGCTTCTTCCTTGATCCTTTGTTTTGCTACCGCTCGAGCATTGCTCAATGTATTTACTGAATACCATTGTTGCCAACATTATGCAACAATTTCCAGGGAAGACTTGTTGCTTAACTAGCATATGTAAGGCTACTTTCACAGCTGCATTTTTTTATTCAGGTTTTGAGATCCGGCAGAGGATCAACTCCAAACCTGAATAAAACAGAACAAACTAGATCCGGCATTAAAATCATTGTAAGTCAATGGGTGGGTAACGAAAAAAACGGATCTGGCACCATTGACTTACATTGATTTTCATGCCAGATCCAGATTGTTCCGTTTTGCAGACCAGACACAAAACCGCAGCTTGCTGCAGTTTTGTGTCCGGTCACAAAACACAACAAAACGGAACTTACACATACTGATGTATCCTAATTAGTTTTGTCCCCATTGACAGTGAATGGAGAGAAAACTGAACCGTTTTTGCCTGGTTTTGAGATCCTCTGCTGGGTTTCAAAACCGGATAGCCAAAACGCTGATGTAGAAGTAGACTGTGATGTGCTATCTATTTGGGATATTTAACGCACGTCGAAAAAGCTTACAACAACTCATCTGTGGTTTAAGTTTTTTCAAAGCATCTAAAATAAAAAATGAAGCCACTTTCAAAATATTCATTATTAGAGGGGTTTTCCGAGACTAATATAAACGACTTGGAAAACCCCTTTACATTTTCTTACCATTTCATGCCTACAGCTGTAGAGTTCCAGTATAGCCACAAAACAGTAGGACATACTGGGGGAGATTTACTGGTGTAAAGTAGAACTGGTTTAGCTGCCCATAGCAACCAATCGGATTCCACCTTTCAGTTTCCAAAGGAGCTGTGAAAATTGAAAGGTGCAATCTGATTGGTTGCTGTGGCAACTAAACCAGTTCTACTTTACACCAGTTTCATAAATCTCCCCCACTGTATTTAAAGCAAACTAACAGCTTCATTCTTCATTTCTATTGAGCAATAAGAAAATATTTTCAAATGTCTACATATCCTTTAAAAGCCCATGATCATAAATGGTTGGTAAGAACAGATTTTAGCATACTGAAAATAAGAAATAATATTTTTTGTGCAGTAAATGAAATAATTTCATTGCGTATAATATGGATTGAGCAAGCTGCTTAACCGTCCTGTGATAAGGAAGTCCTAGGTGAAAATTTGTCCCATATGAATCAGCAGTGAAACATTCCAGAGAGTGGCTGACAGTTCCCCGTAATCTTGAAAGGAAACTTGGCATGAAACGATCATGGCCGTTGTTAATATCATAAGTTCTACTATTGATAAGTGGCGGTCCCATAACAGATGTGAGCTGGACTGCTGCCTAGATGAAAGTACTGGTACTTGGAAATCAAGAAAAATAGAGAAACATATTGCATCTGCTAAGAATGGATAAAAGTATATCTTGGACTTGACTCCTGTTTCACTATATGGTACTTTAAAGTGAACCTCCGCTTTACAGTGTCTGCTAGGACATGGGAGCTAATTGCTTGAATAGTGATCCTATTATAGAACATCATTAATAATTACACGTTAGCTACATTATACAGTATTTTCTCCCTCCACAATGAATTGTTTTAGTTGATTCATACAAAGTATAATATAAGAAAATATAACCAAAATAAACAAATACATGTTTCTTAATGTCTCTTCGTAATAAAAAGTGATAAGTAATAACCCCCCTCTAAGGAGTCAAGACTCAGTTTTAAACTGGACACAACTGTCTGGTAGGTCAGCCTAATCCAATGCAATAATCCAAAGAAAAGATATTTTATTACCAGCTATTAAGTGCAGCGTGGGCGGGCCCAAGCACTATAGCTCTGCTGCTTTCCTCTCCCAACGCCTCTCTCTTCTGCTTGATTGGCAGGAGTGATAACACTACGGGAGAGGGAGGAGCTAAGAGTGGAAAGTGGCGGAGCTATGAACCACCGAGTGGCTTAGGCCCAGCCATACTGCACTTAGCGGCTAATTAGCATATGGAATAAAAAACACTTTTTTTTCCAAGATTGTTCATCAGATCTGGCACATAAAGGTTTAATTATACTAGGGGAGACTGACTTACCAGAAATTCTGCCTAGTTTAAAACTGATTATGTTGATGAATGGGTACCTTTAAAGGGGTTTTTCCAAGGGAATGTTCACAGGCTAAGATGACACCAGGAAGTGGTTAAAGACACATCCTTTAACACCTGGATGTGCCAATTTTTTCCTTTGTGGTGTATCAATACTTAAACCACATTAGAGGGATTTACAGCATGAATTGTCCTTTGGTCTTGCTAAAGCATCTCAGTGGGTTCAAATCAGGACTCCTTGACCACTTCAAAATGTTATTTACTTTTGAGCAGTTCAGAGGTGGACTTGGACTTCAGAGGTGGACTTGGAGTTCAGAGGCGGACTTGGAGTTCAGAGGCGGACTTGGAGTTCAGAGGCGGACTTGGAGTTCAGAGGGGGACTTGGAGTTCAGAGGGGGACTTGGAGTTCAGAGGGGGACTTGGAGTTCAGAGGCGGACTTGGAGTTCAGAGGCGGACTTGGAGTTCAGAGGCGGACTTGGAGTTCAGAGGCGGACTTGCACTCTGCTTTGGATCACTAACACGCCGATTGTACTTGTGCCTCAGATGAACCCTTTCCAGATTGCTATATTTCAATATTGTAGTTTCTAATCTTCGTAGGAATTTATTTCATTGACTCATAGTGTGTTGTCATTTTTAGCCCTCTTCATATGATCAGAAAGGTCCTGTTTCATTCACTTTTAGAAAGAAATAGCTATGACATAAAATGTGCTTGGTAGGGGTCTGTCCCCATCCCAAGAACTGGGTTCTCCCACATTTGAGATCACTTCCGGTTGAGCGATATTCTGGTTCAAGCAAATAAAAGATCATTGCATAATGAAACGTTATACAGTGTTTCTCTACGAGTCTTCACATTTCTCAAGATCTCTGCCAGAAGTCAGTGAATGGAATTTTCTGTCACATCTCTTTATAGTCCACTTATCAGAGATCTCTGTCATGTACAGTATGTGTGATCATCACAAGAACAGGATATATTTTTATCATCTCTAGGTAAAGAATGATGGTTTCCATTCACAAGCAGTCATTCAGAATTGAAGCACAAAGTATTATAAATTTACAGCATTTTTATTTTTTCTTTATAAAATTAATAAACTTTCTACAGGGCTTTAACGTTGATGATGTATTCTTACGATAATCTTAGGATGTATTAGATTGGTTAAAGGAGAAATGGGCATTGTGCCTGGTACAGCTTGACCCATTTACTTGAATGGGACTAAATGAAACAAATGGCTCCTGTGAACACCATGCCCCCTTTAGTCAGTTGATCCACAGATGTGCCAGTACGATAGGCTATCAGTGTTAAAGGGATTGTCCAGGATTTTAATATTGGAGCCTATCTTTAGTGGTGATTGGTGAGGGTCCAAATCCCTGCACCTCACCTGTCAGCTGTTGAAAGAGGCTACTGTGCTTCAGTGAGCTCTGCGGTCTCTTTTTAGGCCAGTGAAGTCACATTCATTGTCACGTGGCCTAGGCACAACTCAGACCCATTCAAGTGAATGGGCCTGAGCTGTAATACCAAGAACAACCAATATAAAATTTATAGCACTGTGCTTGGTAAGCGGTGAGGAGGCAGCCGCTCTCACTGGAGTGCAGAGACCTCTTCAAACAGCTGATCGGCGGGGCTGCTGAGAGTCAGCTATATAGGCCAACAATTCCAAAATCTTCAACAACCCCTGTAAAATCTAGGAAACCTCCTTTAAAGTCAATTGGAGATAAGTAAGCAGCCAAACATACCTAGTGTTGCTATGGCTGACAATACAATAACCTTTTAATATCCACTAGGTCAACGGTTCCTCTTTATGTGAGCGCTGTGGATTTTATTATGCTGATTTATAAGATCAGAGTCTTGAATTTTGGATGAACTTGTTTAGACCAGTATAGTTTAAATAACCATCATTCATTCTTAATTGGGGTTGACAGCGATTTTTTTTTTCTTTTTTTTTAATTGGTAGGGATAGTTTTATAATAAAGAAAAAAAATATACTTACCGTCCCAAACCCCCTCCGTTCCAGTGCTGACGCTCCTCTTTTTTCAGGCTTTCATTTTCTGACTGCAGCAGTGACATGCCGGTATACTGCATGTGACTGCTGCAGCCAATTAGTGGTCTCTGCAGTCTCACAATGTATACCATTGAGGCCAATGATTGGCTGCAGTGGTCACGTATGGCATACTGGCACGTCATCACCGCGTCTAAGACCTGACATCACATCTGTAGCAGTGGAGGAGCTGTGGCGCTGAAATGAATGATATTTTTTTTATTATTATTGCATTATTAATTATTAATATAAAAAGTAGAAATTTAAAAAAAAAATCTCGGACAACCCTTTTAAGTTTATAAAGTTTATCCTGCACTGTTTTTGTAACTAGAGCTTCTGTATAAGCATTAAATATTAACCTGTGACCTTCTGTTTACCACACAGGAAGTGTTGCTGCCATTACTGTCATAGTGATTCTCCTTGTCCTGTTAATATTTGGTGGAGCAGCATTCTGGAAGATTAGGTAAGTGTCTTTATATTGTTTTAGATAACTCAGTTTTCTCTCTGTGATACAGTCATATAAAAACATAAAAAACAGTAATTCCCTATTTTTAGAATCACTTCCTTTTTAGTTCTTTTGGGTGCTTTTCGAAATACATATATCTGCTAGGCTATTTTTTTTTTCACCTGGCTATAGGGTTGCCACCTTTCCTACCAAAAAATACCAGCCAAGTTTACACTGATAAAAAGGGGATGTGGTTACATGTATGTGGCTTAAAGGGGAAGTGTCACCTCAGCAAGTGGCATTTATCATATAGAGGAAGTTAATACAAGGCACTTACTAATGTATTATTATCCATATTGCTTCCTTTGCTGTCTGGATTAATTTTTTCGTCACATTAAAACTAAAAAATTAAATTTATATCCATCAGCGGTGGTCATGCTTGCACACTTTAGGAAAAAAGCACCTTCGTGTCTGGTGTCCGGGACTGTAGGAGCTCACATAGGCTGGTGCCTTTTTTCTATAGTGGGCAAGCACGACCACTGCTGCTGGATTGCTGTGCCACTATGTCACATTTAAAAACAAATCCTAATCCTAGAATCCTTTTCACACTGGCCACTAGGTTTAATAACATGTCTAGACTTCATGATCAGAGATAGTCCACGGAGACAATAGACAAACTGACTTATTAACTTCTATGGGAGAATTTCTCTAGGCATGCAGGGGTCATGAAGGAGTAATTAAGTTATTACCATTACCTACTGCGAATGGTGGATCCTGTTATTGAAGGTGTTACCTGATGTTGTAAACCTGCCTATTATGATAATGAGATGACAGCTGAAAAAGTGATCTATACAGAGCAGGAACTCTTGATATAATATTAGTGTAAAAATTGCAGGTTTTTTTAATGTAGATAATGGAAAATTGACATTATATATTTTAGCATAAATATGTGATTTAAATGATAGGCCATTTTCTGTTGCTGAAGTAGGAATTACATGAGTCATTTTCCTCCCAAACTGTCCAAAAAGACAGTTTTACAGTTCACATACAGAAGGTTTAGTAACTTTGTAGATACATTGCATTACTTCCCTTGTACTAATCCTGAGTTACAGTACATTACATAGAGTTACGTGACATAGAACTGAATTCACAATTCTTCTAGCTTCACAGTTTCCTTTGGATAGATCATCAGCATCTGATCAGTGGGGGTCCAACACCCGGGACCTCCGCCAATCAGGTGTTTGAGAAGGCATTAGCACTGCGGCCTACTCGCTGTTTCCCTCAGACCAGTGACGTCACGACTATTTCACTGGCCTGGGCGCGGCTCAGCCTCACTTAAGTAAATGGGGCTGACCTAAGAGCAGGCCACTGAAATAGTCATAGAACCCATAGAGCTCCATCCACTGTATAGTAGTCCCATGTACAAAAAGACTGCCACTCTACCACATTATAGAAGCAAAGCTAAAGGGGTTGTGTCACTTCAGCAAATGACATTTATCATGTAGAGAAAGTTAATAAAATACACTTACTAATGTACAGTCATGGCCAAAAGTTTTGAGAATGACACAAATATTATATTTTCACATGATCTGCTGCCCTCTGGTTTTTATGTGTGTTTGTCAGATGTTTTTATCACATACAGAAATATAATTGCAATCATATTATGAGTAACAAAAGCTTATATTGACAGTTAGAATGAGTTAATGCAGCAAGTCAATATTTGCAGTGTTGACCCTTCTTCTTCAGGACCTCTGCAATTCTCCCTGGCATGCTCTCAATCAACTTCTGGACCAAATCCTGACTGATAGCAGTCCATTTTTGCACAATCAATGCTTGCATTTTGTCAGAATTTGTAGGTTTTTGTTTGTCCACCCGTCTCTTGATGATTGACCACAAGTTCTCAATGGGATTAAGATCTGGGGAGTTTCCAGGCCATGGACCCAAAATCTCTATGTTTTGTTCCCTGAGCCATTTAGTTATCACCTTTGCTTTATGGCAAGGTGCTCCATCATGCTGGAAAAGGCATTGTTGATCGCCAAACTGCTCTTGGACGGTTGGGAGAAGTTGCTCTCGGAGGACATTCTGGTACCATTCTTTATTCATGGCTGTGTTTTTAGGCAAGACTGTGAGAGAGCCGATTCCCTTGGCTGAGAAGCAACCCCACACATGAATGGTTTCAGGATGCTTTACAGTTGGCATGAGACAAGACTGGTGGTAGCGCTCACCTTGTCTTCTCCGAATAAGCTGTTTTCCAGATGTCCCAAACAATCGAAAAGGGGATTCATCAGAGAAAATGACTTTACCCCAGTCCTCAGCAGTCCACTCCCTGTACCTTTTGCAGAATATCAGTCTGTCCCTGATGTTTTTTCTGGAGAGAAGTGGCTTCTTTGCTGCCCTCCTTGAGACCAGGCCTTGCTCCAAGAGTCTCCGCCTCACAGTGCGTGCAGATGCACTCACAACTTCCTGCTGCCATTCCTGAGCAAGCTCTGCACTGCTGGTAGCCCGATCCCCCAGCTGAAACACTTTTAAGAGACGGTCCTGGCGCTTGCTGGTCTTTCTTGGGCGCCCTGGAGCCTTTTTGGCAACAATGGAACCTCTCTCCTTAAAGTTCTTGATGATGCGATAGATTGTTGACTGAGGTGCAATCTTTCTAGCTGCGATACTCTTCCCTGTTAGGCCATTTTTGTGCAGTGCAATGATGACTGCACATGTTTCTTTAGAGATAACCATGGTTAACAGAAGAGAAACAATGATGCCAAGCACCAGCCTCCTTTTAAAGTGTCCAGTGGTGTCATTCTTACTTAATCATGACAGATTGATCTCCAGCCCTGTCCTCATCAACACCCACACCTGTGTTAATGGAGCAATCACTGAAACGATGTTAGCTGGTCCTTTTAAGGCAGGGCTGCAATGACGTTGAAATCTGTTTTGGAGGATAAAGTTCATTTTCTAGGCAAATATTGACTTTGCAAGTAATTGCTGTTAAGCTGATCACTCTTTATAACATTCTGGAGTATATGCAAATTGCCATTATAAAACTGAAGCAGTAGACTTTGTAAAAATTAATATTTGTATCATTCTCAAAACTTTTGGCCATGACTGTATTGTGATTGTCCATATTGCCTCCTTTTCTGGCTGGATTAATTTCTCCATCACATTATAGACTGCTTGTTTCCATGGTTACTACCACCCTGTAATCCAACAGCGGTGGTAGTGCTTGCACACTACAGGAAAAAGCACGACCACCACTGATTGATTGCAGGGTGGTCATAACCATGGAAACGAGTAATGTATAATGTGATGGAAAAATGAATCCAGCCAGCAAAGGAAGCAATATGGGTAATAACAATACATTAGTAAGTGCCTTGTAGTAACTTCCTCTACATGATAAATGCAACATTCTGAACCAATTTAAGTGTTGACTGTGAATTCAGCTCTGGACTAGAATACCACCTGCACTATGGGACCAATGCAATACTTACCAAGTTATCCAGTTTTTTATACAGATATTTATATTTTTATCAAATCGCATACAGTATGAAGCAAATTTCCCACCCGAACACATACATTTTAAGTACCATACATATGCTGATAATTTAAAGATAGTCTTTTCCAGTCGTAATGCTTAAACTTTTGAATTACTTGTATGTGTATGGACACATTTTTTATTTATAACACTGAGTTAAACTGGGAAATGAAAGTACTAGATTTATCCTTCTCCAGTTTAGTCTATTTTAGTTACTACAAGGGACTGGGATATTATTAGCTGTCTTCTCAACTTTGGCAGGGAATTTAAAGCTTATCTGAAAAACATGTTCTGACTGCTCTCATGGACAGCCAAGCAAAATTAAAACTGTTAAAAACTAATATCACTAAGAAATAAACTTGTCCAAAGTCTTGTATTACACGGGGTGAATAAAGCTAGCAAGTCAATGTTGCAAAGAACAATGTGTTAATAAAATGATTAACAAACGTTTACAACATGGTACACTGCTGAAGGCCATAAAGTGGAAGTCAAAAGAAAAAAGAAGCTTGAGATATAATAGCTTTGTAAACCACTGACGTCATGTTTATGACTATTACATGGACTGTTTTACCTTTGTTTGTGCTAGTGTTTCCAAGGTTTAGTTTTTTTCAGTAGGCCTTGTAAATGTAAAATAGTCATGATTGTTACGGATCAGCAAGTGTGGACTTGCTGCTATCAACTAACCGGTTTAGCCTAGGGCTAACCCTAAGGGTGTTATTCTAGCACTTCTCTCATATTCAATCCCTGTACAGGGATCTGCAGCAAAGTAACTGGCCCACTACCTCCTGGGAAAGTCCTAGTGTAGTGGCAGATGACCCACTGGGATCAGTGACTCTGGTGCAGGCACAGGGAGCTCAGGATACAGAAAATGCACCAAAACTGCAGGAGCAGTCTGAACAGTCACTACAGCTTAAATGTGGATTACTAGATCCTAACAGGCTGGGTAGCAGGGAAGACACAGGCAGGACTAACACACTTTACAGGAATATGAACAGGGCAGATGGACAGGGTTACCTTAAACACAAATAAAGCTGAAACTAGAAGTGTAGGAGCACACGGGCAAGGTGGATACAGGGCTAGAACACAAACAGTAACAAACACAGGATAAACGCAGGCAAAATGCAGGACATTCGCAGAAGTACTAGACTTCAATAACTTTGCTGGTCACCAGAAACCTTAAGGCTCAGGCACCCTCTGCCTGGAGTGGGTGCCTTAATTACCCAGGAGCCCCTAGTCATTGTCCCGCTTCCAAATCTTTCCTTAATCAGACAGAGGCTGGAACACTAGGAGGAGGCATGAGGGCAGCAGCAGGGTGTCTAGCGTGGCTAGGGCGAGCAGAGCAGTGGCAGCCATGGGCTAACAATGATGATGTATAAAGTGAGTGTCTGGGTTTTTTTTTAGGAAATCTGGCCTTTCTTCTGTACTATGAAATCTAGCTTTTCTCCTGTCTGATAGTTTAGTTTCTACTTACCGCTCCATCACACCGACCAATGCTGCTCTCTCTGCTGCACTCATACAGACTGCGGGCTCTTATGCTCGGGTCCTGATCAATGTGTGCCCTTCTCTTCATGCACATCTGGAAGGGCAAATTGAGCTAAACAGGAAGAGAACACCACACATCCTGACGGGACCCTGGACATCATTTGGTCAAGTACTGCAGTTTGAGATCCATGGATTAGCCAAAGCAAAGTATTGTATAACGTGACATGAATTTCACTGTTCAACACACATTTTACCTAGGCAAAGACATAATGTACATTTTACCTAGGCAATGGGCATGAAGTGAGTTACTGGTGACCTGGGATTAGATTATATTACAATTTAAAGGGGTTCTCTCTATAAGGCTTATACCTAGAGCACACCATCAACACAGTCCTATTATGCCTAATGTAGGCTTCTCATCCTGTGATTATAATATTTATTAGATGCAATACCTGCAATAATAATCAGCAAAATATTAAAGGGAGTCTTTCACCTGTTTTTCACCAATATAACTAACAGCAGTGCCCCACAGAACATTGCAGACACATCCCAGACATACCTATGTGCACTTTGTGTCTGTATTCCATGTCCAGGAAAAGCACTTTTATTCTGCAGGAAAACAGCTCCCAAGTGCCCGGCTCTGCTGCTGCAAACCAGACTGAAGAGGGGAGGGCTGATATAAAAATAGTTCTGACCTTATTTGAAAGCTGACATTCCAAGCTTTCAAATGATACTAAAATCACAACATAAGATATAGCTGTTAGAAATCGAGTCGGGAGAGAAAGCTGTTCTTAGTTTCACTTTCAGCTGGCCACTTTGGAGCTGTTTTCCTGCAGAATAAAAGTGCTCTTTCTGGACATATAATACAGACACAAAGTTCACACAGGTATGTCTGGGATGAGTCTGCAATCCCACCTTTCCATTAATCCTCATTCCCTTTTCAAGCAAGTTGCAAAAAATGTGTAGAAACCCTAGTTGCACCAAATCGTGCCAACATTGCGCCAATTTGCTCCACTTTTAAGATAGATTTTTAGCTGCAGAAAAATAAGTAAGACATAATACAACTGTGTCTACACTGATGTTCTTATTTCTATTTTTTACCAATATACTCAGTTAAAGTCCAATGAAAATGAATATGAGCTCCACCAACAGATTTTATTTATTTTTTTAATGAAAAGGACAAAAGTCACAATGTGAACAGGAAGTTTGCTGTGCTTTTGGGTCCTGTAAAAACTGATCCTAATGGAACCTGATGTCCAAAGTACCATAAACCTTATGAACGTGCTCTTCATAAGGGTTTTTTGGAACTATACTCTTGATATCCTGTCCTTAAGATCTGATCAGTTGGGTTCTAGCTTTCGGCACCCCTGCCATTCATTTTATTGTTGGAACCACAGCAATAAAAATGGGACTAAGCTGTCGTACCATGCTCAGCATTTACCAAATGGATGTGTTAGTAAAAAAAAAATTAAGCCCGTTCCGTTAGCTGAGGGTGGTGGGATTTAGATCCCAGCAACGTGATACTGATAGCTTTTGAATTTACCATCAATATTATAACCCAAAGAACCAAACTCAGCTTTAAAATAAGTATGTTAGGATTTTGTTTTGCATTATGCATAGTATTTCCAGTCCAGCAACATTTTCTTTTATATTTTTTTAGGCATTCGTCATATGGAAGACTACTAGAAGACCAAGATTATGGGTCACTAGGAAACTACAACAATCCACTGTATGATGACTCGTGAGGGAATTATTCCAAGCTCAAGAAGAACAAACTGATTCTCTGGTCTTATTGTTGTGCAGGGTCAGAGCATGAAATACACGTTACCTTTAAATCCTCAGGCCTGCTGAAATGACCTATCACATGTTATATATCTGCTATGTCATGAACAAACTCATGAACTGAAAACCAAAGTCAAATTTGTGTTCTATTTTGTGTAATCAGTCATCACAGAGCTCTGTCTTCTGGATTATATAAATCACAGCTTATGATTCCATGTACTGTTCCATAACCCAATAATGAATAGCCTTATTTAAGAAATGAATAAATATATATTTTTAATGAAAGAGCAGTTTTGCACACGTGAGATGATCCTGGCATGTAATGAATTTGTATCGGAGTAATGACATTTTTTAGGACTTTGTAAGAAACCCAAAGAAACGCGTCATTTCACCCTTGAGGTACGTCTGTTATATAAACCGTAATAGTAATTACAGATCAGTTTGTATTAATAACTTATTGTGTAGAAAGTTTGCTGACAGTAAATTATCAAGCATCACGGCACATTACAATGAGTGATCGAGATACGCCAGGGCATAATGTACAGATATTGCACTAGGTAGGACAGTTTGGGTGGTGTCTTGCCTGGCCACCCCACTACTGTACTATTTCATTTCTTTATCAGAGTTTCTTTCATTTCCTTGATACAAGCTTAATCTTCAGGGCTGTTGGGTTGGTCAGTTTTGGGTGGAGTTGGGCGTTGATAGAAATGTACTGGCTTCATAATAAAAACATGACATGATGGTGAAAAAAGCAACCATAATTTTACAATAGTTACTACTAATTATTCTTAATGAACCATTTATACAGCAGTCGAGATGGAGCCAGTGTGTAGAAAAACGAGTTGGAGTCTGACTCCACAGTCCTGCTAATCTTCTTTGCTATGTATACAGTACATGGTGTAGGAAGTTGCAACACAAACAGATGTAATCATAATTGCTATTTGGTATTAGACACCCCGATTACACAGACGATTGCCGGTAGGGAAGCGTCCCCTCCCCGCAATCGCCTCCTCGCTTGCTGAGGAGACTGCTACTATTATGTGCAGCAATCTCCTCAGCAACATGGGAAGGAGAAATCACTATACCATCGCTCTTCCCCATGCTCTACAGTGGTTTGCCGGCATCAGATCGTAATTAGACAGCACGATCTGCCGCCGGCAAATCCTGATCTGTCAGCATGCTGAAAGATCTGGATTGCCCCTCTGAACAAGCATTTGCTCATTCATCGTGCAATCAGCAGCAGGATTAGACTGCCAGATGATCGCTAACGATTGTTACTACGAACGTTAGTGAACATCAGGCAGAAAATCTAGCCGTCTAATATAACATACCCTTAAAGAGGTCCTTTCACCACTCCTGACATGCCTATTTTAATAGCTTCATGCATTCCCCATGTAATAACAATTCTGGAACATCTATTCTTATGTCTGTATGTTGTGCCATTCCTCTATTATTTGCACTAGAAATTGTGACTGAATTGCTATTTGCCTTCAGTAAAGGAACAGAGGGGAGGTGACCAGTTTGGGGTGTGTCCCTGCACAGACTCACTCTATCCAATCAGTGCTGCCATTTTCAGTCTGTGCAGGTACACACCCCCAACTTGTTACCTCCCCTCTGTTCCTTTACTGAAGGCAAATAGCAATTCACATATAACTTCTAGTGCAAATAATAAAGGAATGGCACAACATACAGCCATAAGAATAGATGCTCCAGAATTGTTGTTACACGGGGAATGCATGAAGCTATTAAAACGGTAATGTCAGGAACAGTGAAAGGTCCTCTTTAAGTTCTATGATTTAACTTCTACATTTATCTAACACATTGAAATCTAATTCTCTCGTGGTAACTTCATACACAGTATGGTTAGTATTACAGACCTTCAGGTTACCTAGCAACCAAACCATGACTTCCTGTCTGGGTGACTACCCTCTGCATAGACGTAGCCTCAGCCAGATCTGTCTGCCATATATTGTCTTTTCATTATAGACGGTCTTACTTTATATGCATTCTACCCAAGCAGAGAGGGAAATTCGTGTTGTCTTTGCAGCAGGAGCTAACTACAATTCATAGGGCGCCATGACAAAATAAGCGTAGCGTAAGAAAATTAAAAGTGCAGCATAAGTAACGATAATTAAAGGTATGTATAACTGCACCATATATTAGAAAAAACACATTATAGCCAAAAGCCACCAAATTGTAACTCCCCATAAAAAGGTACAATGTTCTTGCACCTGACAGGGACCCCTCGACCTCTGAGCCCCACTGCAAGTGCTATGGCTATAGTTGTGTCTCTGCTTTGGAGAAAGACATATTTTAACCAACAATGGTATAGCATTTTACTATTGATGACCTATCCTCAGGACAGGCCATCAATATCTGACACTCCAGCAATGGTACTACCCAACTCTGTCCATTCCTTGTATAGCTGGTAACAGCGGTGCTCTCATTGAAGTGACAATATTTTTATATATTGGGTATACATTTAAAATTTAACTTTTAATCAAGATTGTTAAAATACGAGTACCCACAAAATATGTGAAAAAGTGCAACAAAATGTATACCAGTGCACAATAAAAAATTCAGCGGTCTTACCACTTGGTTGTAGAATGATCGTGTGTAGAAGCCCTGCCCTAGGGATGTTGGGATCCCTGTCCCTGTTATCACCCTGAATAGAGTGCACTATCTATCTAGTGCTATAATGGGTGGGGCAATATAAGGCTTAGGGCTCTACCTATCTATGTCTATCCCTTATGAGGCCCTCAGGTGTGACTGCCCAACTTCGTCACAGAAAAACAAAAGGTGGGGAGCCCTAGGTCTAAATAAGGAAACAACGAATAATATGGCGTCCCAAACAACGTATAATTGGCGTCCCCAATAATTGGGACGCCAATTATACGTTGTTTGGGACGCCATATTATTCGTTGTTTCCTTATTTAGACCTAGGGCTCCCCACCTTTTGTTTTTCTGTGACGAAGTTGGGCAGTCACACCTGAGGGCCTCATAAGGGATTGACATAGATAGGTAGAGCCCTAAGCCTTATATTGCCCCACCCATTATAGCACTAGATAGATAGTGCACTCTATTCAGGGTGATAACAGGGACAGGGATCCCAACATCCCTAGGGCAGGGCTTCTACACACGATCATTCTACAACCAAGTGGTAAGACCGCTGAATTTTTTATTGTGCACTGGTATACATTTTGTTGCACTTTTTCACATTTTTTGTGGGTACTTGTATTTTAACAATCTTGATTAAAAGTTAAATTTTAAATGTATACCCAATATATAAAAATATTGTTTAATTACGTGGGTTTTTGAGGCATTTGGTCCAAGTGCTAGTATATATTTTCATGGACAGTTATTGTATATCTCATTGAAGTGAATGGAAGCAGCACTACAGCTACCAGCTCCATGCATCACACAATGGACAGAGCTGTGTATTACCGGTACCAGAGATGACCTGAAAAGCTGTATGTTGTCAGACCTCTGCCGTTCAGATATTGATGGACTATCATGAGGATGAGTCATCAATATTCAAATCCTGGAATACCCCAAGGAAAGTTCAGAGCAGGAAATGGTTGCACTAAATATTGCTACTACTAGGTGATATTTAAAGCATGGTTTCTTGTAAACTTGTATTCTAAGTAATTTCAGTCTTTTTCTCATTCAGTGGACCATATCAGTCATTTCAAGAAAACGCTTGGCACCAGTTTTACATTAAATCACTTGATGAACATTTACTAAACACTGGAAGTATCACAAAGTATTATACGCTGTGCCTATATTCAGAATGTGAATGCATCTCAGGGCTCAACAGCTAGAAGCAGACCCTGTGGTGGTTGCTTAAAGGGGTTATCCTGTGAAATAAAAAATACACTGCACCTTTGGCTTTCATCTGCTCATTCAACAGGGGCGCTACCAGAAAGAAAAATGTACAGAAAAATCCTAAAGTCTTTATTGCATGCATATTGCAATAAAACTTTTTGTGGGATAACCCCTTTAATATATATTTACTGTGCCTTTGATTTGTGTTGTGGCTTGGCTTTGTACTGTATCGCTTTTTTTGGAATAAACAGATGTATGCATTGAAGAGATACCATATAAAAGTTGCTTCCCATTGATTCCAGTGGACACCATGTAATACTTCTTTTCCCTTGTTGTCGTACTGTAAGGGAATTGAACACTTGCCACCAGATTCCCATGCAGACTACAGTTGGCCACAGTGAGTCCCATGTTATTCTTGATGTGATGTTCTAATAAAAAGGGATTACCCAAAGCCATTTAATAATTAATACATATAAAATGTGTTGTCTACTGCACAAAGAGGTGATGAAGGGGGTTCTCTGATCCCCCCTAATAGTCAGCTCTGGGAGGCATGCATCCATTTCAATCAAAAAGGTGCCCATCAACCTCAATGGGCCCTATGTTATGTGCATTTCATCCACTTACGAATAATAACTGATGAGCTTTGCCGATGGTGACTTCCAGTCCCAACTGGATGGGCCTTTTAAAGGGAGTCTATCAACAGTAAAATACCTATTCAAGGAAGCACACCGCTTAGTAGGTTTACTCACCGTATTACCGTAAGTCTCCATTGTTGACCGCTTCCCTCCGGACAATCGTCTGCCACATCGGGCTGTGTAATACAGCCTTTACTGTTCCCAGCCCCTCTTTCTGACTGTTGATTGACAGGGCCAGACTTATGAAACATTATCTCACCAAGCACCTTTTGTTTAAAAATTGTTGTGTGCACCGTACATCCCCGATTCCCTGCCACGATGGAAACAACTGTATTGCACATGCTCTTTTGTTAAAACAAATGATGTTTCCTCAAAAATACAGGACCAGATGAAATGATGTATCTAAAGCCTGGTTGTGTCAATCAATGGGAAGAGAAGCGAAAGTAGAGGAGCTAGGGTGCACGAGATCAGGCACACCCATGGTGCACTTACAGTGGTTGTCATATCGTTACCACCTTTAGGACCCGCATCTATCCCCATAACCGGACCCCCAAAGTGAGCGGAGAGCAGCCAAACATTAGCGGCTATCCTCCATTCATTTCTATGGGAGTTCCGAAAATAGCCGAGCAATGGCTGAGCTCTTTCTGACAGTCCCGTAGAAGTGAATGGAGAGGTGGCCATGCCTGCGCGGTGCGCTCTCCACTCATTACTACGGGATGTACAAAAATATCCAAGCATGCTTGCTCAGCTTTTTTCAAAACTCTCATAGAAATTCATGGCGAGTACGCCACTCATGTGCATGTTCTTCATTTCAGGAGGCCCGTTTTAGAGACCCCACCTGTCCAAGATAACACAACCCCTTTAAGAGCTCGTTTGCATAAAGACTAAAAGATGATTTTTTTTTTCAGCAAGTGAGAAAAGAATTTGCAAAAGAAAAGCAAGATTTTAATCAGACGAATTAACCCTACTAGGCATTGTGCTTGGTTCAACAGGCATTTTGTTGCCGACAGACTCCCTTTGAGATATTTTATAGAAATGTATTTTCTTTATATGCCACCATTACAATACGCTGTTCGTTGTGATAGCTTTGAGTTTCAGCAGCGAAACAATAATATAAGGAATGCTTGCACTTGCTAGCCACAGGCACTCCACTTTCATATGATGCTTCAGTTGATTTAGTATTCAAGGCATATGATAGAATTTGCTATTTATTTTACCTACTGTGCTGTTTTAAATGATACCTCACTGCAGCTAAGGCCGGGCTCACATCACATTGTCAGAAAAATAAATGAAAAAACAGATACTGTATTTTAAGCATCCTTTATGCTCAGTTATGCACATTTTGCATCCGCTTTAGCCAGATCAATTATTTTGGACAGAAAAAAACGCTTTGTGTACTTTTTTTTCCGTCTAAAATAACAGATTTCAGACGGAAATGTGCACGATTGAACATAATAGATGCTTAAAATACCGGATCCGTTTTTTTTTTGTTCTGTTCTTCTGATGGATCCGTGGAATTGAGCATAACGAATGTTTAAAATATCGGATCCGCTTTTATGTTTTTTTTTCTGTTCTTCTGATGGATCAGAAGAACAGAAAACTAACAGGTGATGTGAACCCGGCCTAAGAAATGTCAGTTTACAACCACATTGACAGACATCCCGCTTAGGCACTGGATTATAAGATTGCCTTACACATATGTATTACACAGACTGTATATCATTTGTTTGCCTATTTCACCCAATAAACTTTTAAAGATTAAAATCCAGTTAATTTTGCTGTTTTATTGGAATTGATCAATGCAGAGAGCGAGTGATTTATTTTGCACCAAGTGTCCCACCTTGTACTGTTTTTGACATGCTTAAGGTAGCACGGCTTAGGCTACTTCCACATGTGCTGTGCTGTCCAGTTTGGAGATCTGGCACATGGTCTGAAACCCGCAGCACAACGCTTCAATGTTTTCCCCATTCATTGTCAATGGGGACAAAACTGAACAAACTGGAACGCTGTGCATTCTGTTCTGGTTTTGTTGCGCTCCTATGCTGGCCACAAAACCACTGCAAGCAGCGTTTTTGTGTGCGGCATGGGAAACTGAACATCCTGGATCTGGCACCAAAAACCATGTAAGTCAATGGTGCAGGATCCCTTTTTTTCGGACACAAAAAAAACGGCGCCCATTGACTTATAGTGGTTTTAGTGCCGGATCCAGTTTCTTCATTTTCTATATAATACAACAGGATCCGTTCTGAACTGATGCAGCAGGTTGTATTATTATAACAGAAGCGCTTTGCTGTGGTTTAGAGAACCCCTGCTGGATCTCAAAACCGTACAGCAAAAACGCTGTTGTGAAAGTAGTCTGCGTTTATAGACAGTTTATAAATGTGCTAGATTCATGATGCAGCCTGAGCCACTAAAGACTTCCTGTCTACCATGTCCAACTAGTACATGTGGGCCATAGTTTTGTGGGAAAAGATTCTATATAACTTGTAACTTATGGATTACGTCCCTTCACAGCCAATGCTTAGGAGTCCTTTGGGCGGTCCTAATCAGTGACTGACAGCCTTCCCTGTATGTACACTAATAGAAGGCTGCAAATTACTGAGTAGGACCACCCACCGGACTTCTAAACCCAGAATGAGCAGGGATTGCAATAATTTACAAGTTAGGATTAGGCTACAGAGCGATTTTGGGCACCATACTTGTTGTACACCCAATTGTGTGTAGCAGGGCAGCCATAGGAATGAATGGGGTTGCAGTGCTGCCCGTATGTTTGCTGCGACCACAAGCGAATTGCAAAAATTACAGCAGTTTCGCACCAAAAATTGCTGTGTAGCTGAACCCTTATACAAAATCTTTTACCACAAAACTGTATATCAGTTTGATTAGTTCATTCTGCATTATAACATGCTGCCTGCAGACAGGTCCCTTTCAGCTCCAGAAGGTTTTTCGTTTTTTGCATTTTCGTCTTTCACTCCTTTTCATTTCTCTGTCGGAACACTCCAGCGCTAACAAGTGCATGTTAGTAATAGTTAGTAATAACCCCCTCAACTAATGATTTGAAAGACAGCACTGCAGACTGCAGACCTGAACCACACCCGCCGCCAAAAGATAGTGGCTAATCATTAACGGGTTAAATTTGTCAACCAACTTTAGTATTAGTGAGGCACCAAATGATACATGTAATTATTGTTATGATTGTTATTGGAAATAAACTCACTACCAGTGCATTAGTTATTGTCACATTCTTAAAGGGATTGTCCCAGTCAGATGAACACTGGTAAGCCTTGTTATTGCTGAGGTATTCTCCAGCCAGTCATAGATTGCGACCATTGCAAGGAAACTGAAGCACTATATTGAGCAGCAGTGCTTGCTCTGACATGTAATACATGGACTACATGGAGCTGCTGTTTGCACGGGTTCTCTGCTCTGGCTAATGGAGTGTTTTAGCAATGGACACCATCTATGAAAGCCATAGTGTATGTCCTAATAGAGCATATGGACTGGGAAACAGCCCCTCCTTTACTAATGCTTATAATTAGGGATGAGCGAATCTGTGAAAGTTTGGGTTCGCTGGGTTCAGCCAAACTTCAGGTCAACGTTCAGGTTTGGGACCCGAACATGACCCCGAACCCCATTGAAGTTAATGGAGACCCGAACTTCACCTTATTATGTTCCGTTATAACATGGTTATATTGGAAAATAATAGCATTCTTAAGACAGAATGAAAAAGAATATGACCATTTAGGGGTAAAAAAAAAAAAACAACTCACGTCATCCACTTGATTGCGCTGCAGCAGTCACGTGGGAGAGTGCGGTGACGTCATCGCGCACATCGTAAGTCCTTTGGCAGGTCCTGCTGAATGAAGATAGAAGAAACTGCTGCAGTGAGATCAAGTGGATGAGGTGAGTTGTTTTTTTAACCGCTAAATGGCCATATTAGTTTGCATTCTGTCTTAAAGGGGTTTTCCAGGATTTTACTACTGATGAACTATCCTCAGGATAGGTCTTCAGTATCTGATCAGTGGGAGTCTGACACCTGGGACCCCCGCCGATCAGCTGTTTGAGAAGGTACCGGCACTCCAGTGGGCGCCACTACCTTCTCACAGCTTATCAAGCGCAGCGCCGTACATTGTACAACGGCTGTGTTTGGTATTGCGCTCAGCCCCATTCACTTGAATGGGGCTGAGCTGCTCCTAGGCCACATGACTGATGACCGTGACATCACTGGCTTAGGAAATGCTAAGAGAAGTCTGCGGCGCTCACGAGAGAGCCGGTGCCTTCTCAAACAGCTGATTGTCGGGGGTCCCTGGTGTCGGACTCCCACAGATCAGATACTGATGACCTATCCTGAGGATAGGTCATCAGTAGTACAATCCTGGAAAACCCTTTAAGAATACTATTATTTTGCAATATAACCATGGTATAATGGAAAATAATAATAAAATCACCCGAACCCGGTGAACAGTGAAAAAGTACGGGTCCGGTTTTGTACAAACCCAAACTTTGCAGTTCGGGTTCGCTAATCCCTACTTACAAATCATAGATAGATAAATGTTCTATTAGTCAGATCTGTAGTTTTACAAGATGCTGGGTTTTGTGATGATGGTTCCCGTCACCGTGTTTCCAAGCACATGGCGAGTGGCATGTGTCTAAGTTGTGCACATTGCAGCAATATTATTTGCAAATTTACACTATTTATTCTAAAAAAAAATAATGGTATGTCTTATATCTGGTGACAACTTGACGTATAAGTGAGAGGAACCTCTGAAAGGTAAGATGTAATAATGCTTGATAGGACGCCTGAGAACTATGTCTCCGAATGACTCACCGACTATTCATTTATAACGGATTTCTTCCCACACTTAATACACCATTGTATTTTTATGGGATGGAGCAGACTTCTCGCTGCTGTGTCTATAATAAATGGATGTCTACATTGGCTCAACATAACAGGTCTCCATTATGTTCCCCTTCTCACTAGAGAAGTCATGGATGGATAATGAAGCAATTTTTTACTTCCATTCTTAGATGTTATTTTTTTAGCAAATCAGTTTTTATTGAAGACAATTTGACAGAGATAATACATTGAAGGGACATGAACCCAGAAGAAAAAGCACAAATGGGGTAGAAAGCTGAGCACTATGAGATATATCTTTCCAAAGATGTCAGTCCCATATGGAGCAAGAAGACATTGAGACTAGGGATCCACCAAACCGTGTAAGAGGAGGAGGGGAGGCAAACAGGAAAGATTCAAACCCCCTATAGAATATGATTAATCATGTAAGCAATTAGTGTTCAGAAAAGTGACATTCTCCTCCAAATATGCTGTGTTTTACTCAAAAGACTATGACGTAAAGGAATTTACCCAGTCAAGATACTGTGCATGGCTGTGCTGGGATGTTTGCTATGCCAATGAGCCAAGCCCGGCTGGTCAATCAGGTTCCTGGCTCGGCATACAATCCCAGAGGTAGGCGGGTAAGACTGCAATTTTATGAGTGCCATTGCCTATGATCGGGTTTATTCTGGTTCCTGTGTCTTATGCTACTCACTTCTACAGTAGAAGTGAAGTTCTAGAAGTTCTACAGCATTTAATTCTCCTGGTATTCTGACTGTGGCTAGGTTCTGAATTAACCTCTCATCCTCTGTTTCTCTTGGTTTTGACCCTACTTGTCTACTACTCTTTGCACCCCCGGTCATTCTGGTAGGTTTGCTTCTTTCAAGCTTACACCAGTTTGCTAGTGCCTTACTCTGCAGATGTAATCTGGGTCTCTAGCAGCAAAGTCCATCCAGCCTCAAAGCAGGCTCTGGTGAAGAACCTAGCAGGGCTGCGGATTTGGAGCCGTGGAGTCGGAGTCAGTGTCCATTTTGGTGGAGTCGGAGTTATTATAAAATGGACCGACTTCAAAAATATATAATAAATTAGTACAGTTAGTTCAATGCAGTATGTGCTGAAGATATTTTCATAAGAATTTGGGAAAATGATGAAATGTCCTATAAATGTCTGTTCTATTCCTGATCTAAGGATCTAGGCTTTTAGTTGAGATGAATGTGTGCTGCCCTTTATGTAGATGCTCAGAAGTGAAACTCCTCTGCTACAGATCAGAGGAAAAAGGCACTGGGAAGGAATGGCTGCACTCATCTCAGATCTGCTGGAGAAAACAGGATTAAAGAGGTTTTCTCACTAGTTACAAAAATTTGCTTTTATTTATTAAAGTTGTTTGTGTTCTAAAGTTGTATCCAATAAATACATTTTATGTTCTACCTAAATAGCTTGATTATTGTATTATAATGGTGATAAAAAGCTTAAATTAAGTTATCACTTAAACATGTGCCATGTATGAGGGAGTTGGAGTCAGGAGTCAGAGTTAGGGGAAATTGAGGAGTCAGGGTTTTGGCTTACCTACTCCACAGCCCTGGAACCTAGGGGTAGACCTAGCTCCCTACTTAATGGAGTGGTTTAGGAAGACTGATTGCAATTTCCGAGTTTACTGGCTGTGGTTCCAGAAACTGACCATAGTATTTCCATAAAGGTAATTAGGTTCTCAGTACTAGTTTTAGTAACAATGAAGGTTAAGAAGCTAATTAGGGAATTTAAAGAAAATCACAATGGGTTACTGAAAATTTGGCAATGAAAAGAAAAGCAAAAGTGTAATTGATGTATGGTATAAGCAGCATATAGGAGCAAAATGGTGTCGGACGAGCAGCATATTATGATGACAGGTCTACTGGGCTATCATTACAAAGTATACAAAATGAAAGTGTGCCATTTAGTTAACAGCCATTAAAGGAAGTCTGTCAACAGAAAAATTGGTGTTAAACCAGGTACAATACCTTGCAGAGCTGGCTCGGCTTAATGTAACGATACCTTTCCCTTAGCGATCATTTGCTTCATTCTGGAGAAAACATTTAATCCATATGTGGATGAGCAGTTAAGTGCACAGAGGAAGGGCCCAAGCCACTCTGTGCACCCTTGCTCCTCCCAATTCCTCTGTCAGCCTCTCTCTCTCTCCTTATGATTGGCAGGGCAATGTTCCAGCATAGTCATTTACTCTCTTGTAACAGGGTCAGTGCCATAGGACTGGAGTGCAGCAGATGTGGAACCAATATTTAGGAAAAGTGGAACCAACTACTGTCATTAAAGAGGTTCTCCAAGTTAAATTTATTGATGAGCTATCCTCAGGATAGGTCATCAATATCAGATCGGCGGGGGTCCGACACCTGGCACCCCCGCCGATCAGCTGTTTGAAGAGGAGGCGTGCGCCCTACCAGCGCAGCCTCCTCTTCACTGTTTACATGCTGGCCGTAACAGGGGTAGCGTGAGTAGGTGTAATTACAAGTCTATGGGAGCGATCCTTCCCATTGAAATGAATGGGGCGGTTAGGTGTAATTACACCTACTCACTACTACTCATGTTACGACAAGCAGGCAAACAATGAAGAGGAGGCAGTGCTGGTAAGGTGCGCGCCTCCTCTTCAAACAGCTGATCGGGGGGGTGCCGGGTGTGTGACCCCCGCCGATCTGATATTGGTGACCTATCCTGAGGATAGCTCATCAATAAATTTAACTTGGATAACCCCTTTAAGTCTAAGAGATAAGCTGCAAAAGTATATAGCCCTGAACAAATTAGTAACTGATAACCAGCATGAAGTAATTCCTGTCTAACCAACATAATAATAATAATCTTTATATAGCGCCAACATATTCCGCAGTGCTTTACAGTTCAGGGGTTGATGTACAAACAGTCATAAATAACATAGCAACAGACATTTCAATAATTACAACAACAGGAATGAGGGTCCTTTTTGCAAGAGCTTACAGTCTATGAGGAGATAGGGGGTGACACAAAAGGTAAAAGTGCTTGTTTTGTACAATGGTCCAGTCTTGGGAAAATAGGAGAGTAGATATAGAGCTGCATGAGGTGCTTCTGGGAGAATGGGTGTGGTGGAGAGTTTGGTGGAGGATAAGGTTCAGGAAATGATAGATGGTCTATATACAGAGAGGAGTTAGATCAGGGGATGTGATGCTTGTTTTCTATGAGAAGATAAGCTCAAATCGGGATGTTTGTCATGCGGCAGATGTGATATACCTGGATTTTGAAAAAGAATTTGATATTTTGCCACACAAAACCTCTTTAAATGGAATGGAAGGTCTCTCATAATGAAAAAAACGATCCCTTATAGGTGATTGCCTTTACATGTACAAATATGTGTGTGGTCAATGTACAGAACTGGCATTCAATTTATTCATTCCAAAGGACCTGTGGAGGAAAGGCGATTTACACATCAGTATAGGAAAGGATTTTGCACAGTTAGTGTCAAACTGTAGAATAACAGGTACTAATGGCAGAGATACAATGTAAGCGGTTTAAAAAGGGCTAGATGCTTAGTAAATGGCATTGGTGGTTTTACCTTTCCAATTTCTTTAAAGGGGTCTCCTGAATATTTGCTTCCAGTGGTAGAGCAACAAAACCAGTAGTATTACTGCCAATAGTGGTTGTAAGTTATGGCAATATTTCTATGTTGTTAGTGGCCAGAATCATATAAGAGAAAATTTACCTCTATCATAAGGATTTTCAATGGCACCAAGGATTTTATGACCATATGAAGTCACAAGTCAACCAGCTGAGTGCATTTATTTAAATCTTGGAACTATGAGGTGACTAATATTCTTATTAATTTACAGTACCGAAAAAAATACCACTTATTAATTGATGGACGTTAAACACCCTTATTTTATCGTAAAGAAGGTCTGCTACATTCTGCGCACAGGGAGAAGCAGCAGTGGTGGTGCAGGGACCAGGAGCAAAGCGGGGAGCCAGGTAAGTATATTCATTGTGAGGGGCCCAGCATATGGGGGGGCATTTTATAGTCTTGGATAACCCCTTTAACTGTGGAGACACGCTCCACACTGACTATGTAAAGCAAACAGAAGACAGATGAGCGTTGCTAATGCTCAAAATGGGCCACTTTAAATATATTTTTCTAATGGAAATGTACAATTTCAATAATTAAAGTATATTATAAAAAATGGTAAGTATCACTGCCCGTACAAATTACAAAAAATAAATAAATAAATGACAATTACACTTTGAATTTGTTAACATAAGATATGCTGCTTTACTGTATACGCTTCTGGTAGAAGGTTTGTTACTAATTACAATAATAATAATAATTATATAATTTGCTGCTTGCAGCCATGATTGGGCGATCAGGAAATTACGTGTTTGCAGATCTTTTAATTAACAGCTTTCTTTTCTTTAGTTGCACGAAAAAGTTTAAAAATAGGATTTCGGCCAAGAATTGTTAGTGACAAAGCACCATTTCCCACAGCTCAACAATGAGTAGCCGTGAAATAGGAACCTGTCATATTTAGAAATTAAATGTTCCCACAAGCTGACAGCCGCCTGCGCGGTTTCATCAATAAACAGGCAGTTTACGGTATTAAAACTGCTTGTTTGACATTGCTTTCATACTTGGCTGTAAATGTATGAAAGTTTCAGAGTATATTCCAAGTTCTATCAGTGCGTGTCCAGGGTTATATAAACGCCCTTTGAAGGTCAGAACAGGGTAACATGCTGTGCTTTTCTATCCCATGAGAAACTGAGACCTGTCAGACTCATTATAAGTAAATAATGGTAGGAAAAAATTAAATAGGAAATTAATTGGATTAAATGGATCATTTCAGATCATAAAGATCTGTCACATGGGCCATAATCCTGTAAAAATGGAAGCCATGATTCCAATGTACAGAGAGACCTAATGTGACTCTTGTGGGCAGGTATAATGGCTTCTTAAAGCTGATCAGCCAAAACCTAAAAAAACAGGTGAAGCAAACAATATGGATTATCTCAGGATAATGGCACCTGACAAGGGATGGGATAGTTTAGTCCGCAATAAAACTGTCAATTCTTGAGGTTGATGTGTTAAAAGAATATGGGATCTGTGCGTCTTTGACAAGGGCTGAAGTGTGATGTCTAAACATCGGGGTCAGAGCAGCTGTCCAAGAAAAGACAAGAACTGGTGTGAGGGTAAATGGTGCCCACAGCAAAGCCTAGCCTTTCTGGTCCAATCTCACAAAACAGATCCGCCTCACAAATTGCTGAAAATGTTAGAGTGGTTGTCTGAGATACAATAGAATTTAACAGCACACACAAAAAAATAATAAAAAAAAACTTTTTCCAGTGTCCCAAATTCAACACTTTGACTCCCGTCCCCTATGCGTCCAGTCCTCACCGGATCAGAAATATAATGTGTGTTCATGCACACATCTCCTCTGAGGCCATTAATTGGCCAGCAGTGGTTTTGTTTTTGTATTTGCCCTATCATACAACTGGTAGGATGGGGTGCTGGAATTAAAATCTGTTTGTTTTGTTTTTGTTTTTTTAATGCTCTTTATCCCCCTGCCCCCTGATACTAAGATGTCTAGTATGAATGGGTATGATGCTGTTTTGCAATGAAGTTGAAGCACTCCCACAAAAAAATATTCTGTGATCTGTTATAAAGGTACAGGGTAGTCCATAAAAAAGTAGCCTGTCTCCAATATCTCCAAATCAAACTGCCTAATAGTAAGTTTGTCTTAGTTCTCCACAGCAACCAATCAGAGCTCAGCTTTTAGTTCCTACAGGGCTCTGAAAAAAATGAAAGCAGAGCTCTGATTGGTTGCTATAATGTAAACTGCAGCAAAGGTACTTTTCTTACTAGTGACTGTATTTGTGAGTTTTAACCTCCCTTCTGATCCTCAGCTGCGTCATGTGACCAGCACTCTGACTCTACAAATAACACAGCATCTTATGTGTGGACAAGAAGCCAGTTTCTCTATGTATTCCTAATGGAGCTTCGATGTCACTCAGAAAGGAGGTTATAACTCACTAATACAGTCACTGGTAGGAAGATTACCTTCACTACAAATTACATCATGTACCTTTCTAACATATCAGAGAATAAAAAATGTTGTGGGAGGTTTTTTTTAAGATAATGAAAGCTAAACTACCATTAGATTCTCTTAGTGGAAATATACACTCACCGGCCACTTTATTAGGTACACCTGTCCAACTGCTCGTTAACACTTAATTTTTAATCAGCCAATCACATGGCGGCAACTCAGTGCATTTAGGCATGTAGACATGGTCAAGACAATCTCCTGCAGTTCAAACCGAGCATCAGTATGGGGAAGAAAGGTGATTTGAGTGCCTTTGAACGTGGCATGGTTGTTGGTGCCAGAAGGGCTGGTCTGAGTATTTCAGAAACTGCTGATCTACTGGGGTTTTCACGCACAACCATCTCTAGGGTTTACAGAGAATGGTCCGAAAAAGAAAAAACATCCAGTTAGCGGCAGTTCTGTGGGCGGAAATGCCTTGTTGATGCCAGAGGTCAGAGGAGAATGGGCAGACTGGTTCGAGCTGATAGAAAGGCAACAGTGACTCAAATTGCCACCCGTTACAACCAAGGTAGGCAGAAGAGCATCTCTGAACGCACAGTACGTCGAACTTTGAGGCAGATGGGCTACAGCAGCAGAAGACCACACCGGGTGCCACTCCTTTCAGCTAAAGAACAGGAAACTGAGGCTACAATTTGCACAAGCTCATCGAAATTGGACAGTAGAAGATTGGAAAAACGTTGCCTGGTCTGATGAGTCTCGATTTCTGCTGCGACATTCGGATGGTAGGGTCAGAATTTGGCGTCAACAACATAAAAACATGGAACCATCCTGCCTTGTATCAACGGTTCAAGCTGGTGGTGGTGGTGTCATGGTGTGGGGAATATTTTCTTGGCACTCTTTGGGCCCCTTGGTACCAATTGAGCATCGTTGCAACGCCACAGCCTACCTGAGTATTGTTGCTGACCATGTCCATCCCTTTATGACCACAATGTACCCAACATCTGATGGCTACTTTCAGCAGGATAATGCGCCATGTCATAAAGCTGGAATCATCTCAGACTGGTTTCTTGAACATGACAATGAGTTCACTGTACTCAAATGGCCTCCACAGTCACCAGATCTCAATCCAATAGAGCATCTTTGGGATGTGGTGGAACGGGAGATTCGCATCATGGATGTGCAGCCGACAAATCTGCGGCAACTGTGTGATGCCATCATGTCAATATGGACCAAAATCTCTGAGGAATGCTTCCAGCACCTTGTTGAATCTATGCCACGAAGAATTGAGGCAGTTCTGAAGGCAAAAGGGGGTCCAACCCGTTACTAGCATGGTGTACCTAATAAAGTGGCCGGTGAGTGTATATACGGTATATAATTGTGATTTTGGAACACCACTGATTTTCACAGTGAAAAGTTTCTATAGAGTAAACTAAACCAGCCTGGCACTGTTCAGAGATTCTGTATTGCTACAACAACACTTGATCTTTTCTGTAATCTGACAAAAATAGATTTCTTTGGGTTATGTGCATTTCAGAAAAATATCATAGCAAATCAAATTACTTATTTCTCCATTACTGACCACTTACCTATAGTCCACAACCTTATCATATTGAGAAGAATTGTTTTCTATACTTAGAAATAAGGATGAGTGAACCAATTCAGTCCTAACTTTGCTATTTTCCTGACGGCAGACATACCAGAATATTTTCAGGTTAGATTCGGACAAATCAACCAAAACCAAGTTGTCTTCCGACATTGTCCAAAATATCACTTTTGTCCAAATAAACCAAGCCTGTATTGGGGGGGATTTTCCCACTCCTCTGGCTGAGGCCGATGAATGTATCTGGCCTTGCTGGCAGTTTTCCATCTTGCCACTGTTGTTGTCTGCCAACCATTATCTTCCATAAGGCTGCTGCAGCCTCCATCATGCCACTGCCACCATCATGCCACTAGTGTGACCTGCCTACCATCACATTCTGTTTGGCTGCTGCTGCCACGTGCATGCGACCAGCCAACCATCACATTAAGTACTGTTGCTGCTTCCTGCATCGCGCCACTGCTGCAACCAGACTACCATCACGTTCTGTATGGCTTCTGCCGCTGTCTCCATCATGCCACTGCTGCATCCTGCCAACCATCATCTTCCGTAAGGCTGCTGCTGCTTCCATCATGCTGCTGCCTTTCTGCCAACATGTACTATATGGCTGCTGCAGCCCCCGCTTCCTCAACTGCTGCTGCTCCTCAATGCTAAACCCCTACGCCTACCCCATTACGCAAAGCATCTGCCACCACTATCAATACTACTACTACCCATAGACAGCCTTGTATATTCCATGCTATGCTGCTTCTGCTACTATCACGGTCGCATGCCACTATATCCATACCATACCCTTTCCACATATACACTGCACTTTTGCTGCTCCCTATTAAAAGGGAGAATTTTTTTTTAGGCGTGTTCACAACGAGCCACTTATTCTTCTGACAATGAGCACTTCTACATTTTGTACGGGCAGGCATTCCGATTTTTTTAATCCCATAATTTTATGTGTATTTAAACATCATCTGCCCCCAATAAGGGACAATTTTTGGAAGCTTTGGAATATGAAAAAGCATAACATGTGCCGGCATGTTAATATGTTAACACTGTCCAACGTGTGTTTACCCATAGCTATATATGTCAGTGTCACTCTGACATTATTTACTATTGCTGTCATTACATTTCAGAGATTGGGGATGGAAGAGGGAAAAAAATTCATAAAAATAAACAAAAAGAGATAAGATTTCCTAAAAATTCTGAGTCCTAGGAGGCTAGAGGGGGTAATATACCAACTTTCAGGGCAACTGGAGCAACTTCGGTTCTCGAATGGTTCTCTCATCTCTACATTGAAAGTTAATACATATTACTGGTGTCTTTAATGGTATATTGTACCTGTGAATAAACCAGTAATATGTATTTCGAAGCATAGAACACCTCTATTATCAACATGATAAGGCTGTAGTAAGCAGTGTATATGATATAACATGACATACTGATGTCTAGCCCTGTCATTCAAGGGGTGAGGGGAGTGTACAGAACACTGACGATGTTACAAAAGCAGTACTCCAAGGATTCAGCCCACCCCGATGCTCCAATGGACTTATTTGCACATAAATAAAAACGCACAAATCTATGCAGACAAAAGAAAGGTATTGTTTTAATCAGCATGATCAAACCTACTAGGCACTATGCCTGGTTTAATAGGTTTGATTTATGCTGATAGAGGCTTTTTAATTTAATCAATTTTTATTGAATTTCATATGAAAAAACACAAAACCTGGTGCAGAACCAAGTATGTAACATTCAAAACAGCGACCAAAATAGCAAAACAAGGCCCAGCCATCCTGTTCCCGCCAATTACCTCCAATAAAAGTATAACAATAACAGCATAACAAGTGCCCCAGTAATTATGTGTTATTAAATGTTGTAGTAAAAATATCTAAATCACAGTACCAAAATGTTGTTATGATATAGGTGAATAAAGAGTCCATGTTTACCACCACCAGGAATTTCTTCATTTCAAATGCGGAGTAACATGGCCAGACACTCGTGTAGACATTTGTCACATATAGCTGGTAACATTTACCGGAAACAGTAAATCTGTTGGAAACAATGATCGTTCATCATTTAATCGCATCTTTCATGTGGTCACCTAAACGTCGTTTGCCAGCAGCAGATGCTGTCTAAACACACTCCGCTGTCGGAAAATAATGATTCTGTATTGGGACAAGCGATGGCATTGCCGATTGCTCCTCCACAGTATGTCACTGCATGTAAATTCAACAGTCACCTTCACTGACGAGCAGGCATTTGCTGGGAAGTAACGCGTCCTTCCTGACAATCTACTGCTAAATTCTCCCGTGTGAAGGGACCTTAAAGGGGTTGTCCCACGAAAAATATTCTACATTTTTTAAACCAGCACCTGGATCTGAATACTTTTGTAATTGCATGTTATTAAAAATTTTGTATAGCTACTGAGTGATTCAATAAAATGTATCTGTATAGGGTCACTTAATTTCTTATTTCTTTGACCTGGTCACTGAGCAGGCCGCACATGCTCAGTTTCAACTTTTAACTGCCTCCTGAGCTGTGATAGGGAGAGCTGAGACACGCCCCTGAGCTGTAGCAGAAAAGACACTCCCCTGAGCTGTCAGCTTGATATAAATCCAGCAGAGCAAGGAATGGGGAGATCTATGGATCCATGTGAGGTACAGGGTTGGTTCTAGCTTTGTTAGAAAGAGGTTGTCATGTACTATATGAAGTCTGATTTTCATTTTTTACATTATTCGTGGGATAACCCCTTTAAGTTTTTGCATTTAATTTAAGAAAAACCTGTATCCTTCCATCCTTCGTGTTTCTATCTAGGTATCAAATAGGTCATAACCAGATCTTTACAAGATCTGCATGGTTATAGCTATGAGCACTGGGGTACTAAGTTGGGGGCGGGGGGAAGGCGGTCCGCCCCAGGTGCCAGCTCTAAGGGAGTGCCAGACGCAATGAGCGCTTCCATCAATACAGATGGAAGCACTCATTGCTGGAGCGCAGGGAGCTGGGTCCTGTGACTCACCTCCTCGCGCTCCTCCTCTCCCTCAGGCCCACAGCGCTTTGAATGGTGAAGCAGAGAGACTTTTCCCCGTTCCACCATTCAGGCTGCAGGCACCGATCGCGCTGCCGGAATGTGTGGGAGGAGCCTGCAGCCCGGAAATCTGCATAAGCTCCGCCCCCACACATTGCTGCAGAGCGACCTGTGCCTGCAGAGAAGAGAGGACTTCAGGAACGGGACAAGGTGAGTAGCTGCTGTGTTATTTTGTTGTTTTTTTTAATACAGAGGGGGCATTACTACGGTGGAGGGGGCATTACTACGGTGGAGGGGGCATTACTACGGTGGAGGGGGCACAGGGGCATTACTACTCTGGAGGGGGCACAGAGGGCATTACTGCTCTGGAGGGGGCACAGGGGACAATTCCTACTCTGGAGGAGGCACAGGGGGTATTCCTATTCTGGAGGGGGCACAGGGGGAATTACTACTCTGGAGGGGGCACAGAGGGCATTACTACTCTGGAGGGGGCACAGAGGGCATTACTACTCTGGAGGGGGCACAGGGGGCATTACTACTATGGAGGGGGCACACAGGGCATTACTACTCTGGAGGGGGCACAGGGGGCATTAATACTCTGGAGGGGGCACAGAGGGCATTACTAATGTGAAGGGAGCACAGTGGGCATTTTTACTATGGAGGGGGCAGAGAGGGCATTACTACTCTGGAGGGGGCACAGAGGGCATTACCAATGTGAAAGGTGCACAGTGGGCATTTTTACTATGGAGGGGGCACAGAGCCAGAGGGCATTACTACAATGAAGGGGGCACAGGCGGCATTATTACTGTGAAGGGGGCACAGACGGCATTATTACTGTGAAGGGGGCACAGTGGGCATTATTACTATAAAGAGGGCACAGTGGGCATTATTACTATAAAGGGGGCACAAATGGGATTATTTGTCACGCTCTGGTGTGGGGGGAAAAGCCACACCGAGCGTATGAGGGATGGGGACAGACAAAACCAGGGGACTGGTCACCTCCTGCAGAGGACCCTGAAAATAGGCCCTAGGCTGACTACCAGTATGAACAATCCTGGATGGTAGGAATGTTCATACACAGGAACCTAATCTAAATACACCCTAGGAACCCCTGCAGGCTAGTGACACCAGAGAGTACACCCGTTCCTCCAAGCGTAAGGAGGAACAGGAGACTCCAACAAGAAAACAACAAATGAAGAAAGAAAACTTAACTTAGGCCGAACTCAGCAACAGGATCTCAGCCGAGATCCACACCACTCTCAACCCAGGAGGTAGAAGCTATAAACCGCAAGGGATACTGGGAGAGGAAGGGGTAAATAGGGGAAAGCTGATTGCCAAGCGGCAACAGCTGAGGGGAAGAGGTGTGGTGAAGAGCACACAAACAAAGGGAAAGCCTGTCCAATATGTCACTTCGAAAGCCGCGCAGAACGTCTAATTCCAGACGCAGGCCTACTCGTGACATTACCCCCCCTTTTACGGGTGACCTCCAGACACCCAGGACCAACTCTGTCAGGATGACACCTGTGAAAGGCTTTCACCAAACGACTGGCATTCACGTCAGATGCCGGTACCCATGACCTCTCCTCAGGACCATAACCCTTCCAATGAACCAGATATTGAAGGGTCCCCCGAACAACTCGAGAATCAATTATCTTGACAATCTGAAATTCCAAATTACCATCCACCAAGACAGGTACGGGTGGCAAGGGAGATGGCTCCAGAGGTTCAACATACCTCTTCAACAAAGATCTGTGAAACACATTATGGATTTTCAGGGCCTGAGGAAGTTCAAGACGAAATGCTACAGGATTAATAATGGCCGTGATCTTATATGGGCCAATAAATCTTGGACCCAACTTCCAAGAAGGAACTTTCAACTTAATGTTCCTAGTAGACAGCCACACAGAATCACCCACATTTAGGTCCGGACCATCCATGCGTCTCCTGTCAGCCACACGTTTGTACTTGTTACCCATATTTATCAAGTTATTTTGAATTTTTCGCCATATGGAAGACAATGATGACGAAAAACGTTCTTCCTCAGGAATACCAGAAGTATCAGAACCAGAAAATGTGCCAAACTGCGGGTGAAAGCCATATGCACCAAAAAATGGTGACTTACCAGTGGAGTCCTGTCTGCGATTATTTATGGCAAACTCAGCCAGAGACAAAAACGAGGACCACTCCTCCTGGTTCTCAGAGACAAAACATCTCAAGTAAGTCTCTAGATTCTGATTGGTACGCTCAGGTCTGTCCATTCGTCTGGGGGTGAAAGGCAGAGGAAAAAGACAGTTGCACCCCGAGCCGAGTACAGAACGCCCTCCAGAATCTGGACACAAACTGAGTCCCACGATCAGAGACCACGTCAGTGGGAATGCCATGAAGTTTCACAATGTTGTCAACAAACACTTGTGCAAGAGTCTTAGCATTGGGGAGACCGGGTAATGCAATAAAGTGCGCCATTTTACTAAAACGATCTACAACCACCAGAATAACTGTCTTACCAGACGACTCAGGCAGATCAGTAATGAAGTCCATGGATAGGTGGGTCCATGGTCTGGACGGGATGGGTAATGGAAGTAGGGGTCCAGAGGGACGGGTATGTGTCACCTTAGAGCGTGCGCAGACACAACAGGCTGACACATATTCCTCAACACACTTACGCAGCCCAGGCCACCAGAATCTACGAGAGATGAGGTCGACAGTGGATTTACTCCCAGGGTGTCCCGCAAGCACCGAAGAATGATGCTCCTCAAACACCTTATGACGCAAATCCGAAGGAACAAACAACTTCCCGGGAGGGCAAGACTCTGGCGCATCTCCCTGGGCCTCAAACACTTTAGCCTCAAGATCAGGGTAAAGAGCGGATATCACCACTCCTTCAGACAATATAGGGCTCGGATCTTCAAAATCACCACCCCCGGGAAAACTACGTGACAAGGCATCTGCCTTCACATTCTTAACCCCAGGACGGTATGTGACAATGAAATTAAATCTGGTAAAGAACAAAGACCATCTGGCCTGCCTCGGATTAAGTCGTCTAGCAGACTCCAGGTAAGCCAGATTTTTGTGATCCGTGAATACCGTGATTGGATGAATCGCCCCTTCCAACCAATGACGCCATTCCTCAAAAGCCAACTTAATGGCCAGTAACTCTCTGTTACCCACATCATAATTTCTCTCCGCCGCAGAGAGTTTTTTCGAAAAAAAAGCACATGGGCGCCATTTACCAGGTGACGGGCCCTGTGATAACACAGCTCCTACCCCCACATCGGATGCGTCAACCTCCACAATGAAAGGTTGTGACACATCTGGCTGCACCAATATAGGGGCAGAAGAAAAGCACTCCTTAACAGCGGAGAAGGCTTGCAACGCTGCATCAGACCACACAGAGACATCCGTCCCTTTCTTAGTCATATCAGTTAAGGGTTTAACTATAGTCGAATAGTTCTTAATAAATTTTCGGTAATAGTTGGTGAACCCCAAAAATCGCATAAGAGCCTTCAGATTTTCAGGTCGGTCCCAGTTCAGAACCGCACCGACTTTCTCTGGATCCATACGAAAACCTGAAGATGAAAGCAGGTATCCTAAGAATTGCACCTCATGTACAGCAAAAGCACATTTCTCTAATTTTGCATACAACTTGTTATCTCTTAAGATTTGCAACACCTGCCTCACATGATCCTGATGTGTCCCAATATCTGGAGAATAGATTAGTATGTCGTCCAAATACACGACTACAAACCTCCCCACAAGATGATGAAAAATGTCATTAACAAAATGCTGGAAGACAGCAGGAGCATTGGTCAACCCAAAAGGCATGACCAGGTTCTCAAAGTGGCCCTCAGGAGTGTTAAAGGCCGTCTTCCATTCATCCCCTTCTTTGATCCTGACCAGATTATATGCCCCCCTTAAGTCCAACTTGGAGAACACCTTGGCATCCACAATCTGGTTGAACAAGTCAGGAATCAAAGGAAGGGGATATGGATCACGGACAGTAATCCTATTGAGTTCACGGAAATCCAAACATGGCCTAAGGGTTCCGTCCTTTTTTTTAACAAAAAAGAACCCTGCTGCCACCGGAGATTTGGAAGGCCTAATATGTCCTTTGGCCAAACTCTCAGCAATATATTCCTTCATGGCCGTTCTCTCAGGTCCAGAAAGGTTATATAGTCTAGATTTGGGCAATTTTGCTCCAGGGATAAGATTGATAGGACAATCGTATTCCCGGTGAGGGGGGTAAATCCTGACATCCACCTTCAGAAAATACATCAGAAAAATCCGATATAAAAGAAGGAAGAGTCCTAGTGGTTAAAGCAGAAAAAGATGTATTAAGGCAATTGTCAACACAATAATCGCCCCAATCCACAATTTGTCTAGTATGCCAGTCAATGGACTGATTATGTTTGCTTAACCACGGTAAACCCAACACCACAGGAGCAGGAAGACCTTCCAACACAAAACATGAAATAAGCTCCTGATGAAATTCATCCACTCTTAATTTGATATCATGCACCATCTGAGACAAACACTTCTGAGAGAGAGGTGCAGAATCAATGGCGAACACAGAAATCCTCTTATCCAAAGAACTTGGCGACAATCCATGCATACGGACAAACTGAGCATCAATCAAGTTCACCCCTGCCCCGCTGTCAATAAACACCTCAATTTTCACAACTTTTGACTCTAGCGCCACCTCGGCAGTCAGGAGAAAACGGGTACTACAGGACGAAGACAAATGCACATCCTCAGTCTCCCTACCCACCCCCCAAGAGTGAGATGAGAATTCAACGCCCCCTTTTCCTTTCTCTCTTTTAGAGACAGGAAGCATGGACAAACATTGATAAAATGTCCTTTCTGACCACAGAAGAAACACACTCCCTTTTTATTACCAAGATGTTTACGGGTGGATACAGGAGTGGCTCCCCCTAATTGCATAGGTTCATCCCCAGACATCAACCTAGGGGAATATTCACCCAAAGTGTCATAGGAAGCCGGTACACTATGAGATAGTACACCCTGAGAGCGGGGGCCCCTAGATCGCTCTCTCAGGCGCCTATCCATGCGCACAGCAAGAGACATAGCGGCCTCCAAAGACACAGGAGTTTCCTGAAAGGCCAAAGCATCCTTCAGCCTTTCAGACAAACCTTGACAGAATTGGCTACGTAAAGCCGTATCGTTCCATTCAGTATTGGTCGCCCACCTCCGAAACTCAGAGCAATAAGTCTCAACCGGCCGCTCACCCTGACAAAGGTTACGTATCTGGGTCTCCGCCAGGGAGATACGATCCGGGTCATCATAGATAATCCCTAGGGTCTTGAAAAATTCATCTACCGACCGGAGAGACAGCGATCCGGCCGGCAGAGAAAAGGCCCATGACTGCGCATCCCCTTTAAGCAGCGAGATGACCACACCAACCTTCTGTTCCTCATTACCAGAAGAATGTGGACGCAGTCTGAAATACAATTTGCACGCCTCCCTAAATAGAACAAAATTATCACATTCCCCAGAAAATCTATCCGGGAGGGGGACCTTAGGCTCCAAACAGGCCTGACACTCAGCACCCCCAGAACCACCAGCCTGTGGTCTCTGAATCTGGTTGCGGATGTCAGCCACCTCCAAGCTGAGTCCCTGCAGCCGTTCAGCCAGTGTAGCAATAGCATCCATGTCAGCACAAAAATGACATAAATTTTTGTTAGTGGCGGTTTATAATGTCACGCTCTAGTGTGGGGGGAAAAGCCACACCGAGCGTATGAGGGATGGGGACAGAGAAAACCAGGGGACTGGTCACCTCCTGCAGAGGACCCTGAAAAAAGGTCCTAGGCAGACTACCAGTATGAACAATCCTGGATGGTAGGAATGTTCATACACATGAACCTAATCTAAATACACCATAGGAACCCCTGCAGGCTAGTGACACCAGAGAGTACACCCGTTCCTCCAAGCGTAAGGAGGAACAGGAGACTCCAACAAGAAAACAACAAATGAAGAAAGAAAACTTAACTTAGGCCGAACTCAGCAACAGGATCTCAGCCGAGATCCACACCACTCTCAACCCAGGAGGTAGAAGCTATAAACCGCAAGGGATACTGGGAGAGGAAGGGGTAAATAGGGGAAAGCTGATTGCCAAGCGACAACAGCTGAGGGGAAGAGGTGTGGTGAAGAGCACACAAACAAAGGGAAAGCCTGTCCAATATGTCACTTCGAAAGCCGTGCAGAACGTCTGATTCCAGACGCAGGCCTACTCGTGACATTATTACTGTGAAGGGGGCACAATGGGGATTATTACTGTGAAGGGGCACAAAGAGGGCATTACAAGTGTGAGGGGGCACAATGTGAGCATAACTACTGTGAGGGGGCACACATCTGTACAAAATTACCGTGAAGTTTGTACAATTAGGACAATACTACTGTGAGGGGGGTACAATTTTTTAACATATTGGGGGGGGGGTTGTGCCAGAGAAAGGACCCGCCCCGGGTGCAAAACACCCTAGGCACGCCACTGGCTATGAGATGACCCTGATTAAATATCATGTAATGTTAGATTAATGTAATGACAACTTATGATATAAAGCAAATACTAGTGAGCACTTCCATTATGGAAGCGCTCACTAGTATGCAGTAGTCACGGGGAATAGAGAGAAGAATAGAGAACGACTGCAGGAGAGACCACTGGACCTGGAGAGTAGCGGTGGCGCTAGAGAGGTAAGTGAATTTATTTTATTTCTGATGGGCATCTGATCTGAGATCTGACATAGGGGGTCTGATGTGAGTTCTAATGGGGGGTCTAATCTAATATGGGATCTGATCTGAGTTCTGACATGGGGGTCTTATCTGAAGTCTCATGAAGACTGAGGGTCTAGTTTGGGAATCTGATGAAGACTGGGGGTCTGTTCTGAGGTCTGATGATAAATATTTTTTTCTTATTTTCCCACTCTAAAACCAAGGTGCGTCTTATTATCAGGTATGTGATATTAAGAGAAAAATGCGGTGTGTATATATATATATATATATATATATATATATATATATATATATATATATTTTTTTTTTTTTTTTTTCCTGGATGTTTTTGGTCATGTTGTCAGCTGCTGGTGCTTCAACTTATGTTATCTGTTGTTCTGCTCTACTTCCTTTTGTGTGTGTGTGTGTGTATCTATATATAGGAAGAGGAAAGAAAAAAGAAAGAGAGAAAAAAAAAGAATAAAGGGGGATGGTAGGAAAATATCATGGAAATGTAGAGATTGGGAAAGGAAAATAAAGGGCTGTAGAACATTAGAATGCTCAGGCCTAGACATACAGAGAACTACAGTGACATGCAAAAGTTTGGGCACCCCTGGTCAAAATTACTGTTATTGTGAACAGTATGTGAACAATGTCTGAAAGTCAGGAGAACATGACTTGAAGAACCCTGAAAAAAATGACCAAAGGCTGTGAAACTCTCATAAATCACTATAACTGCAGACCTCCACAGAAAGATCTTCCATATGGCACTCGATACCATACTAATATGTTATAATTCTCTTCCTATGCATAGCATGCTGTTGATAGCTTGTGAGTAGAGATGAGCGAATTGATTCATCGATTCGTTGATTCGTATCGAATCTTGGGAACTTTTAGCTGCGAAGCGTATCCGAATATTAGGTGATTCGCTTTGGCTTTGCACGCATTTGCTACGTAGTTTGTCCTATAAATTATACGCTATTGCTACGTATAAGTTACGCTGTTGTGTACAAATTCAATTCATTAGCGATGCAGACTCCTCCCTGGTAGCTCTGCCCCCTTCTCCAGCGCGCGAGGAAGACGAGGCAACTCAAGAAATTAAGATGGCGACACAGCGAGGCCGTGACTGGGGAGGCATGGTGTGGGGAACCGACCCCTATGATGAGAAGGAACGGGAGGAGATCTACATCTCTCAATATGTCCGGCAGCCTAAGAAGTCGGTTGAGGTGCCCGCTGAGGTGTTCACTCCGCTGGCTGACATGGCGGAGGCGGCAGGACTACTCCCTTCGGCAAAATTCAATGGTCCCCGAGGCTGTCACCCGGAACGCCCTGACCCTCTGGGAATACAAAAAGTTGGTAGAGGAGTGGGTTGTGCAGGTTTTGGAGCACCCACGGTCCGGTGACCCTAAGCTGGAGCGCCGAAGGGGTACTGTTATTTGGTTCAGTGTAGAACGGGGAGTAGGTTTTATTGGTGATGAGGAGACGGCGGAAGAATTATACGTAAACCGCCGTTCTGTAAAGCGGCCATATCTTCCGCCCGTCCGCCACAATCTACACGCAGGGGATTACGTGGAGTATACCCCCATGAAGAGCCTCCAAGGCCCCTTTGCTACTGGGGTGAAACTCCTTAAGCGACCAGCTACTCCTGTAGCGCCCCCGGAAGACTGGACTGAGGAGGCCCAGGCCACAGAAGAGGCTCGGTGTTCCCAAGAGACCAATGATGGGACTCTGCGATCTGAGGACAAATCCCAAGCTCAGCTGGAACCCCTGATACCAGATTTGCCACCGCCGCCGATCCTTCATGTGGGACAGATGACCACCAACAGTTTTGTGTACCAGCCATCGGTGGTACAATACCAACTGCCATGGCAGGTGCAGGCCGCACAGTCCACCGCTTGCGAAAGACCATTACCAGAGCCCTTACAGCCGGAGATTCTGTAACCTTGTATGCCGGCGGGAGGATTTGGCCACTACAAGGTAATGGGCAAGGCCCAAGTTGCCACGGCCCTTGCCAGTGTGACCGCCCGGTCACTACCAAGACCCTCC
Organism: Rhinella marina; assembly: GCA_900303285.1. Taxonomy (NCBI): domain Eukaryota; kingdom Metazoa; phylum Chordata; class Amphibia; order Anura; family Bufonidae; genus Rhinella; species Rhinella marina. The sequence goes on from ONZH01010283.1 coordinate 62,622, forward strand.
CTGAGAGGTCGTGGGGGTCTGCTGCCGCAGCCAGTGTCGCTTTCATGAGGCAGGAGCGCCCTCTCATGTCTTTTAGCTCCAGCAGCAGTGAACAGGACCTGCTGGCCTTTAAGTAAGGATCCTGCAGCTATTATGGGAGCCACAACGTGGACTTAACTTGAAGGGTGAACACTAGTTGGCGTTTGTTTTTATTTTTGTTGCCCTGCGTTTGTCCTCACCCAGATGGACATGGTTTGTCAGGACTCCCCCATCAAAAAAAAAGTTTTAACCAAGTTGCGCATACGTGCGCCTCATCCCTTTTTTCCCCCTTTTCAGGTTATTGAGAAGCCCCTTGAAAGAGGGTTTTTTTAAGGAACCTTTGCTGCTATTTTTTTACCCATTTGGATTACAATTTTACCTATGTGGATTACAAATTGCAACTGAGTTTGGGACTCTGTTCCAGTTCTATGACAAGCGTCAGAAGAAAAGAGACTTAAACATGTCCGTGAGCATACTAGGTAGGTGATATTTAAAATGTTTACATTATACCTATAATGTATTTGCACTATATTGTTTGCACTAATGTTTTTACCTTTCAGCAACGTTTTCAAGTATGTTGCCCATTGTGTGTATTTCTTTACAGGTACCGCAATGGGTCCTCATATTCACTTTATAGTATTGTGGATGATTGTACTATGCCCATAGCCGGATAGACAGCACCTTACTTGTTCTACCTCAAATATACATACTGCCTCTGAGGGCGATTTCAGATCTGACCATTTACGCTGGATGTGGCCCGGGGTCCGCAAGGTGTCAAAACGACGGCGCAAGCCTCGGATCACCTGCTGGATCACCTCCTTTTTATGCTGGTTTGGGTGGCAGTGTGTGCCATCGTAATCCTGGCTGGTCCATCAGCCGGACTATGTATTTCAGCTATGCAGCAGAGCTAAATGATGAGGATCGTCTGGATGCCATTTTTGAATATTCGCTCTGCCTCTGAGGAGTGCACGCCGCGGCCTCTCGTTGTACGTGCCTGCGTATTACGTAATCGCGTAGACAATAGTACGCTGAGGATTCATAAGCTATTTGTACGCTCATGCGTAGGTCTTCTAAGAAGTTGCGTACATTTTTTAAATGAACGTTCATTATTAGTGCGTGAATGTTCGCTAATAGCACATAATAACGTATATTTTGTACGCAAATACAACTAATCTATTTGTCGAATATACGAATCTTAGGAAAAGTTCGGCGAATGTTCGGCAAATAATTTTTTGAATGATTCGCTCATCTCTACTTGTGATTAAAGAGAAACACGTTATGCCCATCTGAAGGACAGAGTGTGATGCTCAAATCTTGTTCTCAAAATGGAAGAAATCTCAGCGGTGCCCAATTCAGATCCACTGTTAACAGTTTGTAAATTAAGGAGATTGCAATAGTGAGTAGGGACTCCAACAAGAAAAGCTTTACAAAAGGTGTGGGTATGAGTATTGTTCTCATTTGTGTCATGGTGTTGTCGCTGTATGGGGCGATTTTATGGCGTTGTCACTGTGTGACAACCTCTGGAAAGGAGTATTTTATACTTTAATGGTTTGCATGATGACGACCTCTGGAAAGAGGTATTTTATACTTTGCTGGTTTGCCCCTAGGCATTATATAGAATGACAAGGTAATGTGTGAAATATTAAGGGTTTTATACTTTGCCGGGAGGTGTTAAAATGCCTAGGCATTTTATACAATGCCTGATTTCATACATTACCTGTATCATATATAAAACATCTTTTGATTGCATTATATATATTCCCCTTTCCTTATCGTCCAAAGGCAGCACAACACAATGGGTTAATGTTTCCCTCCTCCCGTCTAGGACAGAAGAAAATGATTAGTAAATCAAACTAATTAACCCCCTATAAAGGAATGCACACCCACAGGATAGATGTGTTTTATTCTTCTGTCTAGGACAAGGAAGCTCACACATACAGAGGCTCCTGCTGCTGTGAAGGCCAGTATGGTTGTCAAGCCTGATATTATATAACTGGAAGTGTCTCCAGACTATACCAGGAAGTGCCATAAGAATGTCCGGTGTGGTGGCTCCTGGACCAATGGCTGACCTGGAAGTGTGTATCCAGAGTTATATGCAGGTTATAGAGCTGGAGGTGTCTCCTGACTAACTGCTTAACATGTCTGATCTGGAAGTGTGTATCCAGAGTTATATGCAGGTTATAGAGCTGGAGGTGGTCTCCAGGAATTAACTGCATTTATACCATTCTAGAAGTGGTTTCCAGATTTAATTTCCCCATCGGGTGTTCCATGGGATGATTGAGCTGAGATCTATCCTGGAGTGTCCTGGTAAGTTCTCATATGCAGCGGAAGTTCCTGCAAACTACTAATGTATTCAGGGTGAGTCCCTGTTGGAAGTGTAAGCACTGTTGTTACCTTCATACCTGCAGCAGTGTCTCCATACCAGTATACAATGCAGCTAAGCTAAACTTGATATTAAACATTTTATTATGTCACAAGAGGCTATCTAACTCTCTTGTCTTTCAGTTATATGTTTTTTTTTTTTTGTGCTATCGGTGTCATTTTTAGCTCTGCTACATCTGTGATCTGTATGGTATGAGATTTAATCACAGCAGCTTAAGGATCTTGTGTCCTGGAGCGGCTCTTTTGTGACTGTATGTGTGAGCGGAATAATATGTTACAAATACAGAACTCTGCAGAGTAATCCATGAATCTTGAAGGTGTCTGCACCAATTCCTCGCTTTCTACAGCTCCTTTTCATCTTTCTTTTGGTATGTTGGCAGGAGTGGGCCGCTGGCCAGTCCGCGGCCTAATGTGCACGGGCTTGGCGCGTGTTGCTGCCGCCGGCCCATCTGCGGCCTGGTGCGTGTTGCTGCCGCCGCCCCTCTGCGGTCTACTACTGCATTTGCTGCCGCCGGTCATTGACTAGTGTAATGATGCCGCCTTTCAATCCACATTCTAGTGTGCATTCTGCCGCCGGTCAGTGGAGTCTAGTGTTTAAGTCCTGCCCTATATGGTAATGCCCAGTTTGTTTGCAATATGGAATGGTGGGACTACATTCTTCCGTAATTAGGTACAGAGGTGGTCATCACCTGTGTCTTTCGGTGTCTTGGTTCCATTTATTAATGTGTTCCGCTTTAATCTACAATTACGTGACTTCGGTAAAAAAAATTTTTTTTTCCTCTTAGGCTAGTTTTCATATTGTCATTTTTTTCATTCCAATACCCCCAGGTGGGGCTCTGACGGATTGATAGAGTATTTCTGTTTCAGGCTCTCCAAGCACTAGAATGGAACAGAGACATCATAATTTTAGTATTTCGTCTCCTGGATAGAATCTTGTATCCAGGTTACTATCTTTAGTGGAAATTGCCCCCCCAAGGCAAATAATTCGACCTTTCATGAGCCTTATATGATGGTTCTTTCATGTCTTAATAGTAAGGTCTCTATCCCAGGAAATTCTGGGTGTTTTCAAGAGGGTTTGCACCGCCTAGATCAACAGTATGATGGAGGTTAGACCTGACATGTCTAAATCATTTACCTTCTCGGAAGAAGTTTTGATTGATTTGCTGTTTCTATCAATATGCACCAGCAGGTCGTTTTTATGGCCTAGATTCCATATTCACTTATCATATTACTGCTACCCATCTCAGGTTCTCAGTGCCAGCTCCCACCAGATTTTTCTTATCTTCAATTCACTGACCCTTAGATTCCAGGTAGAACTGGTTGCTTGGCTCTCACTGGAGCAGATCCAGAAATAGAGGTGTATGTGATGTTTAAGGTCCCATCACCAAGAACGAGTGGAGTAACTGGGAATAACGGGAGCAGGCCAGGCAGCCTCTCGCCCACAGCAATATTTTAATAGGGCTCCCCCAGCATCTCCTGTACATCCGCCACTCCTTGCTGGTCAAGATTGCTATCAGAGCAGCCCAGAAGCCTCTCTGTCCACAAATGTAGAATTCCCTGACATCTTCGATAGAAGCTCTGGCCATTATTCTACATTGCTAAACAGCTTTGTTTCAGGAAGAACCAATGTTTATCAAGCCTGGATCATCTTGTGGTAGTCAAGCCAGAATCTTGAGAAATCATGTTGGATGGCTTTGTCCGGAGTATACTGAACAAGCAACTGTATCTTTATCACATCATATGTAGATGGAGTATCCCATTTAGAGGCAATGGGGTCAGTCTCCAATACTAAGCTCAATATTTCTGCTCCTGGATCAGGTGGATCCATCAGGAGAATAGATGACAAGAATTGTTCAAGCAATTTCCTCTATTGTCCTCATATCCTGAGTGTTCAGGGAAGTGGCATGTGAGTTTTGGCCATAGCCATAGTGCTCATCTAGCCTGGAGGGCTTGATCCCTCACTGGTACAATTTGCCAGAGAAAATTATTGAACATACAGTCCAGCCAGTTCTTCCCGATCAAGCAGGCCTACAGCTTCCACACCAAACATGCTCAGTTCACAGCCTAGAATTTTGGGTTCAGGACTCAGGTGGTGGTTGAAAACTTTGCTTTTTCCACTTTAGGTTGCATTTCAGGGCTGCCACTTATGCCTTTGTGCATTCATGCTTTTTCTTCAATTTAAATTAATTGTTAAGCCTTCAATTCCAGCCTGGAATCAGGTTGTTCTTTACACCCTGGTTAAACCTCTTACAGAAGCTCCTCTAAGGTTTGTATTTGGGAGGTTTATTTCTATGGGCAATTTCATCAGCTAAGAAGATGGTGGAAATACAAGATCCATATCTCAAGGTTCACCAAGAAGACTCTCCTTTAAGGTTGTTGCACTAGATCCTTCTAGATCTCTCATCTAACATGAATGTACGTTAAGGAATTCATCTTTCAGATTCCTTATTCAGCTGATCAAGACAAGCTTCATCTACTGATCATTGGAGATTCAGGGTCCTTCAGGTCGGGTGACCAACAGCTTATAGAGATGCATAAAAACCCAACAAGCCTACTCTGCTTGGATTAAGAATACTGCTTCTAGATTTCAAGTACTCCAGTTACAGGATGGAGTTACAACACACTCAACTCTGTCCACTTAGTCACTTGGGCAGAGAGAGAGAGAAAAAAATATCTAATATGAAGAGCCTCTACATGGTCGTCTCCATGCATCTTTACAAAATAATTAAGTTGAGGTATCGGGTACTTGCAATTCAGCCTTTGGCAAACAAGTGATTATTAGGCTAAATTTCCATTACGCCTCATTACAGCACCTGTGAGAGATCCTCCCCTTCCTGACAGGAAACAGGAACTTCCCAGGTCATTCAAAAGGGCCCTCCTTTCCTTCCATCTTCAGTTTTTTTCCTGTTTCCTGTCCCAGGACAGGGAAGGATCTATCCCAGGTCTATCAAGAGGCTGCAGGTTCCCCAGGGCTCTAACTTATCCTATTGGGGACTACCTGGTGGCGTAAGACTCCATTAGGAGCCGCTGCAAGTCCGGCAGTAAGTCACCCGGGGGATTCCTGTGGGCTTCTTCCCGGCAGCATCAGCCGGCGGAAGAGGCTCTGACTTCTTCTGGAGCGTGCGCGGGGAGCGGTCTCCGTGCTAGGGCGTGCGTTCCACCGGGCGCCGGAAGGGGAGGAGCCTAGGGTGGCGGGCGACGCGCGGCCCTTAAACGCCGGCCGGCCATAAAATGGAGGAGGAAAGAGCAGGCGTCGGAGCACCAGAGTACCAACGGCCCCAGAGGCACCAGTGGCACCTGGGTCCAGCACCATTGGCATCAGCAGCAGCAGCACCAGCAACAGGGGAAGAGCCTGACACCCTTGTTCCTGCTTTCATCCCCTCCATTCCTCCCATATCTGCCAAAATGCAAGAAGAAGGAGAGGTTCCACAGCGCGGTGACAGACAGGAACAACACGCTGAAAGCATGGTATTCCTGGGGGTAAGAGGGGTTTTCCCCACCATCTTTTTTGGGAGAAATTTTTTATAATTGGGGTACTGATTGTGGTCTTGTATTATGCAGGCTAAGGAAGTCCCCAAGAAAGCCACCCATAAGTCAAGAGGGAAGGAGTGTGGGCTATGTAAGAGAAGGCTGGATCCCTCATATCCCAAAAGATGTTGTCAGTCCTGTGTGGATAGGCTCATAGCAGAGGAATCGCCATCCCTGTTTCAAAACATCCAGGAACTGATTAAGACGGAGGTCCGCTCTTCTGTAGAGCAGCTTAAAAAATCCCTGCCTGAGACATCTAAACGGAGGAGAGTTCAGGGATTGGATGATTCCTCGGATTCCGAATCTAAAGAGGAAGGTGTCATTCCAGATTCAGGTTCATCATCCGACGATAATACTGGCAGACCGCTGTTTAGAGTGGAAGATATTGACCCACTCTTAAGAGCGGTTAGGGCCACAATGGAGGTTGAAGGAGATAAAGAACCAAAGTCCAGACAAGAAATGATGTTTGAAAGTCTTAAACCTAAAAAATCCAAGGTCTTCCCCATTCTGGATTGTATAAAAGATTTAATCAAGAGGGAATGGAGTAAGCCTGATAAAAAAATTTTCATACCAAGATCGGTAAAAAGAAAGTATCCCTTTGATGATTCCGATCTGACAACCTGGTTAGAGGTCCCGAGGGTAGACGGTCCAGTGGCGAAAATAAATAAGAGATCAGCGTTACCTTTTGAGGATCTTGGAGCCCTAAAAGACCCGCTAGATAAGAGGGCTGACGTTTATTTAAGAAAGGCATGGGAGGCTTCTACGTCTTCCTTCAAACCAAACGTGGCAACTACCTCAGTAGCCAGGTCTCTTAAATTATGGATAGAAGAATTAAATTCTCATATTGCAGGGGAAACACCTAGGGAACAGTTGTTAGAAGCCATTCCTACTCTTGCTAAGGCTGTAGACTTTATATCAGACGCATCAGCTGATGCCTTAAGATTGTCAGCCAGGGTTGCAGCGGTAGCAAATTTAGCTAGACGGTCTTTGTGGCTCAAAGGCTGGAAAGGAGGAGACGTATCATCCAAGTCCAAGCTTTGTGCCCTCCCATGTCAGGGGAAGTTCCTGTTCGGTACGGCTTTAGATGAGATACTTGACAAAGCTTCAGACAGGAAGAAGGGGTTCCCGGTACCATCTTTTCCCAATCAGAAAAAGCCCTTTCGGAAAGAAAAGAAAGGAGGTTTTCTGCAGCAAAAAAGGGGGAGCGATTGGAAATCTAATAGCCTAATAGTCTCAGCCTGGAAAAGCCAATACCCAATGACGCCAGTCCCCAGGTGGGCGGCCGCCTTTCTTTTTACTCTCAAGCTTGGGAAAATATAACTTCAAGCTCCTGGGTAAAAAGTATTATAAAATCAGGCTACTGCCTAGATTTCAAGTCTCTTCCACCCAACAGACTAAAGGTTACAGATCTACGAAAAATTGCGGAAAAACAAAAAATCCTGTTAAAGGAGATAGAGGTACTAATACACAAAGCTGTCCTGATTCCAGTACCGCCAGCAGAGATAGGGAGAGGGTTTTATTCAACACTCTTCCTTGTCCCAAAACCGAATGGCACTTGGAGAACAATAATCAACCTCAAGGAACTGAATCTCTATCTAACTTATCAAAGGTTCCGCATGGAAACAATATCCTCAACTGTTCAACTGTTTCCAGATTGCGTAATGGCCTCCGTAGATATAAGGGACGCCTATTATCATATCCCAATTCATCCATCATCACAGAAATTTCTCAAAGTAGCAATTCGGACAGGCAAGGAGATTATCCATCTGCAATTTCGAGCTCTTCCGTTCGGTATTTCCCAGGCACCGAGAATCTTTACCAAATTGATGGCAGAGACCATGGCACATATAAGAAGATCAAACATCATAATACCTTACCTGGACGATCTCTTAATAATAGATTCTTCCCCGGAATCCCTATCTCTTCATATTCAGGAAGTGTTGCAGATTTTGGAGGAGCTAGGATGGCTATTGAATCTAGAAAAATCATCCCTCAGACCTTCTCAGCAGTGTGTTTTCCTGGGGATTTTGCTGGACTCGGTGGCTCAGAAATCTTATCTACCAGATTACAAGAAAGAGTTAATGATGCAAAGAGTGGCTCGTTTCTCTCAGACCAGATACCCATCCCTCAGGGAATCCATGTCACTGCTGGGCCTCATGACCTCCTGCATCCCAGCAGTGAAGTGGGCTCAGTTCAGGTCAAGAACCCTTCAATCGTACATCCTTGCTTGTTGGGATGGAGAAGGTTTTTCCCTGGACGTAAAAGTTCTGATTCCCAGTATAGTAAGAGACTCTCTTTTATGGTGGCAGAAGGAGAAAATTCTGTCCCGGGGGGTAGAATAGATAAAAACAGACCCCATAATAATAACAACAGATGCCAGCCCGACGGGATGGGGTGCACATTCAGTTTTGGGGTTTTCTCAGGGCATATGGTCGGAAACACTGAGTCTACAATCACAGAATGCCAGAGAACTATCAGCCATTCGTTGCGTCCTAGACACCTATCTCCCCTTTCTAACGAACAGGCATGTCAGAATTCTCTCAGACAGTGCTACGGCTGTAGCATATGTCAACAGACAGGGAGGGACAAGATCGCCTCAACTTCTAGGAATAATATTCGACATGTTTCCCAAACTTCAGGGGAAGATTTTATCCATTTCTGCTGTCCACCTGAAGGGGGCTCAGAACGAGCAGGCAGACTTCCTCAGCAGACACAAGTTCAGCCAGGGGGAGTGGTGTCTCAACCAGGAGGTGTTTCTACAAATAGTGAGTCTGTGGGGGGTCCCCATCTCTAGATCTTTTTGCATCAAGGAAAAATCGAAAATGCAGAAGATTCTTTTCTCTGAACCCGGGAGATTACCCGTTAGGGTAGATGCCCTGACAATGTTGGGGCAAGGGATTAGTGTATGCCTCCCCCCCCCCCCCCTAGGTCTTCTATCCAGAGTGGTTCAAAAAAATCAGGCAGGAGGAGGCGACAGTGATTCTTATAGCCCCTTTCTGGCCAATGAGAGTCTGGTTTGTCTGGTTGAGGAAGCTATCCATTGCAGACCCATGGGTTCTCCCAGACAGAGTGGATCTTCTGAGTCAGGGGCCCCTCCATCATCCAGAGATCTCAAACTCCATCTTACAGCTTGGATTTTGAACGGCACAGGTTCAGGTCTAAGGGGCTGTCAGAACAAGTCATAGATACTCTTCTTCAAAGTAGGAAAGAAGTTACTTCTAACATTTATTTAAGAATCTGGAGAGCGTTTTCTACATTTGCAGGTCCTAAATTAGATCCGTTGGCTCCTCCGGATATAGCCTTAATTTTGGAGTTTTTGCAGGAAGGCCTTAACCAAAAGCTAAAACCTAGTACTCTGAAGGTCCAAATATCTGCTCTGAGTGTTCTGTTTGATTATAAGCTTGCGGCACATCCACTTATCAAGAGATTTTCTAGTGCCTCGGTTAGACTGTGTCCCTCCGTTAAATCAAGAATAGCCCCCTGGGATCTAAACATGGTTCTTTCTGCTCTTACTAAGGCCCCTTTCGAACCAAATAGACGCCATTTCCCTTAGACATCTGACCTTTAAAACGGTCTTTTTAGTGGCGATTACTACGGCCCGCAGGGTAGGGGAATTATCTGCTCTTTCTATGGCCCCTCCATATACCGTGATTCTTGATGACAGAATAGTCTTTAAACCAGACCCAGCCTTTTTACCTAAGGTGGTTTCAAATTTCATCGTTCTCAGGAGATTATCCTCCCCTCTTTTTGCCAGAGCCCTAAAAATTCGGGGGAGGAGGTTTTTCATACCTTAGATGTCCGTAGAAGTGTATGTCAATATCTGTCGGTCTCTAGGGAATGGAGAAAAGCTTTCTCAACTCTTTGTCCAGTTTCAGGGTGTCAACAAAGGCAAAAGAGTATCCCAGTCGTACTTTAGCCGGATGGATTACAAAAACGATCAGCCTAGCATATGTGTTGTCGGGGGCAGAAACCCCTACGGGGTTGTCGGCTCATTCCACTAGGGCAGTCGCCTCCTCGTGGGCGGAAAAGGGTTGCGCCTCTATTGATCAAATATGCAAAGCAGCCACCTGGAGCTCCCCTAACACCTTTTACAAACATTACAGGTTGG